>OX101790.1:17097660-17136790 GCA_944452715.1 Ophion slaviceki
TACCGTATTCCGTACCACGGCACGGTACAGGCCACCGGATCAGAGCATTGCCGAGCGTGAAACGCTTTTTTGAATCCGGTCATGACGCAAATGCCGGTAACGTAACTGATCCGTATACCTTTTCAGGCTCTGATCCGGTTGCCGTATCTATGCCTGCAATGGAAAAAAAAATCCTAAAATTACGAATAACAAAAATTCTGGTAGTATTTTTTGTTTCCATATGCGTTATTTATGATCCTGCCTATACGATAATTGGAATAAAACGTATCCTGCCTCGTTGAAGTTTTTTACCTCCCCTCGGAATTCAACCTACGTCTTCTAATTCTAGAGCTGAGCGCGCTACCTATTTAGCCATTCCAACACTTGTGTAGACCTTCTTTTTTTCTTTGCATATTTTGATCATTCTAATTCTATTCTAAAG
The DNA here is from genome assembly GCA_944452715.1 of Ophion slaviceki. Classification (NCBI taxonomy): domain Eukaryota; kingdom Metazoa; phylum Arthropoda; class Insecta; order Hymenoptera; family Ichneumonidae; genus Ophion; species Ophion slaviceki. The sequence continues at coordinate 17,098,082 of OX101790.1, forward strand.
AATGTCAATAATTCTAAATAATGTCAATAATTTTATTCGTGGGGTTGAAGATTGCATCGCTGCAATGCAACAATAATTCTTTTTTTACCGGATTTTTTTTTCTGCCTATTTAGGCTGTGAAAATAACTCACACGTTTTTACATATTATCATTAGAGTGTTACGACCGGAATTTGCAAAAAAGGCTTCTGATGATGATTTTGTGAAAAAAAAATTGTCGAGTTGTGCCAATAACTTCATTTTATTTGATTGATTCGATTGATTACCCTTTGATGATGATAAAAATAAACGATCGAAAAGGGAAGAAAAAAGCGTTGCATCCCCACGATGCAAACTTCAAATTTATTTTTATTCGTTCTTTGTATCTTGATTTGACATCATACTAGTACTTTTATTAGAATCTTGCCGACATTATGCACGCAGTAACTCAGTTGTTTACTTTAATGGCCCCGAATAAGGTTATCCGTTAGACATGCGACTGAAATCAGACAACCTCGGAGCACGGATGGGAAAAGGAAAATCAGGCCTTGGACAGGTAATCTTAAGGCCTTAGGCCACAGTAACGGGTATGAAATCATGTTCGAATTTAACGATTATTGTTCGTATGAAAAAGTGATTCACTCATAAAATTAATTACACATCTATTTAGGATGAATATCAAGCAGTTAGAAATTTTTTTTTTCGATGTACAAAATGGCCGACTACTAATATTTTCTTTTGTTATCTTTTGTTAGGCGCTCCGCGGCGTGACATTTAGCATCCACAATTTTTGACCTAGAACAAGAAACAAAAATTCTCGTCAATCTACATTAGAATACCTAGAAAAGTACGTACGGAATTTACAAAATATTGTTTTATTCAAAAGTTGTAGGTATTTGAACTTAAGAAATTAATTTTCAGTGAAAAATTTCGTTATAGCTGCTCTTAAACTGCTCATGAAATGAAAAGTTTTCGATTAATCAGAAATTCCGTACGTACTTCTCTGCGCAATGCAATGAGGAACATAACTTTTAAAATTGAAGTAAATCGAGTGAAAATTGTTGCAGTTATTTGTCACGCTAATTGGAAAAAAGCTGTTTCGAGAAATTTCGAGTAGTCGGCCATTTTGTACATCGAAAAGTAATATATATATTTTTTTTCTAACAGCTTGATATTCATACTAAATAGGTGTGTAATTAATTTTATGAGTGAATCACTTTTTCGTACGACAAATAATTGTTAAATTCGCACATGATCTTATACCCGTTACTGTGGCCTTAAGGCCTTAACAGAGCCTTGTGAGGGACGCGCTGCGGGTCGTCTGATGCGGGCTTGTCTTCTCACATCGGCATCTAGGTACTACTGATCCGATGCGATTTAATACTAGTAACGCCCTCTCTTGTAGATCCTTCAAAACTTACTTTCACCCTTACTATTACCATTTGATTCAATTCAAATTGATACGGTTAATTCTTTGTCATATACTGACTGCGCTCTTTAAATTTTAAATCGATCGTCTATACGGTTTCTATAAAATTTACAATTGCAAAAACACTTTTTAACATAAGGTTTTGCAAAAAACAAAAATCAGCCATTTTTTCCTCGCCTAAATGTTTCTCCCGCCTTAAATAACGGAGAGATGTTAACAAATCTGGGCGAGATGGGACAAATGGTCACAGACACATTATTAATGATCGACGATGGTTATTACTTTGTCCAGAGAAGTGTAAAATTGCTCGACAGACTTGGACTATCGATTGACCTCACAGTTTATTTTCTCACGAACGCGAGAATTATTGATGGTCTTATATCAAATTTGCGGTTTTCCCCGGTGATATGGGATGGAATAAAGTCGTACTACGGTCGATTCAATTATTCGAATTTCGACACGCTTCATCATCTGCTGAGAACGTTTTCACGCGCGTATAAAAAATATATCAACGTGTTTTTTTTTTCGTTACGTTTAATATAAGGTGTATAATTAAATACGTTGGAGAATGATCGTGCTGCGCCGTCGACGAGCGTAACGAAATAATTGAGCGCATAGAGTATTCCGTAGATGTTGGACTGGGCCAAATAAGTATATAGACACATTTTCCTACAGAGACACGTCGTTCCAGGCTTTTCCGCTCATGCGTGAGTTACTTTTTTCCGACATTTTTGACGTCACGCTTTACCGTCATTAAGGGGGGAGATACCTTTAGGCGAGGAAAAACATTGCTGGTTTTCATGATTTTTTTAGAGGAAAGATTTCTCCACTTTTGAAACTTACAAGGAAAGGTTGCGCGGTCGATCTTTCCGATTTCAATGAAATTTGGCATGCTTGTAGAATGGGTAAAAATAGGCAACACGTTTTTTTTTTATTTCTGCAGTAACCGATTTTTGAGAGTTGATACGCACCCTCAAAAATTGCGGTGTTTTTCGTTTTTCGTCGATAACGTTTTAACGGTACGAGATATGAAAAAAATTCAAATTGCAAGAATGTTTATTTTTTCGAGTACTATACATTGGAGATGAGAACGATAACGTTATCGACGAAAAACAAAAAACACCCCTATTTTTGAGAATGCGTTTCACCCCTTAAAAATCGCGTTCCGCAGGTATAAAAAAATACGTGTCGCCTATTCTTACCCATTCTAGAAGCATGTCAAATTTCATCGAAATCGGAGAAATCGATCCCGCAACTTTTCCTTGTTAGGGTATGTTCCATTGCTACTTTTGGCTGTTACATGGTATTTTATATATTAATTAATGTTTAAAAATGGAATAGGTATATCTGAATTTCAATTTGCTTGACCTTTTAATTGGAATCCATTAAGGGGGAGATACCTTTAGGCGAGGGAGAAATTTACTGATTTTCAGGATTTTCGTTGACAAGGAAAGATTTATTCGCCATTTTTGAGACTTAGGGTATGCTTTATTACTACATTTGACTGTTAGATGGTATTTTTTATTTTTATTAATCTTCAAAAATGGCGGTCGTATGGCACGGTCTTCTAAGCTGCATTTTCAAAACTGACATTACTTATAGCTAATAAACTAATCGACATATTCTGAGGAAATTTAGTATAAATCTTTCTAACCTTATTGTCTAAAACATGACCTTAAATGTTTTCGAAAATTTAGAAACAAAGTATTTTTAAATTGCAAATGTTGCCTTTTTTCAACAAGTGCGATCTCTTTGTTTTGCAGCATTTGCATCAATTTTCAAGATTTCACTTCTCCTTGGTTCTCTTTTTTATTTTACTTCTCACTCTTCCTCGCGTTTTTAATCGCGAATTTTTAATTGCGTTTTTCTCAGAACTGTATTTTTCAAATTGGCTTCCATGATATCTCAAAAATCATTGAACAGATTTCGCTGGAATTTTTATAGTATAGTTAACACATCTATAGTTCTCACCCGAACTAGAATATTTCTGATATCTGCCATAGTTTTTTTTAAAGCTGAACAAATAAAAAAATGACGAAACTTGAAACGTAACTTTTAAAACCGTGCCAAAAATTCAATTTTCGATATTTTTATTTTATTCTAGTTCCGGCGATAGCCTTACGTCTACAAATTAAAATGCCGTGTGATTTTTTTTATTTCAGATGATCAAAACCTCCGTAATTGTGGCAGCCGTCAACCAACTTTTTTTCCACATGAGTGTCTTCGAACGGTGTAGAGTCGATTCAACTCGTTATTTTAGTTTGATAAAATTCTGAGGGACGGTAAAAACGTTAATAAATGTGTGATAAAAATTCAAAGATAGTGTGTTTTAATAGTTCATAAAAAAAAATCATAAAAATCAGCAATTTTGTTCTCGCCTAAAGGTATATCCCCCCTTAAGTATTTTATTGTTCATTGCCTTGTTGTTTGCCAAGTAAGTTCTTCGAATTGGGCAAAAGTATGCAAAATTTCACAGTTATTTCATAATTTGCTTGCAGGATATTAAAAATGGATAATCAATGATTCGCTGATTCTCATGCTCGTTACTGCGCACAGCTTATCTTCTGCTTACCGAATCATCGCGATAAGAAAGAGGCTCCTTAAAGCGCATCAATTGTGAATCGTTTCTTCGAATGATTAATTGCGGACTAGATATTTGTTGGAAGCGCCACAGAAATAAGCTTATTGAATACATCGTTAATCGATACAGTGATCGATCGCTAGGTGTGATATCAATTAGATTCCGAACGTTGCTGTGTAATTGAGATTAATGTTTTGCGCCATTACCAGACCCTTGAGAACAATATCATGGTTCTTACGCATTACTGACTCAGAAATTCCCTTATTTTTTCAGTTTTTGCTTCCAGGGAGATTGGGGTCAAATAAAGAACATAATTTTTTAAAATAAAATATATGAAAATGTTAAATACTAAAAAAAATTGAAAAAAAAACTGAAATTCGAAAAATAATTCAAACTCTGTAAAGTAAAAAAAAAATACTTTAAAAGCAAATACAAAATCTGTTCTTTATTATAAGCAGACATTTTTATGTCGGTGGAAACAAATAAAAAATGAATATAAACACTCATCTACAATAATAATTGTGTGGTTGTGTATCGACAAATCGAATGCAAATGTATAGAGCTAAGAGTAAATTAGTTTTTAGTTATCCAAATTTTCAGTGTTCGGCACTGACATATTTTTTCTTCATATAGGGTGTTAGTTAGGTCGATAAGGTGTTAGTAAGGTCGATAAGGCCTTACGGGGGTGATAGGTCACCTCGTTAGGAACATATGTAACCTAGGCTGCCTTAGTCCAAAGTCTAAGGATTTTGAGTTATCATGGTAAGTATGGTTTTTGGAAAATTTCCCAAAATTAGGTACGAACTCGTTCATAATGTTCAAACAGAGAATAATTGGTAACTAAAAACTTATTTGCGTCTTAGGTTAATGCGTATTCAATCGACAAACGCCAATACAATCATCTGTATCCACACAACTAACTAAATGGAACATGTTGAATCATTAAAAAATTCTCATAAAATAAAAATACCTCTTATGTTAATGCTATTTTTTTAAATAGCATTAACATAAGAAGTAAACGAGTTAGTACTGAATTTCGAGAAATTTTCCCCAAAATTATACTTACCATGATAACTCGAAATCCTTAGACTTTGGACTGAGGTAACCTACGTAAGATATGTTCCTAACAGAGTGACCTATCACCCCCTTAAGGCTTTGCATCGACCTTCCTAACGCCCTGTATAATAAAGAATAATATAAATATTTAAAGTATACAAAAACATTCATTCTTATTAATTCCCTCATGGAAATCCGCTTATTGGAATTCGACAAATAATGTTGAAATCTGTTTAAAAATGTCAGAAACTGTGAAAATGAATAGATTCTAACATAATTTGATGGAATCGTACATATTTTGATAGATTCTGTCGGAAATAATCTATGAAAATCGGACAGAACCTCACATATTATGTTAACTTTACGGAATGTCATAAAATCACAGAATTCGATACTTTCTGTCATCTTTTTGTCAGAAAATGTCATCTTTTAACAAAAAATGATAAAATTAATTTTCCATTTTTTGACATATTGTTGCATCGAAAAGAATGACAGAAAATGACAAAAAATGATAGAAAACGATAATTTTTATCATAATTTGTTGTCACATTTTTGTTGAATTCTGACAGATTTCAGCTGTCATTAAATCACAGAGTTTGATACTTTCTGTCATCTTTATGTCGGAAAATGTCATCTTTTAACAAAAAATGATAAATAAGTTTTCCATTTTTTGACATATTGTTGCATCGAAAAAAATGACAGAAAATGTCAAAAAATGATAGAAAACGATAATTTTTATCATAATTTGTTGTCACATTTTTGTTGAATTCTGACAGATTTCAGCTGTCATTAAATTACAAAATTTGATACTTTTTGTCATCTTTATGTCGGAAAATGTCATCTTTTAACAAAAAATGATAAATCAGTTTTCCATTTTTTGACATATTGTTGCATCGAAAAAAATGACAAAAAATGCAAGAAAACGATAATTTTTATCATAATTTGTTGTTACATTTTTCGTGAATTCTGACAGATTTCAGCTGTTAGTGAAAAGGAGCTTTATTGTGAATAAAGTCAGAAATAGCATAAACTACATTTAATGACGAAAATCTCACAAAAAAATAAGAAAGAATGATATAATTCGACAGATTCGGTCATAATATTTCATGAATGTTGAAGAATTCCATTTTATTCCATCAAAATATGACATTAAATGACGAAAATCTCACATAAAATGGAAAACTCTTACGACATTATATGACATATTATGTAAGATTCTGACAGAAATTACTGAATTATCTCATTATAACATTACTTTTCTGATAAAATATGACAGATTCTGTAAAGCATGTTCCAATTTCCGGTCAGAAATCATGAACTTCTCACAGAAAATGTCAAATCTCGAAATAATATGACAGATTCTGTCGTATAAATGACATATTCTGACATTATTTCTCATTGAAAGTTGACGGAATATTATCAAATCTGACATTTTTTGTTAAAGTCTGACGAATTCCAATAAGCGGATTTCCATCAGGGTTTCAACTTGAAAAAAATTTCATGTCGCTTTCATTTTTCGTAATTCTGGCAAAAAGTATATTCTGGAAAATTTTCAGAAAATTTTCAAAATTCCCTGAGTTTTCCCGGTTTTCAATATGCGTAACAGCCATGAGTAAGATCGTCAACGAACTGCACCCACGTTCCGTTGAGACGGGTGGAAGAGCCAACGGAATGATGAAATTTAATCCGATATTACGGAAGCGCGTGGCGCTTTAGTTTGCCGCCAATCCTCTTCCGCGTGTAAAAGCGTCCGGGTATTGCGACGATACGGTTGACTTTTCGAATGCCAGGCAATATCAGAATTGAGCAATATTTGTCTGTATCTGCAGACATGGCAGCGTCTCGGTGACGCCGTGTTGTACAAACATACAAAAAAAATCAAGCAGACAAATACGCCCGTGCTTTAAAAAGTTATACATGTATATCTTTTTCGGCGCCAATTATATTATTGGGAGTACAAATACGTCTCCGCCGTTTGACAAAAGATGGTCCCACTAGGAGGTTATGGTTGAAATTGTCAGATGTAAACAGTCACATCGTAAGGTTGGACATCTGGCAAGACCATAACCTTTGAATATTAGCCATTTTGTATCATCATCACATAATTGTTTTCGTGCGAAAATGTCGAGTTTTGAGCCGAATAAGCGTCATTTGCAGAAACTTTTGATTTACTTCTTTAATTTGAAGAAATCTGCAGCTGAGGCGCATCGAATTGCTTGTAGAAGCATATGGTGAGGCTGCTCTAAGTGAGGGAAATTGTCGTGAGTGGTTTAAAAAGTTTAAGAACGGTGAGTTTGACGTCGAAAAACAAAGAACGTAGCGGGAGGCCGAAAGTGAACGAAGACACGGAATTGGAAGCATCATTGGCGGCAAATTCGTGCCAAACGCAAGAAGAACTTGCACTTACATTAGGAATCACTCAACAAGCAATTTCACATCGTTTAAAATCGTTGGGAATGATTCAAAAGCAAGGAAATTGGGTTCCATATGAACCGACGACGAGAAACGTTGAACGCCGATTTTGCACACGTGAAATCCTGCTTGCCAGACATAGGTCAAACCCTACTTGGAAACAGTCAATTGGGAAGTTTTACCCCACCCGCCGTATTCACCAGACATGACTCTGACTATCATTTATTTCGATCGATGACGCACGGCCTCTCTGAGCAGCACTTCACATCACATGAAGATACCAAAAATTGGGTCGATTTGTGGATAGCCTCAAAAGATGAAGCGTACTTACGACGCGGTATCCATATGCTGCTAGAAAGATGGGAAAAAGTAGTGGTGTAACTGGGTAACTAGCCGTGGGCAATACTTTGAATAAAACATAAAGTATCGTTCCTTCACAATAATTGACCAATTTTTTATTTAAAAAACGTCAGAAACTTATTTTTACTCCCAATATAAGTTCGTGTATCGATATATAAAATAAAACGGGCTATCCGGATCATTAACTACGATTTATTCAAACCAACAAAGATCTAGGATGCTTTCGAATCGAATCGACCGAATACAATAGAAATTAGGAGTGTGCGGGTAGCAGAATTGGTCGGGTCGGGTTGGGTCGGGTAATTAGACTATGATTCGGATCGGGTACCAGTGATCGGCCGATACTCGAACTTTATCGAGTACCCGAGTTTTTCGAGTACTCGTCTCACATCGGGTACTCGATAAGTCATTTAACTTTAAGAGTAGTCGACGTTTACGAGTACCAACAATTTGAGAGTACCCGATTACTAAATTCGGGTACCCAATAGGGGCGGATAATGCAAAAACGTAACCTGTCGGGTACCCGACCAGACCCGAACATCGGGTACCCGCACACCCGTAACAGAAATACAAGTACGGAAAATCGAACCTCAAATTAATTATTAAAAATATGCCGGTTTTGCTTTTACGCAGGATGCAGAAATGTTAGGTCGTTGAATAAGGTCTCGCTGTTTTCCAACAGATGGTCCCATCAAAACTCCGTGCGTGTAGTTTAAGATGGTAAGGCATCTTTAAAACAGTTCTATAAGCAAGCTCGAAATTCAGTGCATGTCCTTTCGCCGAAGGGTAAACAACTTTCCTTTTGATGGTGTTGAACATGTTAAATTTCGTGCCAAAAAAGAGTATTTAGGGGAGTTTCACTACACTACTTTATTTTAAAAAAATTGCAGTTGAAGCACGCAGAATTCTTGTTGAGACTTACGGCGGCCATGCTCTGTTGGAAACACCATGCAGAGATTGGTTTAGGCGCTTAAAAAATCATGATTTTGATGTTTTAAATTGGAGGCATTATTTCATGAAGACTCATGTCAGACGCTACACTGAGAGAAAAGTCCATGGTATGTACAACAAACCCCCATGGTAAAACGGGATATCAAAATTCGTTTTAGTTCATTGACATCGCAATCATAATATGGTTAAAACAACTATAAGTAAAAAGTATACCTAAACATGCGATCTGGGTAGCGGGTTTGACGATCTATTATCCCCAAAATGATTATTCACTATAGTAAAAGGCTTGACAATATAGATATAGTTCATTCAGTGCTATAACAAAATCGGCGTACAAATACTAATGTTGTATACTGTACGTTAGGTTTCGTTCAGTCAAACTTCTACTATTCTTTTCGAGTTTGTACAATTTATATGGTTAACATTAACGTTTTTCGAGTATAACTTGTTAGAAGACCTTATGAAAAGTGACTACTCGAAAAAAATTATAGTAAAGTTTACTTATAGCGAAGGCGTAATCATTTGCAGTTCGAGCAACCGCAGCTTAATAGTTTTAAGAACTACGCACGTCTCACAAACTGTTACAGAGTGTATTTGTTGCATTGCAAAAATAGGATATCAGGTCAACACTTCTTCTTGTAGTTCACCTTGTGTTCTTGTAGGACACACATTACTATGCATTTAATCAATCCCTATTATATGATACAAAACTATTGCAAAGCGCGAAAAATATATTTAAGCAGTGACTTATATAATAAAAAAATATCTGTGCAAAATTTCACATAAATGGCAGGTAACAGCTATTCGGAAGTACAGCCGAAATTACTTTTGTCTGTTATGCCATATCCGTGCTCAAAATGCCAAAAGTACTCGGTAGCGTAGTGGCAGCGTGCGTAGGATAGGCAGAAAGTAGGCAGTTAGGTTCTAGGTTCGATTCCGATTAGGCGAAATATTTTCTTCGAAATAAATCATTACAGGAGGTCAGGGAATGGTGAATTATAATAAAAAATCATCGAGGTAGAACTCAGTTGCGTATTTTTTTTTTATTTTGGATTTATAAAATATTCTATGCATTCAGTAGACGGGCATTGATGCGTTGTACCAAAACTTGCCTAACACACCAAATACGCATATAGCAGGTCATATCTTATAACATGGTACAAATCACTATGAACATCGTCGCAAATCACAGGCAACATTTTTATTCTATGTATATATATTTTAGTTCACTATTAGAATCTTGAGGAAGTAAATGTTTGATAGTATCAGGGAATACCCATTTTATGAAAATCTACTACATTATATAGCATTTAAGAATAAGCGTGTGTTTGCAAGATTGATGGTTGCAGTTAACGTTTGTGCATAATTCATGCAACTGTTAAAATATTAATAGTACTATACTTTTGGCAGTACCATGACCATAAAATATTGTCCTCTCAGTGAAATATAAAATATGGCTAAAATATGGTTGAGCACACCCCATGCATTTCTCTCACAAGGAAAGGTTGAGAGGTCAATCTTTCCGATTTTTATGAAATTTTCTGCGGAATCCGATTTTTAAGGGTTGAAACGCACCCTCGAAAATTGGGGGTGTTTTTCGTTTTTCGTCGATAACGTTTTAACGGTACGAGGTATGAACAAAATTCAAATTGCAACAATGTTTATTTTTTCGTGCACTATACATTGGAGTCGCGTCTGGAGGGCGCGTCTCATCCCTTAAAAATCGGGTTCCGCAGATATAAAAAAAATGTGTGTCGCCTATTTTTACCCATTCTACAAACATGCCAAATTTCATCGAAATCGGAGAGATCGACTTCGCAACCTTTCCTTGTCAGTGTAGCTGAGGTTGCAGAATCATTAGGAGTTGATCACACAACAGTTTCGAAACGTTTAAAATCATTAGGAATTAATTTGTTTAATAAAGCATCAATTTTCACGACAAAACAGCGAGAACTTATTCAACATCCCAATATTTGTTAACATTCTTTTAAGGGGTTCACATCCTAAATCTGGAAAGAAGAGGTCAAAAATGAAGAAATAAAAAAAAAAGAATTTTCGTTGCATTCAAACGGTGCAAACTTCAACACCATGCTTCTCATCAGGTTGTTCAATAACGATAATCCGAACATGACGTTCAGCCGTAGGGTTGAAGCCATAGGGCATGCGACAATCTTATCGTGTGCGTATCGCTGCGTTTTTCTTTTTTCCTCTTTTCGAAGTACGCGCTGAGCAAACTTGCACAGTCAACGAGAATTGTCTGAATGAGCCGCGAGATAGGGCCACGCAATGAAAAGAGGGTAACTTGTGAGGCATCCTGTCTGTCAGCGGTCTCAGATATTCATGGGGTTATACCGCACAGGAAGGTTTCCCCGAGGCTAAAGTTCTCCCCCACGAAAGTTATTACCATATAAGCTACTTCCTGGTGACACCTGCGTGTACCATCGGGCAAGTGAAAGAAAAATGTTTCCCGCTCGTGAAGCTGCGTAGTTTTTTTTATCTCACGGGAGTGCATTGGGAATAGGCCTGGCGAGGAAAACATTTACATTGTAAGCACTTCGGCAAGTTTAGCCCTTCGCAATTTATTTAAGGGGCTATACCACTGTGACAGTTTCAAAAAATCTGTTTTTTGCCTTTTTCGACAGTTTATACTTTCAAGAATATCCTGTAAAAATTTCAAGGCCGCATCTCTAATACTCCCCGAATGGCAGCCTTCTAAAGAGCAACCGCTCGTAGGTATAAAATGTAGGATAAACATCTTTAAACGCGTTTTTCCCGAAATGAGATTTTTAAAATTTGCTGACATTGTAACTCAAAGAGCAATTATCCGATTGACTTGAAATTTAAACTGAGTACTCTTGAATATATTTACTCTACAATGACGTAGGATATTTTTGATTGGATGAAAATTGACGATTTGGCATTGAAAAAAACGATCATTTTATAGGCAAAAAACAGACGTTTTTCATAACTACGCCATTTTGTTAGATTTTGATATTTGTCGAAAATTCTACGTCATTGTACATACCTTTCAGTTTAACGACATTTCTCCTTTTTCGGTTTCAGCTACTCAATCGGCCGGAATCATGTAAGCAGTGGAGGAACTTTTTTTTGGAACCTCCGAAGGCAGCGCATAAGTCGCTTGGATGTCAAAATTTTTTTATGAAAAAATTATGTAATGTAGGTCAAATGGAGCCAAATATATTCTTAATTTTCCGAAACATTTAATTGAGTATTTTTCTTCCAAAAATTCCCGAAAATCATCTAAATTTTCAGCGTTCACACTGGTATAGCCCCTTAAGATTCCAACACTAGCCAATAGTGCACTGAGCAAACAGTTTATTTATAGTGAAGGGATACACTTCGTTAGCACTTTTATCCAATCATTCATTAACTGTTATAGAATTTGTCAGTTGTTAAAGAATATTCGTGTTCTCATGACAAAATTTTATAGCCATAGTATTTCTTCGAAAAGAATTATCTATTTGATCACTTTTAGTTCTCTTCTCAGTAGGTGGTTATGGTAATCGAATAACGAGTTGAAATTGTGATTTGATAATACAGTTCAAAGGAGTAGAGATTTGTTCACAATTAATATATTTAGATTTGGGGTCAGTAACGTATAGTTGCCGCGACTATCCTGTGTTCAATGCAAATGAACATGTCACCACAATTAACTGATCTTCATTCAAAACGCCTATCTCGGCCGCATTTGAGCCAAGAGTCACACAGTTGACGCGACAACTTCTCTATTTAACCCAAATAAGGATTTATTAACTATTAATAAATCTGTATTGAGATGTTGGCTCAGTCGTTCTTTGAGAGAATAGTCGTACACTTATTACCAAATAAATATGTGGTAATAATTTAAAAATCTTCAAATAACTGTTAAAAATCGACGACTCGTCCCAAATAATGATTTCTTCATAGTTAACATATCTGTACTTGAGATGAGTATCGTACATTTGGCAAGACCGTTTACTTTGTATGCTACCATGGCCCTTCGTCGCACAAGCTCGTGCGTAAGCAGACGCGACGTAGATACGTTCGAGGTACTGGAGACTGTGCATGACCGCACGTCCACTTACCTAGAGGATATCAGTTTGTGACCGTGAAAACGTAAATTTATTTTCCGCGCCTATGGCATCAATGAACGATTTGCTTGTTGGAAGGGTCTCGCTTCCACAATGTTTATCTCTACAACGCTGCAAGTCCGTTTTTCACCTTTACAATGACTTTATCTATCGTCTGTGTAATCTCGGAAATCCACCAACTGTACAAGAGTCTCAAGTTTGCAATATTGAACCTCTAGAACGATCTAGCCTTGTGATTATCCCTATAACGTATTTATTCGGATTTGTATCAACTGCACAATACGGAAGTGCAATATTGCATTAATTCTATAATGTATCAACTCTACAAAAACTTTGAGTAAGGTAGATGGCCCAGCAATCGTCACCTTAAGCAGATCGCTTGACTGCGAATTAATATAGCTCAACTAGGAAAGTGAGTAAAAGTTATTTTAAGTCGTTCTTAATCAGTTTTTTATTACGAAGAAGAAGGTCGTTGTGAAATTGCCGTGCCTGGTACAGTTTTCGACAAAATATTTCGTGAAGGTTATAAAATGCTATTGTCCGAGTCATCGTCATGTCGCCATGATAGTTGGTCTGGTAATCGCCATGGGAACGTCCCACTAATCGTCACATGCGTTCAAACTACTCTGAGACCTTATATACCTTTGAAAAAAAATTGTTTTTTTTTCTCTATCGACTTAAATTATGTATAAAGATGCCGAAAATAATATGCAAAAGTTATTTTAGGTGGACATTTTTATAAGACATGTAGAAAAAATGGTTTTAAAACTTCAAACGCGTTTTTCATGAAAAGATGTCTTCAAAATCGGGCAAACTCGTACATCCTGCATTTTTTACCGATTGACTTCAAATTTCAACTATAACTTCTTAGATACACATTATAGCGATGTACACACGATTTTTACAATCGATTAACAATTGTGGTTTTTGGAAACGAACAAAGGCCGTTGTTTCAGTCGAATATGCGACTTTCTTAAAAATGGGGCTAAATGTACAAAAATAAATATTTTATAATAATCGAGTGTACTTCGGTAGCAAAGCTCATGTAGATTACGGGGAAAACAAAACTCTTCTGGGTGCACATGTGCGCCTCCAACGAGTTCGCTCGTTGGAGATACCGACAGATATGTGAAATAAACCCTCTAAACCGCGTTTTGATTGCTTTATTAGTATTTTTTTTAAATCCCAAAAAGCCTTGTTTTCTCACCATCCAAAGGTAATAACGCCTTAACTAATTATTCAATGGTTCGTAGGACTTTGTTGACTCGATTATGTCTGCATATAGAACTGCAGAATAGGTTTTACGCACTCTGTCACAAACTTTATGATTTTTATTTAAAAATTTGATAGAAAGTTTGAAACATAAATTTCTCTTCCATACAACTTTATTGATTTCAAAAACAAAAGTAATTTTTGCCTATTGCGCCAGAATTATAATTTTTATTTATTTTTAGTCATTATAAACAACTATTTTTTGATAAAATATTTTTTAATATTATTTCGATCGAGTGGTGTTCACCTGTGTTCAAGACGTACCCAGTTTTCGACATGGTCACGACCCAGTAATCGACAACATTTATTTTTATGTATATCTTTTTACTATCGCGAGTATGTGTATGACGATTACTGGTCCGTGGATGCTTCAGACAATGCTAATTACGGAACCACTATTTATTTTCTGATTTTCTATAAAATTCGATTTCTATAAAATTCGATTTTCTATAAAATTCGATTCGTAAGATTCTTTTTTTGCTAACATTGTCGCAGTTATCGACAGCCGTGGTGATTAATCGGCAGAGTTTTTATGTTGCTGAACCGGCAATCATCATATATGAAAACTCGTTGTAATTAACATAAAACTATAATTTTTTATGCTGAACGCAAAACTAAGATCCTTGTTAATGACTTAAAGGAAAACTTACTTCACGCAAGTCCACAGGCATTCTCAAATCACCCGAGATGTGACATGGCTCACGTTAACCTCCTAATGAAGGATTCGACCGAAATGACAGCTAGACGTCGTAGCGGAATATATTTAAATTGATTATTCTTGAATACATATACTTACGGGTGTGAAAATGTAATACAACGTAGTAAATACCTCCTGGGAGCTAATATAGCACAGACCCGCACACGAAGGGCTGATTTTTATTTTTAAATACTTATCTAATGCGTAAACATGACGACCACTAGGACCCTGACGGCCACTGGGCCGATTACCTTACCTAACTTGAGACTCTGGTACAGTTGGTCGATTTCTGAGTTTATACAGATGAGAGCTAAAGTCATTGTAAAGTTGAAAAACGGACTTTGAATGTTGCAGAGATAAACATAGTGGAAACGAGACCCTTCCTGCTTGTTTTGTGGGACCTGCCAAATCTTTAGGAAACTTTCGAAAGTACAGGGTGCGGCAACATAACTCTCATTTTCCATAAGAGTTGTTTCTTGTACACTTGCCCACTAGCACTATAGTGCTACATTGATTCAAATGCTCATTCATCTGCCGACAATCAATTAATGACTTTGTCCGAATATTCATTCGGTAACTATACACGAATCTTGATTTGTGCTAATATTAAATATCGTTCACTCAACTATCCTTTACAGCTGGGACAACCTTTCCACTGATCCCATTGAATAAACTTCTCAGTCGTAGGAAACAAGTATTTATAGTATATTCCCGCGTAGAAATTGTTCTAGGCTGTCTGAGGTACGACCTAGTAACTGGCTCGCCCAATTGAGCCCATACAAACTGACCAATGGTTGGCTCGCTTTGAGCTAGTAATATTGTGAATGTTTTGTTATCCAGCCCTTGTCTAGTCACTGCCCAGCTGATCTTGGTCACAAATGACAAAGTGAGGTTATGTGACTACGTGTAGTTTCATCGAGAGAATGACTCATGGCTGGTTCAGCAACTTGAGTTACAGATGGCGTTGCGAATGAATAAAATCCTCAAGTCGGTATCTCGCGATGACCTAGCCAACACCTCCCAACTGCGGCCCCACTAGCCGGAATAAATGATCGGACAAATACAATTTAAGGTTATGTAATTCTATGCGATGATCGCTCTCAATGCGAACGCAATTGAGTCATTGATCCAATAATGTTATTTACATTTGTTAATCCACCCATTTTTCAATAATCTGACATTATGTAGTGTAACATATGTAGACGATAAGAATATTCAGAAATTAATCAAGTAGAACTGGCTCAGTGGACAACGCCACAACTCATCACCCAGAGGTCCCGGGATCGAAACCACGTTACGGCGTAAGCGTTTGTCTGAGATAATTAAAAATTGAACCATTAATATATTTACAGGGCAAGAATCATAACCATAATTAATGAACAACGAAGAATATCGTAAAAGGGTCCAATGATGTAAATAATGTGCAAAAAAATCACGAAAATATAAATATATAGCCGCAAATTTTTTTTATCCAATCGCCACCTAATTTTTTGTATTCAGTCACTAGAGGGCCAAAGCGTTACAAGGCTGGGTAGTCAATAGCTAAGACGGCTAGCTAAGGGCGATTCGAAACATCACTTTACTAGCTTGTGGCTAGGCGGTGATGATTTACGTTTTCCACCCGGGTTAATACAAAGCATTGGGTTAGACCAACTGTATATCTATTGGCTGTTAAGAACGGGTATGTTCCATTAAATTACTAATGGAACTTAGTACTTTAATGGAACTTCATGGAATTTCATAACTATTACCAAATCTTTATTTGTGACAATTCAGAGGCTCAAATGAATGATTCATTAACTGTAAGAAGATATTTATTTCGCCATATCCAACATCATCATCTGTTAATACCAGGTGTGTAAGTATGAAACCGGAATTTGCCCATAGGTGGCGCTAGATGTCGATGCAGTTACCGACACATCACGTCAGCGGTGTCTTGTTATTGTATTGATATCCGACAAAGATTTCCAACTCACAATAACACGAGTTTCATTCAGTAGCATTAGTTTATTAGAGATAAACATGTCGAGTTTTGTGCCAACAAATTACGATTTGCGGACAGCACTACTTTTCTGTTTTCATCTGAAGAAAACCGCAGCCGAATCGCATCGAATGCTTGTGGAGGCGTTTGGTGAGCATGCTCTCGGTAAAACACAGTGTTTCGAGTGGTTCAAACGGTTCAAAAGTGGCGATTTTGACGTGAGGAACGAAGAACGTGGAAGACCACCGAAAAAGTTTGAAGACGCTGACCTGCAAGCCTTGTTGGACGAAGACGACGCTCAAACACAACAACAACTGGCGGATCAGTTAAAGGTGACCCGAAAAGCCATCTCCAGTTACTTTGTATCATATCATTACAATAAACGTGTTTTTTCTGTACAAAAATTCCGGTTTCATACTTACACACCTGGTAGTTATGAAATCCTGGTACATAGAAATATAGTCTTCTCAGTGCGAGGTACAATCCGTCGAAATCTTTCTTGTTAGCTTGCCTTTGGGAAAGGCGGACGTTTTAAGAGGTTAGACTACTGTGAAAATTTTAACAAATCATTCGTCGCTTGAGTCAACTCAAATTGACGAGGAAGGTCCAACGTATGATGCAGGATCGCGGGTCGAAGGTAAACTTGTGATCATAACGATAGAACTGCTAGTAAAACTTTAAGGAGTTTTGGGATAACTGACGATATGTTACAATTTGATTCAAATTTATACAGTAATTGTTTTTTCTTCATGTACTGAATGCAGCCTCTAAATTTCAAATCAATCGTCTACATAATTTCGGTATTTTTTGTGATTTTTTAAAGGCTGTCAATATGTACTTTTATGTTAAATAAATGCGTTTCTTTTTCACCAATCGTTTCCCAGAAAAAAAATCAGAATTTGGCCATTTTTTTAGGTCTCTAGCTCCTCAAATGCGTTTTTTTAAACTGTTTTTCATAACGGTGTACACAATTTCTCGACATCTAATGAACGGATTGACACAATTTGGCATACTTGTTTAGTGCAATAGTAGTTTAGTCTTGACAGACAATTTTTTATTCCTCAGATTTTTTTATTAGTTATTGACAATAATGTCATTTTTTTTTTCGAAAAATCGATTTTTTTATCATCGATACACGATAACGAAAAAAGCTCGGTCAAATCTTAACCAATATTATTTATTTAAAAAAAAACTCGTTCTTTTTGTTTCAGATCAACCGAAAGGCCGAAATGAAGTACACCGTTGAGCCCCTACAAACATTGCCCCTACTATGAAAATGTTGACAAATGTATGGTAAAAATTCAAAGATAGTCCGTTTCAATGATTCATAAAAAAAATTCCTAAAAAAATATAAAAAAAGGCTTTCACATGGGATGACCCCATTAATGTACATACAAATAAAAGTCCAAACGATATTCCAGTCATCTTACTTAAACCTTCAAAATGATTTTTTTCAAATAACCCTTTCGGCTTGCCACAGTAGCCTAACCCCTCAATCTCCCGCACCCCATAGAACGTCCATTCGAACAATGCTCGCGAAAAGTGATGTACGAAATTATTGCGAATGGAAGTTTTTGCGTATCGCGCAAATCCTTGGGACGAATGCCAAATTTGAAGGAGATACGATTACGAAGTAATTTCTTCGACGAACAATTTACGACCTTAATTGCTTGTTATTTATTCACCAAATCACAGATTTTTCGTACGTAATCTATATGCGACACTTTTTAATTAACTGTGACGGCAAATTTATCAAGCAGGGTGACGCGTTTTTCTTTGATGTGGTACAAAATACGAATACGCAGATTGGTTTGGGCGAATAATTAAGAAAAAAAGAAACACGCACGATACCGTAGGTCAGTAAAAGGATCGGTAAGTTTTTGGATAAGTAACTTTTTCCGAAAAATGAACCAAACATTTTTTTTCTATTTTCTTATTTATTGGGTTGTAAATGATGATATTCAGTCGGGGGAAGGTGACATTTTTTATGAACAAATTAACTTTCACTAACAAATTAACAAATCATTAATTAATTAACAAAAAACTCCTGTATTAAGGGGGGATTGTCTTTTTTTTCGCCAAATTTACCGCTTTTTGGGAATTTTTTTGTGAAGAAAGTATACAACGGAAAACTTGTGAAACTTGGCATATAGTTTTATTGATCTGTTTACTACATACAAAAAAAATTTTAAACAATTTCATCAAAAAATCCGCCTCCCACCCCCCTCGACGCGCGATGGTCTTTTTTTGATGGTGTGCACGATTTCTCAAAAACTATTCAACCGATTGCCTTCAAATTTGGACAGAATGCTCAGCTGACATCCTTTTATCGTTTGATGAAGCAAAAAAGCAATACGTTTAATAGTTTTTTATTTATAACAAAAATCGATCAATTTTTTTCGAAAAATCGATACTTCAAGTTCAAAACGTCACCAAATCGTCAATTTTTTTTCCCTTCATCGAACGATAGCTATATGTGTCTAAAGTAAAATGCTTTTTGGGTTTTTGTTGCAGGATGAACGTGAAGGCTGTAATCGTGCACACCATCAAAAAAGGACCATCGCGCGTCGAGGGGGTGGGAGGCGGATTTTTTGATGGAATTGTTTAAACATTTTTTTGTATGTAGTAAACAGATCAATAAAACTATATGCCAAGTTTCACAAGTTTTCCGTTGTATACTTTCTTCACAAAAAAATTCCCAAAAAGCGGTAAATTTTGCGAAAAAAAAAGACAATCCCCCCTTAAAACCTTCACGCCGGAGGGGTCTGGGTTTGTTTGTATTCAGAATGGCTTCTTTTAAAAATCCCGCCACCCTCCACGCCCAATACAGGCGTCGAAATGCTCGAAAATACCTTATTTTATCACGTGCTTCCGCGAACTTCAAAACCCCATAATTTTTATGGAGGGGGGGGAGGGGTGAATTTCAGCTTCCCCCGACTGAATATTATTAATAATAACCCAATAAATAAGAAAGTAGCAAAACAATTAATTCAGGCTCATTTTTCAAAAAAGTCACTCATCTAAAGAATTACCAAAGGATCATTGCGATCATGCCTCAATCTCCGTCTCTGACTATACCTTTCGCACCCTCCTCAGTTCTCCCTGCCTGCAATTCTCGCTGAAGTCTATGTTCAAATCGGCGTAGAGGCAATTGTTGTTCAGGAGCTGTGGGGGTGGCTCCATTGGGGGTGGATTCGCTTCCTTTTTGTGTCTCAATCTTCTCTCCGTGCGATCCTGCCTCGTTCGCAATACCAACATGACGTTTCTGTCCAACATTTCTCACTCCTCGTGAAATTCTTCGACGTTTGCCACCGAGTTTATTTATCTTTGATAAATTAATAATTTATCAAATAATAATAATTAAATTAATGACTTATCAAAGTTAACGAGTTATCGAATTATTTATAATAAAATTAATAAAAAGATGATTATTATTGATGATATCGATCAATGCAGTGTCATTTAAAAACCACTGCACAAAAGATATTTTGTCCAAAATTCAACACAACGGTATTTTCTCCACGTCAATTTTCGGCTGTTTTAACAAATTTCCATTTGTAGGAGGACGAAGTCAACGAAGTCACTGCAGTCACTTTTACCGAACCGCCAAGTTCCGAATCACCGCGGCAACATAGCCGAATAAATTTCGACTGCAAAATGCGTGAAAATAAGTTGTTTTTTTTTCGTTGGGGGATCGGAATTCGTAAACACGGGGCGATCGACCGAACGGACCCTCGACGAAAACACTGACAATTGAGAATTCGTATGACACGCGAGAGTATAGTAAATGTGACCGAATGTGGTCGAAGAGTACAAAGTCCCGCAATTTATTGGTCCCACGGGGACGGCACGCGCGGTTTATCGTCTCTCATTTATCGCGTATCGTCTTGTCGCGTAGTAGAGAAGAAAAAATGTATATAAGGAACGAAAAAAAATCGGGGCGCCATACGCAGAACTACATCGATGCACGAGTGCCACCACATATGTCCCTTGCTCCCGAGGCTCAAAGAAAGAGCGACAAAAAAATGAGTGCGATATACCGCGCGGGAACTTTCTTTCGAAAGCTCGGTTATTTGTGATAAAAATTTTTTAACCTTACGCTATGTGGGTCAGAAATTCTCCCTATCGCCACTTACGTGTCGAGATCCGCAGCCAAACGCAAAGGCCTCGTCTCGCATGCTGCTATCATGCGACGTACGGACGAAAATTTGACGATCCATTTTTTTTTCTTAAGGGGGGAGAGATACTTTTAGGTGACGAAAAAATTGGTTGATTTTCATAATTTTTTTTAAAGGAAAAAGTTCTTCACTATTTTTGAGTCTCGAGGTATGTTTTATTGCTGTTGGATGGTATTTTTATTTATTTATTAATCTTTGAAAATGACGGAGGTATGACACGTTCTTCTAAACTGCATTTCCAACACTGGCGTGACGTAGGTATAACTAAAAAACTAATCGACCAATTCTGATGAAATTTGGTGTGAATCTTTCTGACCTTATTGTCTAAAACATAAAGCTGAATGTTTTTTTAAATTAAGAAAAAGTATTTTTCAATGCAAAATGTAGCCACTTTTTTGGGAACATTCAATATTTTTTGTTTGAAGCGTACCATTTATCGATTTTCACCATTTCTCACTTTTTCTTGGTTCATATTCTGCGTATGAGTGTTAATGAAAGAAAAAATCCTCGTTGGTTTTTTTTAGCTTAATTCCGCCGACGCTACGTGTCACGGCGTCTGAAAACATCAAACGGCATTTTTAAAGTGTAATTAAATAAAAAAAATACCCAGTAACAGCCGAAAGTGGTAATAGAATATACCGTAAGTCTAAAAAATGGTAAAGAAATCTTTCCTTTTTAAAAAAATCACGAAAATTTGCTATTTTTCCCTCGCCTAAAGATATCTTCCCCTTTAATCTCAATTAAATTCATTCCGTGTTCAATACTTTCTCAGAGGTGATTAATAACGACGAATATTTTTGCGAAAAATGATCTCGACGGTCTTGAAGTTCGCAACATCCGGACACAACGACAGTTCTTTTTTATTTTTTTATTTCCTCATTTTTATTATTTTACAATGCCTTTTTTCGCAGACTTTTTATTATTTTTTAATTTTTTTATTATTCTACAAAATCTTTTTTCGTAGACTTGAATGTTAGTTCTCTAAATGAGCGACTTAAAATTGATTAAGGGATTTTCGTAATGAATATATGCCAAAAGAAATTCGAGCAATTGAAAAATAATTTTTTTCGTTGCATTCCAACATTGCAAACTTCAATCACATCGAATTCAACTGTACCTATCTAAATCCAAATGGAACGTACGTAAAAAAAACTCGTCGAAAATTTCATACGTTACTCCAAAATCGACTATCATCAATACACCATAACGATAAATATTGTTTAAAAATATGGTACTATCGTTGATTAATTATTATCGTAATAAATCTGCCTCGGTAAAGAAAATGTTTCAATTTATTTTCAAATCAAAGAATCAAAACGCGTACAAAAGTGGTATTTGTGTGATTTCTGCCAATTGCATCAATTAGCAATATTAATGCAATTGACGTGCGGCGCTCCAGCGGCAAAATTCACCATTTTATCGGGCCGAAAATAAATTCATTGAGTACCATCAACCATAAATTCTGAATGTGCGATTTTGTTATAATTATTCTCATTATGGTCGTAAATTGTTTGAATGCCCGTTTCAGTCTCGTATTTTGACAGTATCTCATCACAATATTCGTTTGCTCGACTAATTGTTCGATAAGCTTGAGAAATCATTTTGAAAAAATAATGAGGCGCATTTTGTAAGATAAAATCGTTCTTACGTGCTTTTCTAAAACCATATAAAACCCCACATATTTGCTTGATTCAATTATAAAACAACAAATAAAAGCAACGTAACATGGAAAGTCGCGAATAACGTTTCGTAAAGAATTTCATATCCATTCTCAATGAGCTTCGGTTTAATTGACCGAATGAAAAAAATCATTTTTTCAAAAAATAAGAAAAAGCACTCCATTTGTGAGAATAATTTGTCCACTGTTGGGTAATGCGTTGAAAATTATGCATGCCCTAAATATCATTGCCCCTTGAAAGCAAAAAAAAAATTATTTCGGCCCTATCGCCATTATTCCACTATGATACCCGACATTTTGACCCCAACGATACGACAGAAGAGGTAGAATATGAGATTCAATCCGGCTAGACGGAAATACGAATTAAAAATAACTTCAATGATTAAGAAATGAAAGCGAGAAGAAAATCCCGCGACGCCCGGTAATTCGCATGTTGGTACTACGACGAAAAAGTGTTTAAGGGCGAGGATACCTTTCGGCGAGAAAAAAATTTGCTGATGTTCACAATTTTTTTTTACAGGTCAGATTTCTTCACTATTTTTGAAACATAGTGTATGTTCTAGTACTACTTTTGACTGTTGCATGGTATTTTTTGATTTATTAATCTTTGAAAATGGCGGTGGTATGGCACGGTATTATAAACTGCATTTTCAAAACTGGCGTGACGTATAGCTAAAAAACTAATCGACCGATTCTGATGAAATTTGGTATACATCTTTCTAACCTCATTGCCTAAAATATGAACCTAAATGTTTTTGAATTTTTTTAAAAGTATTTTTTATTGCAAAATGTAGCCATTTTTTCGGAAAATTGAATTTTTTGGTTTCAAACCGTACCATTTCATCGATTTTCAATATTTCTCACTTTTTCTTGGTTTATATTCTGCGTATGAGTGTTAGTGAAACATTTTTTTGTTGATTTTTTTTCAGATTCATTCCGCCGACTCTACGTGTCACGCCGTCTGACAACATCCACTGCTATACCGCCGGCATTTTTAAAGATGAATGAAATTAAAAAATACCACGTAACAGTCGAAAGTAGTAATACAACATGCCCTAAGTTTCAAAAATGGTGATGAGATCTTTCCTTTGAAGGGCTATACCAGTGTGACACTTTCAAAAATCGATTTTCTTTTGCCTTTTTTGATAGTTTATACTTTCAAGAATAGAATTATCATTTATATCAATATCATTTTATCTTGCAGAAATCGATAGTTAAATCTTTAAACGCGTTTTTTCTCGAAATGAGATTTTTCAAATTTGCTGACATTGTAACTCAATGAGCAATTATCCGATTGGCTTTAAATTTGAGCTGAGTACTCTTGAATATATTTACTCTACAATGACGTAGGATATTTTTGATTGGATGAAAATTGACGATTTGGCATTGAAAAAAACGACCATTTTATAGACAAGAAAACAGACTTTTCTCATAGCTACGCCATTTTGTTAGATTTTGATATTTTTTCGAAAATCCTACGTCATTGTACAGGAAATACCTTCCAGTTTAACGACATTTTTTTCCTTTTTCGGTTTCAGCTACTCAATCGGCCGGAATCATGTCAGCAGTGGAGGAACTTTTTCTTGGCGCCGCCGAAGGCTGCGCATAAGTCGCTTGGATCTCAATATTTTTCTATGAAAAAATTATAAATATAGGTCAAATATAGCCAAATATATTCTTAATTTTTCGAAACATTTAATTGAGTACTTTATTGGAAAATTTTTGGAAAATTTCCGAAAATCACCGATATTTTCAGCGTTTACACTGGTAGAGCCCCTTAAAAAAATCATGAAAAGCAGCGATTTTTTTCTCGCCTAAAGATATCTCCCCCCTTAATCCTGCATCAATATATAAAAATGCATAAATTTCACCAATATTTTTATTATACACAGTATCGATGAAAAAGCATAAATATTATACAAAGTATTCTGTACCAATTTTCTGAGCCTCATCGAGTCGAATCGGCCCATGACGGCGCAAATAGCACGCCGCGAATTCCTGAACCAATGGAACACAAATCGTTGCACCAATTATTACAATTTTTCGTCCCGGATTATCGATTCACTCGTGTAGGTCCATATCCGTTCTCGTGTTACGATCGTATCGACGTCTGCCTCGGCACTATTTGCTTCCCTATATCCTCCCAGGGTCTTCTCAGGCGACTATCTTTATCACGACAGGTGTACGAACCAATTGCTACATTCGCCCGGATTGGGCATGATATACGTACACAGATAAACCGGCTCGTGTTTGTCCATGGAGAAAAGAAAATTCTCCACCGGTTTTAGATACTTCACTTTCGACAGTCATAGCGACGATTAAAGATATTCGAAAATATTGAAAACGACGCGAATCGTGTTGAAAAATAAAACCGCTCCGAGCACTGATTACGCGTCGATCTGAAGATTTTATGCACAAGCGAAGCAAGCCTCCAATTTCAATGATAATTTTTTGTTTTCGTCATTGAGTTGTTGATTCTATTAAGTAAGTGATATTACGTCGGGGGAGGCTGACATTTTCTATTAACCCTTTGCGGCATAGTGTAACACTGGTGTTACACCTATTTCAATTCAGATTTTGACGATTCAAAAGTGTTTTTTAATTAAATGTGGCGGTTGTAAATGCGTTTCAAGGTTCCCAGGACTTCAATAACTACTAAAACATACCTATTAAATTTTTATTTTCACGTAGCGGGTGTCTTCAATAACGAAAGTGCAATAAAACTTTTTACATCATAAATCTGATTACGACTAATCTAGCAGGTAAACCATAACCAAAAAATAGGTAACAACTTGGTTTTTGATCCACTGAATATGAAACCGAAGTCTAAACCGTCAAATTGAAAATGGAGGATTCAATATGGGGGCTGTAAATGGCAGAAAGTATGGGAATTTTTCCAATTTTGATGATCTATTTTTTTGGGGGATCTTATTTCATGTAACAGAGACCCCGAAAACCCCCGAGTACCAACTTCCGCTATCATCAAACGACGTTTTGCATTTATGGCCCGCCATATTGGATCCGCCATCTTGAATTCCCGAATTTTGAGGGCAGATTTGTAATCAGCGACGCCGAAAACCCCCGAGTACAAAATTTCAAGCCAATTGCACGTAAAGAAAAATGTATGCTTCGAAGGGTTAATTCCATAACTTATGAGGGTTTGAAGTTTCCAGAAACACGTGATAAAATAGGACATTTCAATAGAAAAAAATTGTGTTACCATATGAAATAAAAATAAAAGTTTATGGTGTGGAAAATAACTTTATTTATACAATAAATTCCTAAAATAAAAAGCTACAATTGTTTATGAAAAAAGTGCAAAAAGTTCTATTGTAAAGAAAATGAAATGAGGACGCAAATAATAGTTTGAAGGTGTTACAAAATCACGACGTGATTTGTAGAGAAGTGAAATGTCCCAAGTGTGGCGGATTGGCGACGATAAACGGAAATAATTTTACGTGGCGTTGCAATAGAAGATAGACAATAAAAAAGAAAACGAAAATAATCAAAGAAGGTGCAATTTCAAACAATCTTTAAGAACTAGTACTTGGTTTAGAAATGCACATGTGGCTTCGAAAAAAAGTTTGGTTATTATGCATACCCAAACAAACCCCATACCCCATAAATGGAAGTAAGAGAAAATGTCAGTCTCCCTAGACGAAATAGCACTTAATAAAATCAACAATTTCATGGCGTAAAAAAATCCCATCGAAATTGGGGTGGTGCCCCATTTATGCATAATTACCTTTTTTCCTAGATAGATATTTTTTTCAGTCCAATACAAAAGATGAGAAAAACATTTTCTCCAATTTCTCAGCACAAAACAATTTGGAATAAAATGCCGGTCATTCTTAATTTCCGAATTCGACAATACACGACACAATATGAGGTTGAAGTTTACATAGTTGGAATGCAACGAAAATTAACATATTTAAATTCTCTCAATTTTCTTTGGCAGATTTTGCCTACAAAAATCCTTCAACCATTTTTGAAGATTTTTATTTGGCGATCTACAATATAAATCTATCAAACAGATCTGCTATAATTATAAAAGTGTGGAAAATGAAATGTCAAAAAAATTTCGCTGCGTTCCAATTATGAAAACTTCAACACCATGTCACAATTTCGAATCTGTATCCGTGCGGAAATTGTCCTATGCTATTCGATTCCCATATTTGTCACTAGTTCCTGATAGGGATCCAATAGGCCATCGCATTGGATCCATATACTAAAACGTCACGCTCGTAGATTGCATTCTAATCGGGATTCCCCATTGGAATCCTTCTTGAATCCAATTTGAATCCTAAAGGATTCCCACATTTTCGAACAGAATGCAATACAATTGATGGATCCTATCGGATTCTGTACGTTGAATTTTCTAAACAAAATATATAAATATACAAAATAAGTGGATCCTAAAAAAGTATAAATCTTATCTTAAAAAAGTATAAATGTTTTTAAAAACTATATCTTAAAAATCGATGTGACTCACATGACTGAAAATTCACTGCAATTAGCGTTTGTTATTTAATGAACTGCACGTTGGGACCCAAGCAGAGCTTAGACTATCGGAGCTTTTTCTATTACCAGTATTATTTCAATATAAACAAGTTGTAATATCGGAATACCGGTATTTCGATATTTTCTGATATTTATGTGAGACCTTGGTTAAAAACGCTGGTAGCTTGAAAGTGGAGATGGAAGTTGTAAAATTAACAGTGTAGAGCTAAGTGAAACCACATTACTTATTAAAAATCACAATCTTTTATTGAGATCTTCATTTATTATATTGGGGGGGGGGGGGGACTTCCCTTGGGGGAAATTTTAAAGGATTTTTGTGACAATTGGGCCTTTAGTGTGCAAAAATGCTCCCAACAATTCTGCAAGTTCTTCTTGCGTTTGAAACAAGTCTTCGTTCAATAATACCTGCAATTCTGCATCTTCAAACGTTTGTGGCGTTCCTTCACGTTCCTTATCCTCTGTATCAAAGTCACCAATTTTGAACCGTCTAAACCAGTACTCACAAGTTGAGATTCATAGAACATGGTCCCCATAAGTCTCACACAGCAATCGACGATCTTCAGCTGGTTTTTTTTTCAAATGTAAGCAGAAAAGTAAAGCCTCCCGCAAATTGCGTTTCGTTGGCACAAAAGGCGAGATATTTGAAGTAAAAAAAAACTATGATGTTTACCTTTCAACAAAATGAGGAGTACTCAAAACTAAAGCCTAATGATGACGCTTTAACGTGAAAGTGGTTAGGTTATGGCCCGATGCGTTTTACTACTAGTAACGCCCTTCCTTTTAAATCCTTTGAAACTTACTTGTACCCCTAATACATGTATCCAACCCAAAACAAAATAAATACATAAAAGAAAAACAAAAAATAGGAACTTTTATGCAAATAAAATGAGTAGTAAACAAGCATGAATAAAAATAGGAAGTTTTAGGCAAGTCAGCGTGGTAGTAACTACCAGAATGCGAACAAATAGCATGGCTTGTGGCAGGCAGGCAACAGCATGGTCACTTCAATTCACGAGATTGAGATTGTTCAAACAGTGACCGCAAAAAAACAGAAGGCATCTAAAGTTTCGTCTTACAGAAACGACCTCACCTCATTGCAGGTGTAAGCTGCGGAAGAAAAGGCCCTTTCTGATTCCACACTCGTGGATGAATAAATTGACACTTCAGAAACATTTAATGTAAGTAATAATATTTTAAGGTTGTTAAACGTAATTTGAAAAAAAGTAAAAGTAACTTAAATGGAAATAATAACAATAATAATATTTTTATTTTTTCAATTCTATGGTGTCGTAGTTTGCATCCCCCGAATGCAACTTTTTTTAATAATTGCTTTTCCTTGATTTCATTATAATACAAAATTGTTTTTCCGCAGATTTATATTGTATATTTCCAATTAAAAATCCTCAAAAGTGTTTCCGTGATTTTTGTAGCTTAAAACTGACAGAAAAAATACGAGAGAAAAAATTCATTGCATTCCAACGATGCAAACTTCAATGTCATTCAACCCTGATATCGAAATATCGGTATTATTCGACTCCAATATCGGCCCGATAATCTGGTTTTTCGATGCTATCGAAAATCCGTATCCATGCTCTAGCGGTGTTCCTAACAATTATCCACAGAGGTGTGAGTGCATCTTGGGACTCCCCAACAAATTGGTGCCCGGGATTACGAAAGCATATGTTTTTTTTTTGGAGATCCAACAAATTCCTTTAGAGAATACCGAATAAAAAAATCGCAAACGACGTTGATCGGGAAATAGCACGGAATCCACTTGGATTTCAATGTGGACTGCCTGCGTGTGGCGTCCCTATCAAATCCCTATAGGGATGTTCATGGGCTTTGTTCGGGTCTCCCCAGCCAATTTCTGCACGGGTAATTTCGAATGCTCTCATTACGGACGGTCATTGTAAAAGTTTCTCGGCGACAGTCGTTCGGGATTACGTCGTTAAGATCGGATTACATGTTACTTTTGTCAAGCAAGCGTACAAGCGTTCGTGTGACGTACGCGGTGGACGAAAGACAGACGAACGGACGTATTCATCCACAGCTGTGGTTGTCATTTGTTTCGACTTCCGAGGCTCGAGGTATGCGGTGTTGTACTTTCGATTACAACATACCTTCGTCACTTTGACGACTCGTGCTGCAAAATTCGGTGCAAACGTATACGCTGAGAAGCCAAGCAAAAATATTAGGTTGGTAAGAAAGTCTTGCGACGCAAACGACACCTTCTCTAAATAAACGTAACATTTTATTAATATAAGATTAATTTGGAATATAGTCTCCGTCTTCATCTACAACTTGTGTCCATCGCTCTGGTAAACTTTGAATGCCAGACGTCCAAAAATCTTTAGGTCTTGAATTGAAAAATCCTTCAAAGGTATTATGGAGATCCGTTTCCCAGATAGACAGTCATGATTAACAGGCCGTGCACACAATTGATGAAGCAAATTTTACAACGTATTGATTATATGTCGTGAAGCAAAGCCGTGAACTCATTTAGTATCATGAATGTGCAAAACATTTTGATCTCAATATGTCGTTTACAAATGCATCGTACGTTTAGAGCACGTCGGCCTCGTATCGCTGTGCTCAAGTGTCCACGATTAATATCTGCAAATTTTACGTCATATTGAAGTCGTGTGTAGACATTTTGGCGTGTATTTACTATGGTAGCATTGATTGTTCTCGTGAATTGTACTTAACATGAACGCAATTTCGTTTACCTTGATGAAGACATTTCATGAGTTCATTCAGTATCATGAATTTAAGATACATCGTGATTAAAATTTGTCGTTTCAAAATGCTTCATCGGTTGACTACAAGGTGAACTCATAAGATGGCAAATTTGAATTTTACAATGAATATTCGCACATTGACGTCATATGGAAGTCATCCAATGACTTTTGTTGATGAATTCACTGGGTTAGGACTGGTAGCAGACATGCCATGCAAGCAATATAACGGCGATATGCGTGTTTCTCATAAGGAACATCACTTTGGTGTCCACCTCCGATTTCGTTGAAACTTTTTTATATGGAAGAGTATCAAAAACTAAGAGACACGTATTTTTTTATCGGCGGAAAAACAGTTATAAGCGGTGAAACGCACCCTCGAAAATAGGGGTGTTTTTCGTTTTTCGTCGATTACGTTATCGTTCTTATCTCCAATGTATAGTACACAGGAAAATAAACATTGTTGCAATTTGAATTTTTTTAATATCTCGTACCGTTAAAACCTTATCGACGAAAAAGGAAAAACATCTTCATTTTTGAGGGTGTGTTTCACCCCTTAACACAGTTTTTCCGCCGATAAAAAAATACGCGCCTCTTAGTTTTTGATCCTCTTCCACATAAAAAAGTTTCAACAAAATCGAAGGAGGACACCAAAGTGATGTTCCTTGTCAGCGATACATCCGATGACGGCGATATGCATGTTTCTAAGTGACACATTCGATGAGCGCAATATGACGGCGATACGTATGCTTGTCAGTGATACATCCCATGAGCGTAATATGACGGCTATATGCATGTTTTTCAGCGATACATCCTATAACAGCGATATACATTTTTCTCAGTGATACGTTCGTTGAGCGCAATATGACGGCGATATGCATATTGATAAAAATCACGAATGATAAATGTAGGCAAAGAAACAAAGAAAGTTTACCCGAGTCTTAGAACGGCTAGGTAGGTAGCGCGCTCAGCTCTAGAATTAGAAGACGTAGGTTTAAACAGAAGGTAGGTAAGAACTTTCACGAGGCATAGTAGGTTTCAATCCATTTATCATATAGGCAGGAACATAAATAAAGCATATATGGAAATAAAAAATACTACCAGATTTTATTTATTAAAATTTTTTGGATTTTTTTACTTTTCACGCCGTGGCAGCCATATGAGCACAACATAGTTACGTCACGCCATGCCGCCAATATGAGCTCCATAGGAGCACTACAATTTCTTCACGCCGTGACACCCATATGAGCCCCATATGCACTCACTTATTGTTGGATATTCCTGAGCCGATTTTGCGAGTGCTGATGAATTCACTGCATGCATACTCACGTGAGAACAACTTTGCTTCATTTGGATGTGTTATTGTGAATCATTATGGGATGACAATAAGACTTGAAGGGGAGCACTCATAAGGGATACATAGCTATGTGACTTTCTATGGGGCATAGAAGATCTACATATGATGCCAATATGAGCTACCCGACTGGAAATGTTGTTCCGGCAGCCGGATCACTGATCCGGCCCAGAATACCGTGGAATCGCCCGCCTGATCTGTGCTGGATTTTTATTGGATCAGTGAATCCGGAGAACGGGTGTAATAAAGACAAACTGATCAATCCTGAATCAGGTAATCCTGCGAGGACCTTGTTAGGGCGCTGAAGTCCGTGCCTGATCGGCGCCGTATGTCTGCCGGATCAGTAGTACCCAGATAGCGATGTAAGGCAGCATTAATCAGGCCCACATCAGACGACCCGCAACGCGTCCCTCACATGGCTCTGTTGAGGTTACCTTTCCAAGCCCTGATCGATTTTCCTTTTCCCATCCGTGCTCCAAGGTTGGTTAATCCAGTAGACATCCGGTGCCAATCCGCCATGCACTTTGAAGTGTATGTCTGACTTGCGCCGCATATCTACCGGATAACCTTATTCAGGGCCATCGAAGCAAACAACTGAGTTGCTGCGTGCATAATTTCGGCAATATTCTAATAAAAGTAATATGGTGTCTATGCGGACGCCGTCATCATCAAATCAAGATACAAAGAACGAATAAAAATAAATATTAAGTTTGCATCGTGGGAATGCGACGCTTTTTTTCTTCCCTTTTTATTCGTTTATTTTTTCGTTTATCATCATCAAAAGGTAATCAATCAAATGAATCAAAGTAAATTTTATTGGCACAACTTAAAGATTTGTTTTTTTACAAAATCAGCATCAAAAGCCTTTTTTGCAAATTCCGGTCGTAACAGGCAGAAAAAATCCGGTAAAAAAATTATTGTTGCATTGCAGCGATGCAATCTTCAACCCCATGAATAAATTTTTTTGACATTCTTTAGAATAGAATTAAAAGGATCAAAATATGCAAAGAAAAAGAAGATTCACACAAGTGTTGGAATGGCTAAATAGGTAGCGCGCTCAGCTCTAGAATTAGAAGGTGTAGGTTCAATTCCGAGGGGAGGTAAAAAAACTTCAACGAGGCAGGATACGTTTTATTCCAATTATCATATAGGCAGGATCATAAATAACGCATATGGAAACAAAAAATACTACCAGAATATTTTTATTCTTAATTTTTGTTTTTTTTTTTTCATTTCAGGCATACATACGGCAACCGGATCAGAGCCTGAAAAGGTATGCGGAACAGTTACGTTACCGGTATCCGCGTCATGGCCGGATTCCGGCCATCCACGGCCAGTACCGTGCTGTGGTACGGAATACGGTACGCCGGATGCAGCTATAGTCTGCCCCGTAGCAATATTTCTAGTCGGGTATATGTGTCTATTTGGTTTGATTATCAAATTGTTTATCACGTAAATAGTTTTTTAAGCCCGAAATATAAGATAATCTGACGGGGCTAAGTCCGGTGAGTATGGTGGATGTGGTGGTACTTCCCATTCTAATTGTGAAATACTTTTTTGTATCACTTTAGCTATTACGTGGGGCCGAGCGTTGTTGCAAAGCAGACGAACTTGTCGACGTTTTTGATTAATAATTTCAGACAGCTTCTGAAATGGTGTAGAGTAGATATCGGAATTTATTGTGGTTTTAGGCGCAAGAAGCTCATCATACAACAGGCCCTCGAAATCCCATCAACAACAAAGTAAAACTATTCTCTCTTCACGGTATGGTTAAGGAGTTGGTTCTGGTTTTCCTCCTTGAGGTAGCCATTGACGCTTTCGTGTTCAGTTAACGTATAACACCCAGCTTTCATCTTCAGTGACTATTTCTTTGAGCAAATCGATTTTGTGCGAACTAAGCAACAATGAAAGGCAAATAGAAACTCGTGTCGTCTTGTTCGGCTCACTGAGATCATGGGATATCCAAGATGATTTTACTTTTCTATGTCCAAGCTCTTTGAAATGTTCGAGGATCGTGGGGTGACTACAGCTGAGTTTGTTTGCTAACTCTCGTGACGCTGCATTATGTTTTATTCGTAGAAGAGATCGCAATGCTTCGTCGTCAACAAGAGTTTTCCTGCCGGACCTAGGCTTGTCTTCAACGGATATATCGCCAGAATGGAATCGTTCAAACGACCCAAATAGGGTTTTACAATCGGCACGGTAATGGCCCACGACTGGTTGCCAGAGAACAAACGATGGCGCGGTAATGGCTATGTAAACGGGCCAGATCCGCACCATGCATGGTTGGTAATGGTAAACCATGAATGGCTGCTAAGACTTGGCCAACTATCATACGCCCATATTGGCCCAGCAACGGCTGCCGGATCTTCTGCCGGAAATGAAAAACAAAAAATTCACAAATTATGAATATAAAAATTCTAGTAGTATCTTTTTTGTTTTCTTATGCTTTACTTATGTCCATGTACATAGAATAATTGCATTAAAAACGCTTTCTGCATTGTTCAAGTTTTTACCTTTCATCGGGATCGAACCTGCGCCTTTCGTTCTAGTGTCGAGCGCCCTACCCACTTAGCCATTCTAACACTTTCGGAATCCATCGTTTGTTCGTTCCTTTCTTTTATGCCGATAATTTTATTCGTGACATTAAAGTTTACCGACAATTTTTTTGGTCCATTTAGGCTGTAAAAATAACTCGCTCGTTTTGGGTGAAGTTCCGAAAAGCATACTCCTCTGATCGAGCTGAAATTTTGCACCGAACTTCCTCTCATTATCCTAAGAGAAACCGTTAACGGATTTTTGACGACTAGCAATAGTTTTCGATATATCGCATTGTAAAGTTTATTATTTCACGCCATACGGGTATATCTATTTATCCGATAGATACCCCCCACTCCTCCGGCCGCGCTGCTTCCTGGCAAACAGTGCTCGCCCGTATATGCATATCACTTGCCATGTGGGATGGGTTTGTTTGGGTTTATTTAATATAGTAGAAGCGCAGTAGAATAAATAACTTTCAATATACGATATATCAAAAACTATTGCTAGTCGCCAATATCCTTTTAAAGGTTCTCTCTTAAAATATTGAAAAGAAGGTCGATGCAAAATTTCAGCTTCATCAGTGGGATATGCTTTTCGAAACCTTATCCCTTGTTTTCACGTGTTACAGTTTAACGACCTGCATTTGCAAAATGCCCAAAAACAAACCATCAATGGCTGGAATAGATCTGGCAAGCCGTTCATCCGCCTACGATACCCCAATGCTGATCGCCATATTATTGGTACGATGGTATTGGCCCACCAATGGCTGGCATAGATCTGGCAAGCCGTTCATCCGCCTACAGTTCCCCAATGCTGGTCGACGAATTATTGGCCGATTATCAGCAAACCGTTTAATGACTGAATGCTGGCATTTTTGTTAGGACAGGCGACCCTATATGGGGAATGGGATACTGTTGAATGATGAACTACGTTATTGTTGAACACACTGCACATTTTAGTAGCAGCAGATCTTGCAGAACGTCCTTGTAGAAATTCGTAATAGGCGATCACTCGAAGTGTTCTTTGATCCATGTTTATTAATGCTGTCTGATCGCAACGAACGAGCGCATTATATCCCTTTGACATGGATGTTTCTAGAACATTCTAAGAATGTCTACTCTCGAAGGATCTCGAACTGCTTTGCTAGGAAAAATATTTAACCGAGAACTTTACTGTCGCAAGACTTTCTTACCAACCTAATACCTCAATGTTTTTGCGTTAACCGAAACTGTTTGCACGAAAATCCGGAACGGAAGAACAACCGACTGCAAAGTCATGGATCTCCCCACTTGGACATGGCCAAAAATTTGTGTATACACGAATACCCGAAAAATTCCGAATAAGAGGAAAAGTCACCTCAAAATAATTTATCTCTATATCAAATCGTACCCAAAAAATTGTTTCTATAACCTAATATCCGATAGATCCGAATAAAAGGACAATCAATCTCGAAATGAGTCATGTAAAAACCCACAAATATCATAACTTTGTAAAAATGCCAACATAAATGAGAGCAGCGGCCAAAAATTTGCTTTGATTACTTTCTTGAGTTTTTTCTTTGTTAAGCGATAAGGCTACTGTGAAAATTTCAAAAAATCGTTCATCGCTTGAGGCAACTCAAATTGAAGAGGAAGGTCCAACATGTGGTGCAGGAATCACAGATTGAAGGTAAATGTATGATTACAACGATTGAACTGCTAGTGAAACTAGCTTTTTTCGAAACAATTTTTTTTTCAAAACGGTGTACACGATTTCTCGACATCTAATGAGCGGATTCACTTGAAATTTGGTACACTCGTTTGGTTCAATAGTAGTTTAATCTTCACCGGTGTTTTTCTCTTTAACATTTCCTTTTCAATAGTTATTAATAATGATGATGCCATTTTTCCTCGGAAAAACAGAAAAAGAATGCAAACTTTTTTTTTCGACGATTGAAACACGATAACAAAAAAAAGCTCGGTCTTAGCCAATATTATCTATTTTAGGGGGTTATACCAGTGTGACCCTTTCAATTTTTTTTGCATTTTTCGACAGTTTATACTTTCAAAATTTCATTTTGAAGAGTATGAAATGAGATTTTTCAAATTTACTGACATTGTAACTCAAAGAGCAATTATCCGATTGACTTGAAATTTAAACTGAGTACTCTTGAATATATTTTCTCTACAATGACGTAGGATATTTTTGATTGGATGAAAATTGATAATTTGGCATTGAAAAATCGACCATTTTATAGGCAAGAAAACAGACTTTTTTCATAACTACGCCATTTTGTTGGATTTTGATATTTTTCGAAAATTCTACGTCATTGTACAGGAAATACCTTCCAGTTTAACGACATTTTCTTCCTTTTTTTATTTCAGCTACTCAATCGGCCGGAATTATGTCAGCAGTGGAGGAACTTTTTTTTGCGTCTCCGAACGCAGCGCATATGTCGCTTGGATCTCAATATTTTTCTATGAAAAAATGATTTAATATAGGTCAAATATAGCCAAATATATTTTTAATTTTCCGAAACATTTAATTGAGTACTTTTCTTCCAAATAAGTCCCGTAAATCACCCAAATTTTAAGCGTTCACACTAGTATAGCCCCTTAAAGGAAAAGCTCGTTTTTTTTGTTTCGGATCAACTGAGTGGCCAAAATCAAGTACACCGTTGAGCCCCTCACCTCCAAAGGTGCTTCGGGAGATTGTTTATTTAGAAAATAATATTTTTTTGTGAAATTTGGTACACAACTTTGCTAACGGGTTATACGCAGTTAGAAATTTCAAAAAATCTTTTTTTTTATTCCATTTTCGGGATGTATAAATATGTGAGTATATGCCCTGAAAATTCCAAATCGATCCAGCGAATATTCTCGGGAATACACACATATTTGTAAGGACGCTCGGAGTGCGTCTCCGAGCGTCCTACAAATATATGAATTCTTTTCTTTTATAATATATGAATATTCTTGAAAATAAAAAATGCCCATCTAAAGCCCAAAGATGTCACTACACTGCTTAATACTTTTCGTTTTGCCCAAATGAAATCCTTTTCCAGAAAAAATTCGTGAAAAAACGACTTTTTTGGCCTTGCAACTGCGTATAACGCTTTAATGTACGTACTAATAAACGTCCAAACGATTTTTCAACCATCGTGCTTCTTCAAAATAATTTGTTTAAGCCTGATTTTCGGGTTGTCACATTAACCTAACTCCTTAATCATTCTACCGATGATACCAATACATCAATTATAATGGAGCGTTAACAAAATAACCACATAGTGAAGAAAGGTACATTAGTGAGATGTTTTACGAATAAAGTCTTCAAGATAAAATGGAAGAAAGTTGTTCAATATCCTAATCGCTTCAGCACTCCGATATATTTCGACAGATGGTAAACATAAGAATCCCATTTTCACGATTAGCCCGCAACGAAATCGGGAAAAACGAGATACGCGAGAAGGGCGAGGAAAACATATAGGAAAAAGAAAGAAGGGGGGATATACGACGTCAGTTAATCTGCGCTGACAAACATCGATCGTGGCGATCGTAAATTTCATTTTTTCCGTCTCTCCCTTCTCTCGTGTTGTATATTTTACTGATAGGTGAGTGTGTGTGTGTGTGTGTGTGTGTGTGTGTGTGTGTGTGTGTGTGTGTGTGTGTGTGTGTGTGTGCGCGCGTGCATGCGTGTGTTACACGAGAAATAAATATAAATAGGCATCATTATAAATTACTCAGAATTTCATTGTGGGTGGTATAAAACATTCGTTGATGCAGTTTTTTTTATAATAATCATCGATAATGTTATACTTTTTCAGATTGGCAGTAACACAATTTTTCTTCTTATTTACGTAACAAAAATAAAAATATGCATGATTTTACCCTTTGATTGTATATTTTATGGAAAATTAGCATCTACAGCATAAATCTATACCTCGTACGAATTTTTTGATATTCATCGAAAAAAAATCATAAACCGCCATTTGACTCAACTGGACCGCTCCAATCTCCTCAATTGTGAAATTTGAATATCTATGTAATTTACGTAATGACATAGCTACTTTTTATACACATTACGAAAGTACGACGAAGGAAATCAAGTTTTATTAAGGGGTTACACCGAGTTGGAATTTTTGAAAAAATCGATTTTTCGTTTCCAACGAATTCTTATAATATAAGCTTTAAAATATTCTCTGAAAATTTCAAGTCGGTCCGTTGAAAATTGGGGGAGTTATGAGCGTTTACAGGTAGGTCCGCTTACCGTTTTACCGTTACAGGCAAAAACTTTTAACACGTTTTTCTCGGAATTACTTTTTCAGAATCGGTGACCAAAATATCTCAAAAACAGCTAAACCGATGTGGTTTTTTATTAATGCATACTTTTTTTTTATCAAGGAAAATAGAGTGTTTTTTTCACCGAAACTTCGACGATCACTTTCGATCGGGTACCATTCTTTACAAAAATCATTATTTTATTGAATCCTTCGATTAAAGACTAGATAATACGCTACAAAAACTATATTCGTTTGGTTTTTTGATTTTAGATGATTTGTTCCCGAGCAAGAGTGGTCACCGCGAAGGACTTTTTTTGCACAGCGGTCTGTGCAATTTACGTATGTCCGTCGTTTATAAATATTTCCTAATAAAAACGTTGTCAAAGATACTTGAAATGATACCCTTAACAGTGAAAAATAATAAAAAACCTGCACTCATTTCCAAAAAAAAATTCACGAAAACACCTCGTTTTTCCGGCCGCGAACTACAATTTATTTCCCTATACTTGCTTGGATGAAGTTTCAATAAAATGAATCGATCATTCGAATGTTATTTTTTTTTATCGATTTGTTTCGGAGCGCAGGGGGGCGTTGCCTACCCCCTCCCCTTCTTGCTACGCCAATGTACTTTTGCATC
>OX101790.1:17736990-18105595 GCA_944452715.1 Ophion slaviceki
TAGCCAACGATAAACTGGAAAAAAAAATCGCGGAAATTTAGTAGATTTAGACATTTTTACATTCTCTCTGAAAAGTCGCGGTTACAAAAGTTTTTCTGCTAGTCACATTTTTTAAGGTTTTATCATTGATATTTTTTTTACGTTCGGTGATCCTCTGTTTTTATTGTCGGTACGAAATTTGCTGGTTTTTTTACACGCGTTGCGCAGTTCATGTCAGGCAACTAGAGTTATTAAGTGTATAAATGATTAAATCGAAAGGTGACCATACAGGGCCACATAAATGAGACGATTTTTAGAGTCGTGAGTTTTCGTTGAAGTTCAGTAACTTGGCTTGGAATTTTACCAGCATACTGGGATGTTTTTTTACTTGATTATAGACGAAAATCAGTTAATGGTTAAATACCCAGCTTCGTGAAAGGAATACCCAAAAATTACTTCATTATTTATTGTAATTTTGGTAGTGTTTCCTCAACCTTCACCGGGCTGACCTTTAAGGGGCAAGGGCAAGGAATTTGCTGAAAGTTATATAAATATTACAAGCGTATACACGATTTTTGTTTGCCACAGAAACCGAACACGACTTATATCATAACGCTACAGACGAAGAGACTCGTTCGTTACCTGATCCTTTCAGTTAAAGTTACAGTGCAGGAAGTGGACCAATACAGAAATGTCATACGTCTGGGGATGTATTATAGAATGACAATGAAAAGGTCGACATCCATAAGTGGAGGTCATCATTAGTACGAGAATTACTTTATTTTATGTAACAAACGTGGATTCAATAGCAGTTATTTCAAAGGGGGTTATTTCTTAAGGGGGTGATTTCAATAACTGCAATTTCAATAAGGGGATTATTTCAATAGCAGTTATTTCTTAAGATCCCTTGAGGCGAGGGAAAATCTGTTCATTTTCATGATTTGTTTTTAGAAGGAAGATTTTTTCATAATTTTCGAGACTTAGGCTATGTTTTTTTACTACTTTTGACTATTACATGGTATTTTTTAAATTAATTTCAAAAAATGGTGGACATATGGCACAGTCTTCTAAACGAGTCGCGGCGGATGTTGTCAGACGGCGTGACATGTAGCGTCGGCGGGATTAATCTGAAAAAAAAAACTGACGAAGATTTTTCTTTCATCAATACTCATTCGCAGAATATGAACCAAGAAAAAGTGAGGGATGTTGAAAATCGATGAAATGGTACTCTTTGAAAGAAAAAGATTGAATTTTCCGAAAAAATGGCTACATTTTGCAATAAAAAGAATCCTTTTTTTACTTTTCAACAACATTTGGGATCATGTTTTAGACAATAAGGTTGGAAAGATTTCTACCAAATGTCATCAGAATCGGTCGATAGGTTTTATAGCTATACGTCACGCCAGTTTTGAAAATGCAGTTTAGAAGTCAGTGCCATACCTTCGCCATTTTTAGAGATTAATTTAAAAAGTACCATGCAACAGCCAAAAGTATTAACAAAACAAACCCTAAGTCTAGAAAATGGTGAAGAAATCTTTCCGTTAAGGGGAGAAATCGCTTTAGACGCTCGAAAATGAGTCTTTTTTCATGAATTTTTTTAATGGTGATAAAATAATCGCATCATTTTTGAATGTTAACATTATCTTATTACAACGATCAAGTGTTAAAAAAATGTTCACTTTTTTAGACGAAACAGAATATCGGCGTCATAAGGAGTCTTTTGAAAAACTGCTCATTTTATAGCTCAAAAAGTTATTGATCGATTTAGCTGAAATTTTGGGAGGTTTCTCACTATAACATTATAGGAAGGATATACCTAAAGTTTGAAGGTTATCGCGTAAATATATTACTTGTTTGGGGTACAAATTGTCGAGAAAATGGTCAAAAGTATGAAAATTCGATTACAAAGCCTATTTAATTTTTAATTTCCTACTTTTTTATATTTTTATATCCTTCCAATAATGTTATAGTGAGAAATCTCACAAAATTTCGGCCAGATCGATCAATAACTTTTTGAGCTATAACATGAGCAGTTTTTCAAAAGACTCCCTCCTTAATAATATAAGACTAAGAGTGAGAAAAAAATGGCGTACATACAGGTCTGGAAAGTCTGGCACCTGTTATATGGCGGCAGTACGACTCGTATCAAAAATAAGTTTGATAGTTTCTTCGATGACCGCATACATGCATGCGATTACCGGAGGTTCACGGCTCTCTAATCTCGCTTTGGCTTTATGTAGCCAGTTCCTTGTGGTATTCAGTTGTCAACATGAAAAATAACGAAAATGAGGGCTTTTAAAGGCTTAAAGGGGAGGGGAACAGCTGAAATTTGTATAATTATTTTTACACAATCAAATTCACGACAAAGAGCAGTCAAGTTTTCAACGAGACCTTCAGGGGTCTGCTCATTTTAGACGCTAAAAAAGGCTATTTTGATGAATTTTTTTGATAGGTTTGTATTATAAATATTGATATAAAAGTTCTTACACTTTCGAAGTACATTTTTTTTTAAATTATTTATTTATGTCACTATTTATAGACGAAAAAGGTAGTTAAAAAAATGTCGTAAAAAAATTGCAGGTTTGCGCTGTTGATGAAATCGCGGAGATGGATCATCCGAAACAAAAAAATCAAACGGTTTTTGACTTAGTAATGGCTATAGCGCATATCATACGATTTTTGATATCTGCAAAAATAACAAAATGGTAGACATTTTTCGAAAAAAAAAAAAAAAAAAAAAGTGTTTTTTCACCTTTTTGGCAAAAAAATTAATAAATAAAAAAAATGTAATCCTTGATATGCGCTATATCTATAGTTGTAAAGAATATGTGGTTAAAAATTCATAAGGATCGGTTCAGTAGTTTCGAAGATTTTATGAACCAGCCGTCGAAAAACGCGTTTAAAGTTTGTTTGGGTTACATAAATACTCTTATTTTAATTTCACATATTTCGAAAGTGTATTTATTATGTGTAACAACTTTTATATCAATATCCATAATATAAACCCATCAAAAAATTTATGAAAATAGCCTTTTTTAGCGTCCAAAGTGAGAAGACCCCTTAAACGATGGAATAGGGTACCAAGACAGTTCACCTTCTTAACATTAACCTTATATCATTCAACCCTGAACCACTCTCACTCCAAGAAGCCAGATCAATGCTTCTTAAAAGCGATAATGTGGGGCATTATAAGCCGCCATAGTAATTACGTCAATGATGGTACTCTTGTTTTATTTATTATAGCTGAATAATACTAACATATGAATGAGAGGAATGATGACTTTTTATACTGTACCAAATTCAATTAAGGGGGTGATACCTTTAGGCGAGAAAAAAAATTGCCGGTTTTCATGTTTTTTTTAAGGAAAAATTAATTTACCCTTTTTGAAACATGGGGTATCTTTTAATACTACTTTTGGCTGTTACATGATTTTTTTTTATTAATATTCAAAAATGGCGGAGATATAGCACGGTC
Organism: Ophion slaviceki; assembly: GCA_944452715.1. Classification (NCBI taxonomy): domain Eukaryota; kingdom Metazoa; phylum Arthropoda; class Insecta; order Hymenoptera; family Ichneumonidae; genus Ophion; species Ophion slaviceki. Next base: position 17,740,445 of record OX101790.1, read on the forward strand.
TCCTAAACTGCATTTTCAAAACTGGCGTGACGTATAGCTAAAAAACCAGGCGTGAGTGTAATTAAGAGCAATTTACTCAATCTCGATTTATCTTGCTTTATATGACATTCATGAATTACAAGTTATGCAAAATGTGTAATTTTTCCAAGTTCGGTGCTTACGATAACAGTTCCTACTATAATTTTAGGATACTGCACTATTTTAAAAGACAGCTGGCACTATTGTAAAAGTACCGCATAAAAGAGATTCTTCTACGTTATATGTTGCCAGGAAATGTGTGAATTTTTTTGTGTATTCAGTATAGACGTTGAATATCAGCTGATTTTATTATATCTCCACAACGAAAGAAATGATTCTCAGTTCGTTTGAATGTGTACGTCAACTTTATCTGAATAGATAGATGTGCATTATTCGTTTCGTTCAATCAAGAAGTCAATATCACCTTCATTTGTGAATAATTGAATAGTACCAAAAACCCGCCCTGAAGTAATCGTCGTAAATAAAACGATTAAGGTATTCCTTTCACGAACCCGAATATTTGACAGTTGAGTGATTTTCGTCTATAATCAAGTAGAAATACATGCCAGTATACTGGTCAAATTTCAAGCCAAGTTACCGAACTATTTACGAAAAATTACTATTCTTAAAATCGTCTCATTTATACGGCGCTTTATGGAGATGACACGCTGGCCACATTTGTATCTAATAATTTATACACCAAAAAACTCTAGATGCGTAAAATAAACTGCTCACGCGTGTAAAAAATCTAAAGATTCCGTAAGTTCCGAAATATTTTATTTCAGTTTATCGTTGGGTATAATAAGTGATTGTGATTTATTTTTATCAAGCGCCACTGTAATTTACCAATGATTCAAAAGGGCCCTCCTTATGCCCCCACAAAATACGGCCCTCCGCCGAAGGAATACCTTGAGGGGGAAATCCCCTTAGACGCCCGAAAATGAGTCATTTTTCATAATTTTAATAATAATGATAAAACATCTAATATATTGATAATTAATATTAAATAATGTTAATGTAAAATAATATTTAAAAAATTAATATAAAATAACTAAATAATGATAAAATAATCGCATCATTTTTTAATTTTGACATTATCTTGTTACAACTTTCAAGTGTTAAAAAAAATATTTTCTATTTTAAACAAAACATAAGGGCGGCGTTACAAGGTGTTCCTTTAAGGGGTAGGGCCAATGTAGCGGGGGAAAAAATAAGTATATTTTGGGAATTTTTTTTAGCGGGACAATGGAATAATTCAAAATTCTGAAAAACGTCCTTCATTGTACATATCATAAACTGTGTAAAGTTTTTTTTTTCAAAGTAATATAAAACAAAATGGAATTTTTTCTTCGATCATACATGTGAACAGCTACAGAAGTACGTAGGATTTGTTTTATATATCGATTTATGCAAAAACAGCGTGTTTCTGAAATAAAAGTTCTAAATTCTCAAAAAAACATCGTCCGAAAATTGTTTATAAAAAAAACTATGTTGTATATCGAGAAAATCCTACGTACTTCTATGCAGAATGTAATTGTGAATATACAGTAAAAATTTCATGTCAATCGGTCAAAATTTGTTCGAGTTATGAGTCCGGCCGACTTGAAAAATGTAGTTTCGAGAAAAACGCGTTTTAAGTTTTCGGTACGGATTGCATCGGACTGAGAGGGGTTGCGCCAAAATTCAAAATAGAAATCTTTAGACATTTTTCCCACCTTAATCCTTTGAGTATGTCATTTTTAAGATATTAAGGCATCTTTTAGGGAAAAAAATCGATTTTTTGTAATTTCTACAGTGGCCTTACCCCTTAAGCGTCTTTTGGAAAACTGCTCATGTTATAGCTCAAAAAGTTATCGATCGATATGGCTGAAATTTCGGGATGTTTCTCACTATAACATTATTGGAAAGATATACCTACAGTTTTAAGGTTATCGCGTAAATAAATTACTTTTTTTGGGTAAAAATTGTCGAGAAAATGGTCAGAAATATGAAAATTTGATTACAAAGCGTACTTAATTTTTAATTTCATACTTTTTTATATTTTTATAGGTATATCCTTCCAATAATGTTATAGTGAGGAACCTCCCAAAATTTTAGCCAGATCGATCAATAACTTTTTGAACTATAGCATGAGCAGTTTTTCAAAAGACGCCTAAAGGAATACCTTATAACGCCGCCATTTTGTTTTCTTTAAAAAAGGAAAAATGTAACACTTGAAGGTTGTAAAAAGACAATTTAAAACATTCGAAATTATGCGATTATTTTGTCACCTTTAAAAAAATTCATGAAAAATGACTCATTTCCGAACGTTTAAAAGGGTTGCCCCCCTTAAATGTGTGCTAAACTCTAATTCTTTGCAAAATTCCGTTTATTGCTAATACGCATATTATTACAGTCCTATGACAGGAGGAAATTATAAAACGAAAATTACTAATTCACGAAATAAATTCAATGTTGCAGGATTTCTCTCATGGGATAAGGACAGTTGTCACGTAGATCTAGAAAAGGAACTGCAAGCTCTGGTGGCACAAGCACCTGAAGGAGAAGAAGCAAGAAATGGTAAGTGCACCACTCCCTGAACTATTGAATGGATTCTCAGTTCATCAGATAATAAAATCAATCCAATCGAAACCTAAGCAAGCCAGCAATGTACCGCGGTAGAACCGAAAGCGATCTATTTAGTATCTTGAATGAATGGCGAGTCACTAATGAAAAAATCACATAGTAGACAAGTAAAAATCCACCCCTACATGTGAATGACATGTAGGGGTGGATTTTTACTTGCCTATCGTGTGATTTTTTAAATAGTTTAAAAACAACCATATTCATCTATAAAGATGCATTATTATATTATAATTATAATATCATTTATTATATCAATTATAATATCAGTTATTATATTATAATATCATCATAAAGATAAATAAAATAATCATAAAGATGCATTTGGTTGTTTTTGAGAAAATGAGTTCATGAAAGTTCTGCAGACTTTCATCGAACGAAGGAAACTTTCTAGCTGAAAAGTATTTGTTTACGGTCTAAGACCATTTGTAATAAGGGATGAATTTATAGGGGAACGTCTTATACAGTACGCGACAGAAAATCTCGTGACGGAAGTTCTCATACATCCTCAAACCAATACATTGCAACAATGTATGAGAAATCTTCTCGCAAGCTTTACGAAGCATCGCCACATCATTCACGCTGGATATACATTCAGTGGAAACGGTTCCTGGATACTGCAGGTATGCAAGCTTATAGAAAGCTTCACACATGTAATGTGTGTTATACGCTTGGGCTGCTCTAAAATCACACGTACTAGAAAAAAGTACGAACTAAAAAAAAGACTAACAAGGAAAGGTTGCGAGGTCGATCTCTCCGATTTCGATGAAATTTGGCATGCTTGTAAAATGGGTAAAAATAGGTGACACGTATTTTTTCATATCTGCGGAACGGGATTTTTAAGGGTTGAAACGCACCCTCCAAAATTGGGGTGTTTTTCGTCGATAACGTATTGACGGTACGAGATATGAAAAAATTTCAAATTGCAACATTATTTATTTTTTCGTGTACGTTATCGTATCGACGTATAAGAAAGTTATCGACGAAACACGAAAAACATCCACATTTTCGAGGGTGTTTTTCACCCCTTAAAAATCGGGTTCCGCAGATATAAAAAAATACGTGCCGCCTATTTTTATCCATTCTACAAGCATGCCAAATTTAATCGAAATCGGAGAGATCGATCTTGCAACCGTTCCTTTGAGACCGAGCCACGCTCGGTAGAAGGGTTATCCCTTTCGTGTCGTTTATCTATTTTACATTTTCCTATTTAATTTCTGAAGATTCTAATACTAGATTGAAATCATCGAGATTTTTTTTTAACCAATCGGAAACGAATTCATTTTTGTCATTAAACAATATTTGGCGTTCTCGTCCAATGGTTAACGCACCTCTACAAAAAACTGCTGATTGTAGGGATTTCTTTTTAAGGAAAGATTTCTTCACCATTTTTTAAAACTTACCGTATATTTTATTACTACTTTTGGCTATTCCATAGTATTTTTTTAATTAATCTTTGAAAATGGCAGACGTATGGCACATGGGAAAAAACAAACGAAGATTTTTTTTTCATCAACACTCATACGCAGAATATGAACCAAGAAAAAGTGAGAAATGTTTAAAATCGATTGAATGGTACGCTTTGAAACAAAGAGATTGAATTTTCCGAAAAATTGCTATATTTTGCAATAGAAAAATACTTTTTTATTTTCAAAAACATTTAGGGTAATATTTTAGACAGCAAGGTCAGAAAAATTTAGACCAAATTTGATCAGAATCGTTTCATTAGTTTTTTAGCTATACATGACGCCAGTTGTCAAAATGCAGTGCAGAAGACCGTGCCATACCTCCGCTATTTTCAAAGATCAATAAAAAAAATACCATGTAACAGCCAAAATTTGTAACAAAAGATACCCTAAGTCTAAAAAATGGTGAACAAATCTGTGCTTTAAAAAAAAACTCATGAAAATCAACAAATTTTTTCCTCACCTACAGGTATCTCTTAAGGGGTTATATACTGTCAGGAGGCCCAAAAAGATCGATTTTTCAAGAACTTTTCTTGAGAAGACCTTTAAATCTATTAACATAAATATTTGTACACATATTGTGGTAACTTTCAACTGTATTTTAACATTTTTTATTTGTAAAAATAATTATTTTAAAATATAACTTATATAAAATAAAAAATTATATAAAAATAAAACGAAAAATATTTCGTTAATATAATGGATTGATTATCTTGTAATTCATCGGAGGAATAAGCAAAATAATAATTTTTCACAAAATGGCGACTTCTAAAAAAAATCGATTTATGACAAAAATTTAGGCCTTAAATTGTTTATAAAATGGAAAATATTCATCGGTGAGAAAAAACCTTCGATTAATTACTAGAAAATATACTTGAAAAGATTGTGTTAAAATTTGAGACTGATCGGTTCAGCCGTTTCCGAGAAATCTTGCTCACCGACTTTAAAAACATAGTTTTGAGAAAAACGCGTTAATAGTTTTAAAAGCACTTTCGAATGCTCTGACATGTCATTACAAATGTGCGTGTAACTTCGAGAATATTCGCCGGATTGACAAGAAATTTTCTGTGTGTGTACTTAAATATATGTACATTACGAATTTTTTTAAATCGGTTTTTCGAAAATATTATCAGTAAAACAGTAACCCCTTAACACGTAAAAGTTTCCATAGCTAAAGATGCCGAATGGTTTTTAGATTGTCGATTACTGAACAAGCAAGTTTCATGCCGTATCAGTCAGAGCTCGCTTTTATTTGTCCGAATTAAGAGTTCTGCGATAATTAAGATGTACAATTTTTTAAAATTGATTCGCCTTTTTCCACCAGTGAAACAATTAAATAGACGGGTTAAAAAATTAATGTCTCGTTTTTGAATGTAGATGGATCATGCTAAATCGGCGAAAGAATTCATAATTTGTCAAATTTAGAATGTTTCAAAAAACCAATTTGCATAATATGAGTTCTGGAAGCGTCGGAATATGAATGGAATGCATAATGAACTGATAACACAAAAACTCTTGCCGAAGTAAAACTTATGGAGGATTTTGAGTCGACTTGACGCATAAAGTTTTCTTTCAGAGCATTTGAATTTTTTTAATCATATACTTTTTATCTACCTTAATATCTATTTTAATCATATCTTTATAATGTGACTTTCGTACGCGAATTAATCATTCTGTATAAACAAAATTGTTTAGGATGGAACCTTCAGTCTCGCGGACTTTCTGGATGCGTTCAGTGAACATGAAGTACAAAGGGTTCTTCGAGCTTACGAAAACAGTGTAACAGTAGATATTAATTGCGCGGGCGTCGGCGAATGGTCGAATTCGCGTCTTTCGAAGGAAGCTTGCACCAGGTAAATATATATCTTTGCGTTGCTTTTTTTTCTTAGAAAGCATCAAACGAATCTTAATTTTTGTTTATTGTTATTGCGAGATACAGTTTCCCGAATCTTGCACATTATTATAATAGTAAAAAAATCACGTCTAAAAATCCGATATGCTTATACAATCAGATACTGATAGGGGAGAGGCGCCATACATCAGATACTTTTGTTTGAAATTGAAAAAAAGGACACAATATTAAGGTCTTCAAACTTTACGATGTCATATACAACAAGCTGCTAATCATTTTTGTACACATTGCATTTGAATATTTTGAGTTATATTACGCATTACAAAAAATGACAGAAATCATGGTTTTCAAAAAAGTTTCCTTTAATCGGATATCCGATATAAGAGCTCAAACTTCATTTTTCTTATATCTGATACTAGGGGATTATTTTTATTTAAAATAAAACAACACGTTTATTGTTGTAACTCTGTACTTATCATCAGACAATCAGTCTTGATGAAGCTTTGATCCGGTAGGAACATTTTGGCACAAACGGATATCCAATATGAGGCTTGATTAAGTATCCGATATTGAGATTTGACATGGCTGAATATGAACAGTAATATTTTTGCACATATTGCTATTTTTGCGAACATTATATATTTATTAAGTAAAATAAATTCTATAGTTCATAAAAAATAACTAAAGGATAAATCATTTAGACTTACCAACAAAGACAACACTTTTCAACACAAAAAATATTTTTTTCTCCCCGGCGAAATATAACATCAGTTTACTATTGTGTCATTTTTGTTGTTGGGCAACCAAAAGTTTTACAGTGGCGAAATCTTACGACTAGTTATTAGTTATAAAATAAGTAGTGTATAAAATCACTATATAATAATCACACTATAAAATAACTGGTGTGTAAAATCAAAAACAGATGTCGCTATAGAAAAACATGAGATAGTCCTCTATCGAAATTAAGCAACTATCCGATATATTATTCTTCTCCCCTAGCGGTGCCGATAACTGAATTTACTTAGGGGGCGTACACAAATTACGTAACGCAACATTTCCCAATTTTTTACCCTTCCCCCCCTCCCCCCACGTAACGGGACCGTAACGCTTGGCCCGACCCCCCCGTATTCCGTTACGTAACGGGTGTTGTGTCGTCAATAATTGTGATTTTCTTCATAGACATAACTAATTATGAAAGGATCGGGTTTATACTTATTTGATGAAGTATATTTTCATCAAGTTTTATACCAATTTTTATGACAAAATCTTGAAAATTAACTGAGATGTATGCTTTGATTTGACAACGAAAAAAAATTTTCTCCATTGCCCCATCGATATCTTTATGAAAGGTTATTTGTAAATTAAAAGGCAACAATTTATCGATATCTATATAAATGTAGCTATCGTTATGTGTGGCCTTTTTTTATTTTGGTTTTCTTTTTTCAAAATGCCGACAGTTTGGACATTTTTTTTCTATTTTTAAGGCCCTCTCCTGTATACAAGCAGTCTTTGAAAAAAGTAATTATTAAATGTTAAAAACACGGATACGTACAACCTTAGTCACTGTGATTATTACAATGTTTTTAAAATAATTGAAAATCGGTTGATAAGTTTTTAAGAATTCACTCGGACAAGGTCGAAAAAACTAGTTTCGAGAAAAACGCGTTCAATGTTTTCGTTCCGTGTTTCTTGATATAAAGTTATGTTTTTTTTCTAGAATATTGATACTTACATTGAAGTATCTAGTCGCGGGCGATGTGACATTTCTTCATCTTCATGATAGTTCACAAAATAATAAGAGCCTGTACTTTATCTATTGTAAATGATGCCACACCTGTAGGGACTGAGGGCACTAACCGGTCGCGCTACCTGATCTCACTAACGTGACTATAACTTCGTCAATTTTCGGACTTGTGAATAAAAATGTTGCCAACATATTTTTCAATACATGTACTTAAAAGAATTATAAAATAAAAAAATTTCCTTCAAATTTTGCTTGGGGGATGTGGGAAAGCTACTGTGCAAGTTCTTGTACAGTGACTTTCCCCCTCAACTGACATTGCGTATAGAAAGCTGTCAGCTGTCCACGGTAAAATTGCACGCGAGGTTTAAATTAAAAACTTGAACATGCAGAAATTTCGCTATTTCTGGCAGTTTTAAAATCGTTATGTAACGCAAACATTGACTCCCGCCTCCCACGTACGTAGACCATAACGCCTGCCCCCCCCCCCCCCAATTCCGTTACGTAATTTGAGTACGGCCCCTTACCAGACGTTACTAAAGAAAAATACCACTTCTCTACCATGATTCCTTTTTATACGAGGTCTGTTCGCTTCACAGGTCCTGCCGCGTAAGACTTAACCCAGATGATGTTCTTACCGCGGGTGTTCCGGCAATTACGAGTTTCACAACCTATGTCGGCCAATATCTCGTGTCCCAAACATTGGACCAACTTATGGAGCCTTCCGATGTTGTTGGCAATATTAGATTCAGTCACCCCACTCTATACGTCTTCCCCGGTGGACAGGGAGATGCAGCTCTTTTTGGCATCAACGGCTTCAATATGCTTGTCGATGGAGGTTTCGCGAGAAAAGCATGCTTTTGGGATTTTGCGAGACATCTCGATCGCCTCGACGCAGTTTTAATGACGCGGATCAATAATAGCAACGTTGGTGGTATGTCGAGTGTCCTACGTAAAAAGCGGGAGATGCACGTGTACCCACAAATAGGACACTTCTTCTGTAATTTAATTGTGAGTATACCGTTCTGTTATAGTTTAACGGGGTCATCCCATGTGACAGCTTGTTTCCCGATTTTTTATTAATTTTTTTCAATGAACCATTGAAACACATTCTCTTTGAATTTTGACCACACATTTATTAACATTTGTGCCGTCCCTCAGAATTTTAATTTGCAGACCTGAGACTATCGCTAGAACTAGAGTGAAGTAAAAATATCGAAAATTGAATTTTTGGCACGGCTTTAAAAGTTTTGTAATTTTTTTCGACCTTTTCAGCCTAAAAAAACTATGGTGGAAATCAGAAATATCTAGTTTGGGTGAGAACTATAGATCAGCTGACTATGCCATAAGAATTTTAGCGAAATCCGTTCAATAGTTTTTGAGTTATCACGGAAGCCAATTTGAAAAATACAGTTTTCATAAAAACGCGTTTGAAAGTTCAAGTACGATTTTCACAAAGAAACTGTTAACTCACCATTAGTCTGCTATCCATATAGCAAGGACACATTTGTTGCAATTTGAGTAAATATTTTTTTCGATTTTTTAGCCCTGTCACTTGGGATGACCACCTTTGAAATACACTAATAGACACTTACAAAAACCTCATGAATTTTGAAAGTCCTTATGATCAGACTCTACCGACAATACGCTTGATATTATAATCAGATGCTCTGGTGAAAGGTAAAAACAGTGTCATAAATATTTGGTATATCCTTAAGAATACTGCACATAAAATAGTTATTAACTTTCTCGTAAATACGAAGACTCAACAATTATCGAATTAACTTATCTAGAAATTACTTTGCAAAAATCATGACTTCTGATATTATCCAATATTTGATCTTCCCATACATGTTTTGATTCTATAAGCTATAATGATCTGAATGATAACGAGAAAACTCGTTTCTTTCGTACAGGAAAGAAAAAGCTTGAACTCGCCTGATGGTGATAAGGATCTAGACCCACTGATCTTGAATCTGACAGACATCGGTCACGAAATGATGGTTGATTTGAGGCATATAAATCTTCGCGCGCACCCATGCTATAGGGATCCAAATCCGATAAATCTATACCACAAAGTCGGCCATGGAACATTGGATATGTACGTGCTAAGCCCCAGCAAAGATAGCCGCGAAGTGAAAGAATTTCTCAACAAGTGGCACGCTTCTGATTCTAAGTTGTTCAGTGGGTCGTTCAGAAAAGACTCGAACAACGTAACATTTCCAATCCAAAATCTAGCGTCAATTTGCGCTCTGTTAGTCTGGGTACCAGCAAACCCCGAAGACACAATAACGAGAATTCTTTTTCCCGGAAGTACGCCACAACACAAAATTTTCGAAGGAATAGAACGTCTTAAACACCTCGAGTTTCTAAAACATCCGGTTTGTACGCCAAAAAGTATTTCACCGTCCACTTCCCTTCTAGCTCTGAAGGACAAATCTACGACAAAACAAAGATTAGGTCTCATAGAAGAGTCGAAAAAGTCGTCGGAAATGAAGAAAGACAAGCGAGATTTACTTGACGCAAAGGTGTCAAAAACCGCCGAAGAACACGGAATAAAACCAACGCCTCAAGCGACTCCGACCAGTCAGACACCGAAAGTTCATCCATCCAAAATTGACATTAAGACCAAGAAGGTTATGGATAACCGAAAAATTGAAACCGAGAGCAAAAAGATCGAAAAGGAGTCAAAAGAACTTAAAAAAGAATCTACTAAGAAGGATATTCCGAAAATAGAAAAAGATTCCGAAATTAAAAAATCCGAAACGCATAAAACAAAGATCGATAATGAAAAGACAACCGTTGCGAAGGAAGCAAAATCTAAGCAGGAATTGAAGAAGAAAGAAATGAAAGAATCGAAACAAAGTAAAATTACTAAGACGGAACCACCGCCAAAACCAATAACTAGAATGTCCGATAAAAAACAGAAGCCTTCGATAGATAAGAAAGATTCTACGAAGCCATCGCCGCCGACGCCGAAGAAGAGCGTGAATGGCGCTGCAACGAAGGTCGAACTAGCAAGAACGACACCACGGCCTATAACAAAACCATCTTCGAAATCACTCTTATCAACAATGCCAGCGAAAAGTGCAAAAGATGCAAACAACCGAAAAGTGGTCGAACAAAAGAATATAGAAATTGCCTCTGCTGCCAATGCTGCTGCGCCGGCAGCAGCAAAGCTCCCAGCAAAACAAAAAACCGCTGAGCGAAAACCAATTGGCCGTCGTCCGAAACCGGCCAGTCCCATCAAAGCGCGTATGCCGATCAGTCCGATAAAGTCGACGCGAAGTACGCCGACGACATCCGTAAAATCGGACAAAGACGGTATCATCAGGAAGGTGAAAGGAGATCGAGGCACAACGGATTCGTCAACGGTATCAACGCCTTCGGGAATAGAAATTGATTCGATGACGAAACTGGCTGATAAGTGTTTAACCGAAAAATCCGAAGATATGTCACTTGATTCGATAGAGAGTAAAGTTCTTGCTGATCTGAAAGAAGAACGTGAAGTTGTCGAAGAGATTGAAGCGGTTTTACAGAAGGCGGAGAGAATCGAAGGAGGAAGAAGAGAAGATCATTTGGATGGTGATGACGACGTTACCGCGGAAGCAACTGACAAAAAAGAAGATGATATGACCGAAGATGATGTTACAGCCGACATCGAAGAATTGCCGAAAAAAGAAAGTTCGCGTAAAGCCAGCCATGAATTAACCGAAGAAGATGAATATTTAATTATCGAGAAAGAAGAAATCTATATCGAAGACTCCGTGCAGAGTGGAGAAGGTGAGGATAAACATGTAGCCGATGTCGCGGAACCTCAAATCGCAAAAGTAAAGACAGATACAGCGATAACCAAGGAGGAGGAGGAGGAGGAAGAAGTAGGAGAAGAGGGAGAGGAAGAAGCAGAAGCAGAAGAAGAAGAAGAAGACGAAGGTGAGGTTTCGGAAGGAAAGGAAAAAGCGGACATTCCGGAAAAGCACCTGGGGTTGACAGAAGAACATCTGAAGGAAACGGAATCTGATGTGATATCATCTATTCCCAACGCAGTTTTGGAGGAACAAGTTCAAAACATAATAGCGTCCGCAACAGAAATCGTTCAAAAGACTGAAGATAAGGAAGATTCTGGAAAAAAAGATAGTGAGGATATCACAAAAGAACCATCCAGCCTGAGTCCAGATAAATTTGACTCATCGGAGAAAAAGACGACCGAAACAGACATCAAACCTGAGGTAGATCAAAAAGAACAACAGATACCTGAAAAACTGGAAGAATCGCATGAAAGAATATCAACGTTGGAATCCGGTGCTACCACCACGGCACCTACATTACCCGAAGATGAACGGATTCCTCTCGATGAAATAAAAGAAGTTGTAGACGAAAAGTATTTAGCCGATCACGACAAAAAGGCAGACAGCGCGATACCAGTTCAAGAACCGTCAGTAGTACAGATCCCTACTGAACCTAAACCAGAGGCAAAAGCTTTTGAAGTTCATCCTCCGCTTCATGGTATTCAGCGAGAAATCGTTAAAACTCCTGACGAAGTTGCTGACCTTCCAGTTCACGAAGAAGTCGATCCAACACTCTATCGAATGGAACATTTTGAAAAAGCCAAAGAGGAGAAACCGAGTCAGCCAGCAATACAGCAACGAGAAATCAAAGAGCCAGAGATGCCGCCGGTCAAAGAACAAAAAGGTGTATTCAGCTTCTTTGGCAAAGTGGCGGATAAATTTGAAAAAGGAATTGATAAATTAACGGGAAAATCGCGCCGCGATTCTGAAAAAGATATTGACGAAAAGTCATCGTCCAAGTCAGGCTCACCAAAAGAAATTAAATCTCAACATATTGGTTTCTCTGGTGACGTTGCCATTGACGAAATTACTACGGCGCCTTCTAAAGAGGCACATGCACCTGACGCACCAGCAGTTCTCGAAAAAAGCGCACCTAAAGTCAGTCAAATTAAGGTAGCTGCTATAAAAGATACTGACACGTTCTTAAAAGGTGAAATCGAGGATATAAAGATGACTAGCTCGTTCGCTGAAAAACCAAAGGCAGCTGCAGATATACCAGCCGTTAGTAAAGACAAGTCAGCAATCGAATTGGATACTGAGACGGCAAGAAAACTAGCTGAACCAGTCCTCGAAACTTGTGTTATGAGGGATAAAAAATATGATTTAGATAAAGTAATGCCTGAATTGGACGTTGAAGAAGACGCTGAAGATGTCAAAGCTTTGTTGGTAGAAGCTTCAATGAAGTTCAAAACTGTGAAAGATAGCCTTCATGATTCGCTTGAATCATTAGAAGAAAAAATTGCCGAACAGGAAATGGTTCGTGTCGAGTTGGAGGCGGCTTCCAAAGATTTCGTCAAAGATACTTTGTACGGAGTTGTCGAAAAATTGGAAGATATTAAGCCCTATGAAGAAGATGAAACTACGGAAAGAACAGAACTAGAAAAAGTGAAATTTGATGTCCCGGAAGTCGAGAACATTGCGGACACAAAAGAAGAGACAATGACCACAATAACCAAAGATTTCAAAGAAGCTGTGCGTGATGTAGGCGAAGTTCTCGCCGGATCTGCTGGCATTTTAATTGAAGATAAACCTAAAGACGTTGTAGAAATCGTCAAAAAGGTCGCTGAGGTACTGAAAAAAGACGATTTTCTATCGCATGACGTTCTTTTTGATACAGACACCTCTAAAGTGGAAGTTAAGAGCAGTGACGACGAAAGTGAGTTGAAAAAGAGCGTTACTGAGGAAATGGTAATACCGAAAGAAGTAAATATAACCGAAGAACTCCGGCCTCGGGAAGAAATTGGAGAGCTGCTAGAAGACCGCCGACAGTCGACCAAAATTCATGAGGATATTACGGCAAAAACAATTACATCTGAAGGGTCTGGCATCCCGTCGCCCGCGAAAGATGTTGCTATCGATGATATCGGAGCGATGCAAATTGGTCCCGGACCTTTGGAAAGCAAGCCCCTTTCAGAGATCCAGCAAAAAACTGATTTTGTCGAGCCAGCGCAAAGTGATATCGTTGAAGCTGACATAGAACCGATTTGTGTTAAAGAAAAAGTAGATGAACCGATGAGCGACGAAGGCGCCACCGATCATGAAATACAAGCATCGAACATTATTTTCGACCGAAAAGTATCACCTGCAACGGCCGAAGTCGTAATAGTCACCCCGGACTTGTCGCCATCATCACCAAAGATTTTGTCGGCTGGAATAGCAATTAAAGAAACTGAGTCTGTGCCGAAAGAAATCGACGACTCTCATATGCTACCCACTGATATCACGAATGCTCTACAAAATGAGAGCGATCTCGAAAAAGTGTTCGAAGATTTGGTTTGTAAGAAGAAAAAGAAAATAACTTTGGAAATCATCGAGTACATAACTGTAATTCGGAAAATCTCACGACAAACAGTTCTTTACATTATTATAGAACTCATTACGAAGAAACGCGTTCCACCCGAAAGCGTAATTGATGATCCGAGTTTGTTGAAACGTGATGCGCTTGAAACTGAAATACGAGAAGATATTCAGGACTATATTAACGAGAAATATATCACGAAAAACAAAAAAATCACTATGGAGGTTATTCGGGAAATTTCGATTGAGAAGTTTGTTACCATCCGGATCCTCATTGAAATTATTATAGAATTCCTTGTTAAAAAGAAAATTCCACGTGAGACGATCCTGGACATTCCTGAAACTGAACTTTCGCAACTTGGTTTATGTGAAGGAAGGACGCAAGAGGAAGATATTGCGAAACCAACTTCCGAAATCAGTGGGGTAGAAGACACCGAGGTCCCGGAAACTACTTCACCAACAGTACAGAAGAAGTGTCTAGAAATAAAAAAATTCATTACAGACGAAGTAATCGGTAAAGGACAAAGAATTACACCCCAACTTATCGATGATGTTTGCGTTGCAAAACTCGTTCCTAGGCGGATATTTGTCGATATTATCGAAAAAATTATAATCGAACGCAATATTTCACGATCATCAATGTTTGACATTTCAGAAAAAGAATTATCGGAACTACTTGCATCAGAGAAAGAGCATGCAATGTTCGAACCGGAAGCAGAGAAAGTTGGTGCGCCCGAACCTAGTTCAATAACATCAGAAAAAAGACTAGCCATCATCAAGTATATTTCCGATGAGTTCATTCTGAAAAAGGAAAAAATAACGCTGCAAACATTCAAAGACATTTGTATTCGAAATAATGTTTCTAAGGAAATACTTTTGGAAGTAATTGAAGAGATAATTGAGAATGACAAACTAGTCAGAACATCAGTCATTGATATTTCCGAGAACGAATTAGCGGAACTATCTGTGATCGATGAGAAACCGATTGTAAAAGGAAGTGAAGTTGAAAGTACAGATACTTGCTCTGATGAACAACTACGACGATCCGGTAGCGCTGAAATTGACTCACTAATATCGAACAAAGCAGAAATTGAAAATACCATTCTTGAAGAATATGTACTGAAGCAAAGGAGAATCACACCCTACATATTCGAAGACATCTGCATACGTTACGGCGTTCCAAGACGTATTATAATTCAGATAATAGAAGAGATCATTATAAAGCGGAATGTTCAAAGAAATGTAATCCTTGATATTTCGGATAATGAATTGTCCGAGTTGCTTAAGGTCGTCAAAGCGCAAGGTGACGAACAAGATGGAGGCGCCATTCAATCTCCCGCGAAAGAAGACATGACACATGATGATGTTGATGAAGATAAATTACTCGATGGATTTGTTAGCATCTCTTCAAAAGACGAAATAAAAGCAGACACTATTCTGGCCCCACATTTAGCTGAATCTGCGTTAATTGGACCTGAAAAAGACGTTGACGATTTTGAAGCTGTAGAACAAGAGTATAAACTCCACGGTTCACCGATTGCGCCGGATACATCTTCATCATTGAAAGTTGGTCCGATATCAGATGAAAAATTGGTGGACGATGTAGACGATATTATCGACGATCACATCAGCGAAGTTGTTGAAGCTAAGGAAAAAATTACTGACAGCGCACCATTGCATGTAGCTACGACAACGACAGAACAGGAACCTAAAGATATATCCGGGAGTTCAAAAATCGTTGATACTACGGAAAAATATTTAACTGAGGCCCAAGAAAAGGTCGAAGGAAAAATATTCGAACATCCATCTACCATTTCAGGTGATGTTTCAAAACCACCTGTGCTACCTCTAGACAAGGCTACTTATGAGATCCCAGACAAAAACGCTGTGCAAGAATTCGTTGAATACAGTGCCGTACATGACGATCTAAAAGATGAAACAAATATTGTTGAACCAGTGGCCGCTTCCACAAAAATGATGGATGAAATCAGCTCAACAATTGGACCAGAAGTAGATGGCGCAGTCGTCACGGCAGTAAGGAAACCGAGCTTATTCGAGGAAATCGACAACCAAATAGTATCTCAAAGACATGAATTCGACAAACAAAGTTTCGCAGCTGAGGATGTCGAAATTTCCGTAACGAAAGGCACGAGTGAGGTTATCACTAAAGAACAAATAGACGCGTCTGTAATGAAAGAACGTGAAGTCCCCGCCTCCAAAGTTGATCAAATATCGCCTAAAGATGAACATTCCTCGAAAGATGTTAGCATAGACGAGCAAACGGCACTTTCAAGTGGAACCGTCCATCGAATGGTCGTTACAGCAAGTAGCGAAGATGGTGGACAGGAAACAGATGTCTGCCCAACAGAAAGTATCGTATACACTCCTGATGATTCACTAAAAGGTTCGCCCATCAAGACAACCCCCGACCAAGATTCTTTACGATTGGACAAAGAGTCACTACATTCAGGTATTAGCACACCCGAAAAGGACAGCATTTCTGATAAATCCGCAACTGGCACAAAAGATGGCAGCAAAATAACGCCGGAGGACAGCCTGGATAGATCACCTTCCGGCACACGGGATTCTCAGGATCTTGAAGATAGTCTAGCCAAATCCGATCCTTCTAAGGTCAAAGAGATAAACGAGCCAAAATCTTACACGGAGGAGCGAGAAGACACAGTGATTCAACCGTCTTCCACGACGATCACTTCGTCGGAACTTTTCGATGACGCGAATGTAAGGACACTACCAACTGATCTATCTCCAGTTGAAATGGTGACCGAAAAGTCTGCCTTAAAACAAGAAGGCTCCACACTAACGGATATAGAGCCGACAACGCCTGCTTTTGATATGTCAAGCACCGGTAGAAAATCAGATGCCGAATCCACTATGGATTTAGACAAGGTAAAAATCGTGGCAGATGAACTAAGTAAAGATGAATATGCTTCCGTTGAGCGAAAGCCTTCCAGCGGCTTGCGAGAAGACGAAGCAGCATCCACATTAAAAGCCACCGATATTGAAATCGGTGCGAAGTCGCCCACTTCGGTACCAATTGGTAAGATGGACCAGAAACCGGATTTGCAAGAATTAAAATTGACAAAGGAGCAGACCGGATTCGTTGAAAAAGATGCCATCATCATGAAAACAGATGATGAAACGATCGACAGTCAATTGAAATCATTCAGGGCTACTGGAGATCCGGAACCTGCGGAACAGACTGATAAACTCACAAAGTCTTCCAGTATACTGAGCGAAAGAACGCAGAGTCCAACGGAACAAGATGTCGCATTTAAACCACCAGATCAGGTTGATATAGTTGGCACAAAAGGGAAAGATGAACCAATTGACCAACCCGAATACGATTCAAAAGTCGTCGAAGCAATACACGAAAAAAATCTAGCATCTCATGATATTTCACCATTAGCTGAAGACAAAACCCAATCACTTATCATTTCGGATGAAAAGACTCGTATACTTGATAGTGATAAAGAAACAATGGTCACCAAAATAGCTGATAGTTCTAAACATCCTAGCGTTATCGGCGACAAAGGTGAAAAAGAAGAACGCAGTGATCAAAGCAGTCCAACAGATATACTTCAGGAACAACACATAGAAAATAAGATTGTCGATAGTTTCAGCGCGATTGACGATGAGCATATAGATAAGATAAAGAAAGATATGCTTAAGTCATCGGAATCATTGGATACTATCGGCAAAAGAGATTTCACATCAGAAGGTGCAAGCCCACAAACTCTCAGATCACCCAAAGATGACGATAAGGAGGCACTCGATCGTCCCATATGTTCTATCACCGACAGTGAAAAGCCAAGTAGGTTGGAGTTGAAAGAGCCTGTCGATACAGCCCGATCACCGAGTGTTATGAGTGACGAAAGGGAAGTAGTAGAAAAAGAACAAATTATTTATCCTAGTGCATCCAGCATCACTCCTGAAATGCACATGGAAAAGGAACTCAGCAGTGCATCCAAATCACCAAGTATTGCTGATAGTGTGTATGAAGAGAGGGCCATTTCGCGTTCTAGGTCATCCAGTATTGCCCTCGACAAGCCAGATAAGAAAGAACAGATCAGTCCATCTGAATCACCTGAAACCAAAGATGGAACTGAACTGACTGATGAACTCAGAACTAGCATTGCCGTTGAGAAGCCCGAAGGAAAGGAAATAATTGATCACTCTACATCTCTCAGTTTTGCTACTGCGAAAGAAGATGCAGAGAAACCGTCTGATTATACTGCTTCACCGAGTATTATTGATGAGAAACAAGATGAAAAGGAATCGATCGAACACCTTAGATTAGGCAGTTCTCCTGCGAAGGAACTTGTTGGAACAACGGAGGTTGATGGCTGGAGTTCATCTATTACTGCTGCCGAGGAGCAAAACGAAAAAGAATCGATCGACCGCTCAGAACCACCTCTCATTGTCGAGAAACAAGATAGAAAGGAACCGATTGGCTCTACGTCACCCAGTACTGTCTCTGAGAAGCCGGACGGTACAGAGCAAATTGATCGCTCTAGGTCACCTAGTATTACTATTGAGAAACGAGATGAAAAGGAATCAATCGGCCGCTCTAGATCACCTAGTATTGCTGGGGATGTAGAAGGCGAAAAAGAATCAATCGAGCGTCCTAAATCACCCAGTATTGTCTTGAGGAAACAAGATGAACTAAAAACGATGGATGACTCTAAATCACTCAGTACTGCCACTGAGAAGTCAGGTGAAAAAGAAGAAATTGATCGTTCCAAGGCACCTACTATTGTGAGTAAGGATGAAGATAGAGAAGAATCAATTGACCACGCCAAGTCACCGGGAGTTGCCGTTGACAAATCGGAAGGAAAACAGCAAGTTGATCGCTCCAGGTCACCGAGTATTGCGGCCGAGGAACGAGACGAAAAGGAATCGGTCTGTCGATCTAGATCATCTAGTATTGCAGCTGAGAAACGGGATGACATAAAATCCGTTGAGCGTGCCCGATCACCAAGTATTGCTATAGGTGACTCTAAATCAGTCACTGTTGCCGCAGAAAAATCGAGTCCAAAAGAAGAAGTTGATCGTTCTCGCTCACCCAGTATTGATGCTGAGATACAAGACGACAAAGAATCCATCGATGCCTCCAGATCACAGAGTATCGATGCCGAGAAACATGATAAAAAAGAATCAATTGACCATGCTCAACCACCAAGTACAAGCGCCGAGAGTTTAGCAGAACCAAAACAAGTTGATCGGTCTAGATCATCCAGCGTTTCTTCTGAGATGCACGATGAAAAGAAACCAATGGACGGATCTCGATCACCCAGTATTGCTACCAAGGAAGAAGATGAAAGAGCGCCTATCAAGAGTAAATCATGCAGTCTTACTTCAGAGAAGTCAGAAGAAAAACAGCAGGCTGATCGCTCCAGATCGTCGAGTATTGCCGCTCAGGAACAAGACGAAGACGAATTAATTTACCGCTCTAGTTCACCCAGTGATGCTATCAAGAAACAAGATAAAACACCATCGTTTGAACCCTCTAAATCGCCGAGTGAGGCCACCGACAAGCCGGACGGAAAGACACCAATTGATCGTTCCAGGTCACCCAGCATTGCGCCTGAAAAAGGAGACGAAAATCGATCAATTCACGGATCGAGATCACCCAGTATTACGCCTGAAAAAGAAGACGAAAAGCAATTAATGCAGGGATCTAGATCACCCAGTATTGCGCCTGAAAAAGAAGACGAAAAGCAATTAATGCAGGGATCTAGATCACCCAGTATTGCGCCTGAAAAAGACGACGGAAATCAATTAATGCAGGGATCTAGATCACCCGGTATTGCGCCTGAAAAAGAAGACGAAAAGCAATTAATGCAAGGATCTAGATCACCCAGTATTGCGCCTGAAAAAGAAGACGAAAAGCAATTAATGCAAGGATCTAGATCACCCAGTATTGCGCCTGAAAAAGAAGACGAAAAGCAATTAATGCAAGGATCTAAATCACCCAGTATTGCGCCTGAAAAAGAAGAAAAGCCATCGACCGATCGTTCTAGATCACCCAGTATTTCTGCTGATAAAGAAGATGGAAAGGCATCAATAGATCTCTCGACATCACCAAGCATTACTATTGGACGAAAAGATGAAAAGGAATTGATTCATCCAACTCAATCACCCAGTGCGACTGTTGAGTTGTCAATCGGAAAAGGAGACGTGGATAGCTCCAAGTCAATCATTACGGTCGTTGAGACCCAAGACCAGAAGGGATCAATTGACGGCTCAACATTACCTAGCATTACCGCAGAACAACAAGAAGGAAAGGAATCAGTTGATCACTCCGAGTCACGTAGTCCCACCGTTGAAAAGTCGCGCGAAACAGAAGAAATTGATCGCTCCAAGTCGCCCGAGTCGCAAAGTATTGTTGCTAAGCAACAAGAAATACCTACCGACCGCTCCAAATCGCCGAGTGGTACTGTTGAAGAACGGAATGCAAGAATTCCAGTCGACCGTTCGAGGTCTCCCAGTATTATTGCTGAGATGCAAGATAAAAAGACAATTGACCACTCTAGATCACACAGCGTTGCTGTCGAGGGAGAAGGTGGAAAAGAAGTACCCGAACATTATATGTCACTCAATATTCCCGCTGATAAGTCCGACAGAGAAGAGCAACATGAGGACTCGAGGTCACCGAGCATTGCGACTGATATGCAAATTGAAAAAGATTCAATCGATCGCTCCAGATCACCCAGTACTGTTGCTGAAAAACATGATGAGAAGGATATCATCGATCGGTCTGGATTGCTTAGTATTGCCGCTGAGATGAAAGCCGAAGATGAATCAGTCGACAGACCTGGATCACTCAGTATTACTATGGCGCAACACGATACAGACGAGGCCATTGATCACCCTGAATCGCCTCGTCCTGCCACTGGAAAGCCCAAGGAAGTAGAGCAAGTTGATCGCTCCCGATCACACAGTACTACTGCCGAAATTGGAGACGAAAAGGCTTCACACGACCGCTCTATATCACCCAGTATCGTTGGCGAAATACAATTGGATCGCTCGCGGTCACCGAGTATTGCAAAAGAAGAACAAAACGAAGACGGAGCAACCCATGGATCAAGATCAACGAGATCTGCTGAAAGACAAGATGAAAAGGAATCTACTGATCACTCCAAACCACTTGTCATTGACGTCGAAAAACAAGATGAGAAGGAATCGATCGGTCACTCTAGGTCACCTAGTATCGCTGCTGACAAACAAGCGAAAATAGAATCAACCGCCGGCTCTAGATCGCCTAGCATTACTAGTGAGAAACGAAATGAAAAGGAATCTCCTGATCACTCCGAACTACTTGGGGTTGACGTTGAAAAACATGACGAGAAGGAATCGATCGATCGCTCTAGGTCACCTAGCATGGCTTCTGACAAACAAGCGGAAAAGGAATCAACCACTGGCTCTAGATCACCTAGTATTATTGGTGAGAAACAAGATGAAAAGAAATCTCCTGATCACTCGCCATCACTTGCCACTGGCGCCGAGAAACATGACGAGAAGGAATCTATCGATCGCTCCAGATCACCTAGTATTTCTGCTGATAAACAAGCGGAAAAGGAATCAACCGCCGGCTCTAGATCACCTAGCATTATGGGCGAGAAACAAGAGGAAATGGAATCTCCTGATCACTTAAAACCACTGACTATTGACGTCGATAAACGTGACCAGATGGAACCTAAACATCTCTCTAGGTCACCTAGTATTGCTGCTGATAAACAATCGGAAAAGGAATCAACCGCCGGCTCTACATCACCTAGCATTACTAGTGAGAAACGAAATGAAAAGGAATCGCCTGATCACTCCAAATCACTTACCACTGAAATCGAGAAACTTGACGAGAAGGAATCTACGGATCGCTCTAGATCACCTAGTATTGCTGCTGACAAACAATCGGAAAAGGAATCAACGGCCGGCTCTAGATCACCTAGCATCATTGGTGAGAAACGAGATGAAAAGGAATCTCCTGATCACTCCAAATCACTTACCATTCACGTCGAAAAACAAGACGAGAAGGAATCTATCGACCGCTCTAGATCACCTAGTATTGCCGCTGACAAACAATCCGAAAAGGAATCAACGGCCGGCTCTACATCACCTAGCATTACTAGTGAGAAACGAAATGAAAAGGAATCGCCTGATCACTCCAAATCACTTACCACTGAAATCGAGAAACTTGACGAGAAGAAATCTACGGATGGCTCTAGATCACCTAGTATTGCTGCTGACAAACAACCGGAAAAGGAGTCAATGGCCGGCTCCAGATCACCCAGCATTATTGGTGAGAAACGAGATGAAAAGGAATCTCCCGATCACTCCAAATCCCTTACCATTGACGTCGAAAAACAAGACGAGAAGGAATCTATCGACCGCTCTAGATCACCTAGTATTGCTGCTGACAAACAATCCGAAAAGGAATCAACGCCCGGTTCTAGATCACCTAGCATTACTGGGGAGAAACGAGATGAAAAGGAATCTCCCGATCACTCCAAATCCCTTACCATTGACGTCGAAAAACAAGACGAGAAGGAATCTATCGACCGCTCTAGATCACCTAGCATTGCTGCTGACAAACAATCCGAAAAGGAATCAACGGCCGGTTCTAGATCACCCAGCATTATTGGTGAGAAACGAGATGAAAAGGAATCTCCTGATCACTCCAAATCCCTTACCATTGACGTCGAAAAACAAGACGAGAAGGAATCTATCGACCGCTCTAGATCACCTAGTATTGCTGCTGACAAACAAGCGGAAAAGGAATCAACCGCTGGCTCTAGATCGCCGACCATTACTGGCGAGAAACAAGATGAAAGGGAATCTCCTGATCACTTGAAATCACTGACCATTGACGTCGAGAAACGTGATGAGAAGGAATCTGTCGATCACTCCAGGTCACCCAGTATTACTGCTGACCAACAAGCAGAAAAGCAACCGACCGCCGGCTCTAGATCACCTAGCATTACTGGCGAGAAAAGAGATGAAACGGAATCTCCTGATCACTTGAAATCACTGACTATTGACGTCGAGAAACGTGATGAGAAGGAATCTGTCGATCACTCCAGGTCACCCAGTATTACTGCTGACCAACAAGCGGAAAAGCAATCGACCGCCGGCTCTAGATCACCTAGCATTACTGGCGAGA
Organism: Ophion slaviceki; assembly: GCA_944452715.1. Lineage (NCBI taxonomy): Eukaryota > Metazoa > Arthropoda > Insecta > Hymenoptera > Ichneumonidae > Ophion > Ophion slaviceki. The sequence goes on from OX101790.1 coordinate 17,763,690, forward strand.
AAAAAGATGAAACGGAATCTCCTGATCACTCGAAATCACTTACCATTGACGTCGAGAAACATTATGAGAAGAAATCTATCGATCGCTCCCGGTCCCCTAGTATTGCTGCTATCCACGAACCAGAAAAGGAATCAACCACCGGCTCAAGATCGCCTAGCATTGCTAGTGAGAAACGAGATGGAAAGGAATCTCCTGATCACTCGAAGTCACTTACCGTTGGCGTCGAAAAACATGACGAGAAGGAATCTTTCGATCCCTCTAGATCACCTAGTATTGCTGGTGACAAACAAGCGGAAAAGGAATCAACCGCCGGCTCTAGGTCACCTAGCATTGCTGGTGAAAAACAAGATGAAACGGAATGTCCTGATCACTCCAAATCACTCACCATTGACGTCAAAAAACATGACGAGAAGGAATCTATCGATCGCTCTAGGTCGCCTAGTATTGCTGCTGACAAACAAGTGGAAAAGGAATCAACTGCCGGCTCTAGATCACCTAGCATCACTAGTCAGAAGAGAGATGATAAGGAATCTCCTGACCACTCCAAATCCCTTACCATTAACGTCGAAAAACAAGACGAGAAGGAGTCTATCGATCGCTCTAGATCACTTAGTATTGCTGTTGACACACTACCGGAAGAGGAATCTATCGATCGCTCTAGGGCATCTAGTATTGTTGCTGACAAACAAGTGGAACAGGAATCAACTGCCGGTTCTAGATCACCCAGCATTACAAGTGAGAAAAGAGATGATAAGGAATCTCCCGATCACTCGAAATCACGTACCGTTGACGTCGAAAAACATGACGAGAAGAAATCTATCGATCGTTCTAGGTCACCTAGTATTGCTGCTGACAAACAAGCGGAAAAGGAATCAACCACCGGCTCTAGGTCACCTAGCATTGTTGGTGAGAAACGAGATGACAAGGAATCCCCTGATCATTCGAAACCACTTACCATTGAGGCCGACAAACATGACGAGAAAGAATCTACCGTTCGCTCTAGGTCATCTAGTATTGCCGCGGACAAACAAACGGAAAAGGAATCGACCGCCGGCTCGAGGTCACCTAGCATTACAAGTGAAAAACGAGATGAAAAGGAATCTCCTGATCACTCCAAATCTCTTACGATTGAAGCCGACAAACATGGCGAGAAGGAATCTATCGTTCGCTCTAGGTCATCTAGTATTGCCGCGGATAAACAAACGGAAAAGGAATCAACCGCCGGCTCGAGGTCACCTAGCATTACAAGCGAAAAACGAGATGAAAGGGAATCTCCTGATCACTCGAAATCTCTTACGATTGAAGCCGACAAACATGGCGAAAAGGAATCTATCCTTCGCTCTCGGTCATCTAGTATTGCCGCGGACAAACAAACGGAAAAGGAATCAACCGCCGGCTCGAGATCACCCAGCATCACAAGTGAGAAACAAGATGAGAAGGAATCTCCTGACCACTCGAAATCTCCTACTATTGAAGTCGACAAACATGACCAGAAGGAATCTATCGATCGCTCCAGATCACCTAGTATTTCTGCTGATAAACAAGCGGAAAAGGAATTAACCGTCGGCTCCAGATCACCTAGCATTATTGGCGAGAAACAAGTTGAAATGGAATCTCCTGATCACTTGAAATCACTGACTATTGACGTTGAGAAACGTGACGAGATGGAAACTAAAGATTTCTCTAGGTCACCTAGTATTGCTGCTGACAAACACGTGGAAAGGGAATCAACCGCCGGTTCTAGATCCCCTAGCATTACAGGCGAGAAACAAGATGAAGAGGAATCTCCTGATCACTCCAAATCACTTACCGTTGACGCCACGAAACATGACGAGAAGGAATCTATGGATCTCTCTAGGTCGCCTAGTATTGCTGTTGACAAACAAGCGGAAAAGGCATCAACCGCCGGCTCTAGATCGCCTAGCATCACTAGCGACAAACAAGAGGGAAAAGAATCTCCTGATCACTCAAAATCACTGACGATTGACGTCGAGAAACGGGTTGAAAAGGAATCGATCGATCGCTCTAGATCACCTAGCGTTACCGGCGAGAAACAAGATGAAAAGGAATCGCCTGATCACTTAAAATCACTGACAATTGCGATCGAGAAACATGACGAGAAGGAACCTAAGGATCTCTCTAGGTCACCTAGTATTGCTACTGCCCACCAACCGGAAAAGGAACCAACTGCCGGCTCTAGATCGCCTAGCATTACTGGCGAGAAACAAGACGGGAAGCAATCTCCTGATCACTCCAAATCACTTCCCATTGACGCCACAAAATATGACGAGAAAGAATCTATGGATCTCTCCAGGTCACCTAGCATTGCTGTTGACGAACAAGCGGAAAAGTCATCAACCGTCGGCTCTATATCGCCTAGCATTATTGACGACAAACAAGATGGAAAGGAATCTCCTGATCACTTAAAATCACTGGCTATTGACGTCGAGAAACGTGATGAGAAGGAATCTATCGATCGCTCCAGATCACCTAGTATTTCTGCTGATAAACAAACGGAAAAGGAATCTATCGATCGCTCCAGATCACCTAGTATTTCTGCTGATAAACAAACGGAAAAGGAATCTATCGATCGCTCCAGATCACCTAGTATTTCTGCTGATAAACAAACGGAAAAGCAATCTATCGATCGCTCCAGATCACCTAGTATTTCTGCTGATAAACAAACGGAAAAGCAATCTATCGATCGCTCCAGATCACCTAGTATTTCTGCTGATAAACAAACGGAAAAGGAAGCAACCGTCGGCTCCAGATCACCTAGCATTATTGACGAGAAACAAGATGAAATTGAATCACCTGATCACTTAAAATCACTGACTATTGATGTTGAAAAACGAGACGAAAAGGAACCTAAGGATGTCTCTGGGTCACCTAGTGTTGCTGCTGACAAACAAGCGGAAAAGGAAACAACCGCCGGCTTTAGATCGCCTAGCATTACTAGTGAAAAACGAGATGAAAAGGAATCTCCTGATCATTTCAAATCAGTCGCCATTGACGCCGACACACATGACGAGAAGAAATCTATCGATCGCTCGAGATCATCTAGTATTGCTACTGACCAACAAGCGGAAAAGGAATCAACTGCTGGCTCTAGATCATCTAGTATTACTGGCGAAAAACAGGATGAAAAAGAACCTATCGATCAATCACAATCACTTACTATTGCCGCCGGAAAACATGAACAGAAGGAATCAGTCGATAGCTCTAGATCCCTTAGTATCATTGATGCTGAGCAACAAGCCGAAGAAAAATCCAGGTCCACGTTACCCAACATTGTTGCCGGGACACAAGATAAAAAGAAATCATTCGACAGTTCCGGATCATCTATTGTTACGGTCGGAAAAAAAGATGAGACAGAATCGAGTGATCAATACAGTTTACTCACGGCTTCCGAGGCTGATCGCTCCCGGACACATAGCATTTCTCCTGAGATACACGATGGAATTAAGTTAATTGATCGGTCTAGATCGTCTAGCATTGCTGCTCATAAACAAGACGAAAAGGAGTTAGTCGAACATTCGCAATCACCCAGTGCCGCCGTCGACAAGCAAGACGAAACGGAAACAATTGATCGTTCGAGATCACCCAGTATTACCCTCGAGAAGCAAGATGGAAAGGAATTGACTGATCGTTCCAAATCACCCAGCATTGCTTCCGACCAACAAGACGGGAGGGCATCAATGGAACGTTCTAGATCATCCAGTGTTTCTACTCAGAAACAAGACGAAAAGGAATCAATTGACGGTTCTAGATCGCCCAGTATTGCCACTGATAAACGAGATGAAACGGAAGCAGCTGACCGTTCTAGATCGCCCAGCATCGCCACTGATAAACGAGATGAAACGGAAGCGGTTGACCGTTCTAGATCGCCCAGTATCGTTACCGATAAACTAGACGCCGGGGAATCAATTCGACGGTCTAGATCCTCCAGTGTTACTACTCGAAGAGAAGACGAAAAGGTATTAATTGACGGTTCTGGATCTCCGAGTATTGCTGCCGAGAAACAAGACGAAAGCGATGTAATCGAACGGTCTAGATCATCCAGTGTTTCTACTCAGAAGCAAGACGAAAAGGAATCGACCGATCGCTCTAGATCGCCTAGCATTGCAGCCGAGAAACAAGACGAAACGAAATCGATCGAACGATCTAGATCATCCAGTACTTCTACTCAGAAACATGACGAAAAGGAAGCAATCGACGGTTCTAGATCACCCAGTATCGCTGCGGATAAACGAGATGAAACGGAAGCGATTGAACATTCAAGGCCACCTAGTATTGCTACTGAGAAACAAGACACAAGGGAATCTAGCGGACGCTCTAGATCGTCCAGTGTTACTACTCAAGAAGAAGACGAAAAGGAATCAATTGACGGTTCTATATCACTTAGTATTGCGGCCGATAAACGAGATGGCACGAAAGCGATTGATCATTCTAGATCACCGAGTGTTGTCGCTGAGGAATGGGACGCAGAAGATAAAACTGATCGTGCCAGGTCACCGAGTCTCGCTGCTCAAGAACCAGATGAAATAAAATCAAGTGATCGATCAGAAACCCGCACTATTATTTCTGAAAAGCGAGATGAAAAGGAAATAATCGGGGAGAGAGAAGAGATCAAAGAGATCAAACCTGCTCGGTCACCCAGTTTCGCATCTGAGATTCGGGATGAAAAAGAATTAATCGATGATTCCAAGATATCCAGTGTCAGCGTTGACATTCAAAATAAAGAGGAATCAATCGATCACTCTAAATCATCCAGTAGTTCCACGGAATATTCGGAGGCAAAAGAAGAAATTGATCGCTCAACTGGTAGTGTCACCAAGAAACAAGACACAGCAGAATCTGTTAATTTATCAAAACCATACAGTGTCGACGATGAAAAACTAGACGAAGTAAAAAGCGTCGGCCCCTCAAAGTCACTCGATATTGCACCTGAGAAACAGGATGACAAAAAAGCAATTAAGCAATCTAGTTCACCCAGTGTTATCGATTATTCGACAATACTAAGTGAAGTCACTGAGAAAAAAGACGCGGGCCAACCAGTTGATTCTGCTAAGTCACCAAGTGTTTCTTCTGACAAGGCAGATGAAATGGAAACAAAGGTCGCATCTAGGTTGCCAAGTATTTCTAGTGAAAAACATGAAGAAGAAGCATCGCAAGATGGTTCACGATCACCTAGCCATGACGACAATAAGCAACATGAACCAGAGCCCATTCCGTGTGCGTCCGTGCTTACAATGGACGAAAAGATAGGCAAAGACAGAATCAAAGGCGAGGATGGAACTGAGGGTACAAGTATTATCCATGTTGATAGTATCCAAAGAAAATCCACTGATGTTCGAACAGACTCTGAAACGATCATTACTACGGTTGCGGATAGCCGACTTGACGAAAAAGATGCAGTTCAAGCATTGCAGAAGTTGGCTGAAACGATAGCCGACAAATCGAGTAAAATTAAGTATGAAAGAAAATTACAAATCGATGAGATGACACCGCAAGAACCAACAAAAGAACGATCGCGTTCTCACAGTTTATTGAACGCTGATGAAAAATCACCTCTCGGTCGATCACGCACGGCGAGCTTATTCGATGATAAAGTACCTGAAACTGCATTATTCAGCGGAGAGGAAGGCTCATACCAAGATCGTGAAACTGAGTATACTGATGATAAAAGTGATCAAGCAAGCATTACGATAGCAAAACTTAAAGAATACATCGTGAATACATATATCACAAAAAAACAAAGAATTACCCCACACATATTGGACGAACTTGAAACACGCTATTCGATATCAAGAACTACAATTTTGGAGATTATTGAGCATATTATTGTAGAAGCGAATATGCCAAGGGACTCAATTGTCAGTTTCTCCAAAGGCGATAGCATCAATATTCTCGATGTCCAGGCTGAACCGGATCATGTTGATGTGCTGGATGTATCTCCAGAGAAACAATGCGAAATTGAAACTTGTATTCAGAGTGAGTTTGTTACATGTGGCAAAAAAATTACTTCGCAAGTTCTCGATGAATTAGTAGCTAAAACACGTATTTCGAGACGCGTTATTATAATGATCATCAAAGAAATGATTATTAATCGGAAGGGACTGACAGTAGAGTGCATCGAAGGCAGCATTCTTGACGAATCAAAGACCGAGCCTATGCAGCTGGGACAAATACATAAACAAGGATACGAAGTCACAAGTATTGAATCGGCCACGCCCGACGACGGACAAATCGAGGGCAAAAGTCTGCAATCCATCAGTCCTGACGTAATACATCCGGATATGATTGCTAAGAAAGAATTGCCAGTTTCCGATATGAAACACACGGAAGTTGAAGCGTATATTGTTGAAGAATATGTTAAGAAAGGAATAAAAATCGATGTATTAATTCTCGAGCAGATCATAATTAGAATGGGTATTTCAAGGTCCGTGTTGTTGGATATTATTAGAAGTTTAATTGAAATGCGAAAAATCCCGCAGGCGGCAATAGTCGACGATGCGATTTACGATGAACTTGATGCGACTTCCCAGCGTTCGCCAGAACATACATTTAGGGAGAATGTAGAACACACGACACAAGAGTTTTTGGCAAGCAAAGATCGTTTAGTTGAAATATCCGGTAAATCAACGCCAGATCCAAAATCTTCCGGATATTCGACTCCTGAAGTTCGGCAATATGACAAATTTGATAAAGATATGTCATCGTATTCGACAGACTATGAAAGCCCGTTCCATAAAGCGTTTGTAGGTGGTATGACGGAAATCAGAACTACCCATATAACAACCCTTTCTGGTAAATCCACCCCAGATTTTACGATACAGAGAGAGACGCCGGGTTCACCAACTATCGACACAACAGATGTTACTATGACAACCGGAGTAAAGCACGGACAAAAAGAACAAATGTCTGAACAAGAAGAACCGGAGGAGAGTTTCAAAATCATCCGAACCAAAGTCTTAGAAGAGCAAGAGCCAATAATTGAGCGAAAAATAATCCGGAAGGAAATTGTAGAAGAGCAACCGCAGATCATCACAAAAATAATACACCGTTCAGTAATCGACCAGGCAGATACAACGCCTGATCACTATGAGACGCAGACAATTTCACTAAGTGGACAAGAGAGATCGATGATAGAAGAGAAAGAACCAATAATTGAACGGAAAATAATCCGGAAGGAAATTGTAGAGGAGTCGCCGCAAATCATCACAAGAATAATACACCGTTCAGAAATCGAGCAGGGAGATTCGACCACTGATCACTATGAGTCGCGGAAGATTTCGCTAACTGGCCGAGAGACATCGACAACAGAAGAGGAAGAACCAATAATTGAGCGCAGAATAATCCGGAGGGAAGTTGTAGAAGAACAACCGCAGATCATCACAAAAATAATACACCGTTCAGTAATCGACCAGGCAGATACGACAAGCGATCGCTATGAGACTCAGACAATTTTGCTAAGCGAGCAAGAGAGATCGACGATAGAAGATAAAGAACCAATAATTGAGCAGAAAGTAATCCGTAAAGAAATTATAGAGGAGCCATCCCAAATCATTACAAAAATAATACACGGTTCAGCAATCGACCAGGCGGATATGACTGCTGACCGCTATAAGTCGGAGACCATTACGCTAAGTGGCGAAGACCTGTCACCAGAACTGATGAAAATTATTACTATGAGATCAATCGAAACCATTACAACAGAGGAGATACCTCCTCATGAAGGAACACCACAAACTTCGACATCGGACTTCATGGAATCAAGGCGAGATTTTCGAAGTGAAGAGAAAACAGGCGGAGACATCAAAACTATAACCACTACCGTAACTACAGTGAGTGAGCCAGTTGACAAAGTCGGTATTCAGAAAACGAAGGTGGTCAGCGATAAACCGAAAGAGACCAAATCACCGGAAAAATCCGCGGTCATGCCGTGTACAACGACGCAAATAATCACTGACGTTACAGGCAGTACGCCAATGGACAGTCGGAAAACCAGTCAACATGGAGTGGCTTCTGCAGAGACAAGTATACCCGTATCTGCCACCTCACTACCTGGACTCCAAACCGATTCTGATCATGATAAGGCGATCATGGAAAGAACGATGTCTCAAATTGAGACGCGTGCCGGAAAAATCAGTCTTGAAAAAATGGAACCTCCTGTATCGCCAGTAATTAAGGATCTTATATCGGATCAGCGGAGTAGTTCAGGTAGAATCTCTCCGGATATTGCAGTTGCCAAAGAAGTGCAACTCGGTGCAGTTAAGTCGGCATCGGATATCCAGAGTTCACCATTCTTCAGAGATAGTGTTATTGGTCATTCGCAATTATCAGGAAGGTCGACCCCTGACAAACGACCGACTAGTCGCTCCAGTACAGCAACACCCGAAGGCATGCGATCAAACGAAGTCTTTAGAACGACTATTACCACTACTCGAACAATGTCCGAAGAAGGTGATATAATTACAACTACGATGGAAATTACCGAGACCACTAATGAAAGAGGAGAAACAATAATTTTAGATGAAAAAACTGACGTAAAAGTTGAGGATAGAATTATTCCATCTGATATGAGTAAAAGTACAATTAGTGGTGGGCACGGGGCCATGAAAGCTCTGCCTGATTTGTCAAGTGAAACAGATGTTGATCCCATTAGTCCCCGAAGTGATCAGAGCAGCCTTCACAGCAGAGCCGGTACCCACGTATGGGGCAGCGGAGATGAGCGGAACATATATTCGGACGATGAGGTGCCAGGCTCACCACTTTCGACTACATCCCAAGTCGGCTATTCTCCTCAGTCCACAGATCATTTCGACGAACACAGCTTTGATAAGGGTCCATCACAAAAAACAATGGAATTCTCTGAGGCTGATATGAGTACGAGTTTTTACGGCGAGTTACCCGATCTACCGCCCCTATCTATGAAAACAACATACTCGGAGAGCAGCGAGGTTGAAGCTACAGGTGATTCTGCAGCTGGTAGCGACTTTTCTTTCAAGAAATTCACCACCGCAAAGCAATTCGTTGAAACATCCACGGACAAAAAATCTGATGGCAAGAGATACGTCGATGATGCTGATCTTGACTTTGAAAAGGCTTTGATGGAGCGCAAAGACGTCAAGACAGACGAAGAACTTGCCGGTCCGGTCGATACTCACGCCGTTCGTGGAAGCTCAGCATCTCCGTCGCAGGTTCAAGATAGCGAGCAACAGGCGAGGCCAAAAAAAGATCCCATAGCTGGTTGGGGTACACCTTTGGGATTGCCATCACCGAAACCACCACGGAAATTTAATTTACGGACTGTTCCAAGAGCCCAAAACTCCGGTGAAGTATTCCCGGATTCGATAAACTTTGATCCAATTAAGGATTGGGGTGAACCACTCAGATTACCATCACCCGCGGCAGTTGTTGATGAGGCTTCTAATAAAGGCGCGCCAACAACTCCTAAGAAAGAAAGGAAGCAACCGAAAAAAGTCATCTCTGAAAATATAAAAAACCGAAAGCGATCGGAAAGTCCCGCCAAAAGTGAAAAGAAATCAAAAGATGCGAAGAGTAAAATTCAACCAGTGTACATGGATCTCACATACGTTCCTCACCATGGAAATTCTTATTATACCTCAGTCGAATTTTTCAAAAGGGTCCGGGCGCGATATTATGTTTTTAGCGGTATCGAGCCGAGTCGGGAAGTCTACGATGCGCTCCTAGACGCTAAGAAAACCTGGGAAGACAAAGATCTAGGTATGCTGAACGTATAATTACTATTCACTTTATAAAGTATAACTACTATCGCGCTTTTCAAAATACACAGGAACGTTTTTGTTGGATATCAATTAGAGGGTATTGAGAATGCATCTATTTATACAATTTATATATTTTTATTCAGAAGTCACATTAATTACTGACAAAAAAGCAATACAAATCGAGATGAAAAAAATATTAAATTAAGGCATTGTTATCAATCTCTACAATGAAGAATAACGAAACTATGGTATAGTTTACTTCTTTAAATGGCCAAGTGAGTCCGTGAATTAAACTCCAATAAAAATAAGAAACTCGTACGTTACAGGTGCATTTCTCAATAATAAATACTTCTTAAAAGAAGTTTAGTTTTCGTGTTTTTTTTCTGTGGCCAATTTATTTAGAATATTCCGACCATTTTTACAAATCAGAAAAACACATCCAGAACATTTATACAGACATGTGCGTATACGCATTGATTGAGAATTGAATCGTCCGTAGCCAGAAAATTGTTAAAAATTAAGCTGTCTAATTCCGTAGATAAGAAAAGTAATAGAACCATTTTATTGACTACTATTTTAATACGGAATTGACAGTCTCTTAGAACATAAAACGGTTGGATTTTTTTGTTGTAAATCTCCCTACGCATTCTAACTCACAATTAGTCAATTTCAAAGATGGTTGGTATTGAGTTTGCCAAAAATTCATTGGAGGATTGATATTTTATGAAATTTAAAGTTTGCAGAACAAGTAAGCGGGTAAACTAACATAATACTTTCGTTTAACTTTTTTTTGCTAGAGAAGTCTTCCATGAGAGAGCATTGCGTAAAAATTAAAATGTTGAACGAGCCGTGTACAAGTTTCCAAAGAGGATACTCTCTGAATTGTATTGCATACGGATTTTTCAAAATCGTATTGCATACAATTGTACCAAGTCCAATGAATAGTCAGTAATATTACACGAATTACTATTCCGTAATATTCCAATAATATAACCAATTAATACTCATCATAGTATTATTATAAGACTTTTTTTGATACTGCAATACACGTATAACTGCTCTCATAAAATAAAGACTTCATTATTCACTGAGGCATTTGTATCGGATCTGTTTTTCAGAAAATAGGTTTGAAGATGATAATTGAATTGATAGTACCTCATGCAGTTTTTTAAATTGTTTCCTAGGATTTATATTGTATAATCCATCTCCGGTTCTGAAAGATTGATCATGACCAATTTTCGATGTGTTCTGGTGTGATAAATGATAAGAATTCATCATTGCCTTACATTGTATACAGCATTTCATGACAGCATTTCATTCTGATGCTGATTCTTGAAATTTCGATAACTTTCCGCTTCCTCAAATGAACAAATTGTATGAGTATTTTCATTTGGAAAAATATGAAAAATATACCGCTACACACGCAGAGGATAGGAATAACTGCTCCTGCAAAATCATTGACCAATGCAATACGATATATATGAGGAGCTGGAGAACAAAACCGGACTTGTCCACACTAGGGCATTTTTGTTTAATATTTATTTTTCGTCTTTTCAAGCGCATCTTGATTAGCTCCCGAAATATTTTGAATCAAATCTGGCTCTAAGCACCTCAAAATTTGTTTAAAACTGCCGTTTTGAGCGAAATGACAGTTTTAAGGCACAAAAATAAATTAAATTTCACGTAGTGTGAAGTCCGTTTTTTTTCGCCAGGTCCTTATATATATATATATATATATATATATATATATATATATATATATATATATTGCATGTGAGCCGTTTAACACTTCGTAGTTCTTATTATCTATAAGAAACACTTACTCCCCGAGTATCTAACAGGGGCCCCAGATGAAGATGAGAAATACTTACACTGGATGTTCGAAAGCCCTAAATGCTATACAAAATTACCATTCAAATCTTGATGCGTTTATTAAGCTTCAGATTCCGTTCTAATGAATTCATGCGCAAGAATATTCACGGTGTTCATTTCGAGCCCGACTCAAATCCTTCCTTGTTTTACTTACAGAGGTAACCATGATACCTACATACGATACCGATACACTGGGATACTGGGTAGCTGACAATGAGGAAGCTCTTGCTGCGAACCATATCGATCTTTCACCATCAGCGTCACGGTGCACAATCAACCTGCAAGATCACGAAACGAGTTGTAGCGCCTATCGGCTTGAGTTCTAGGAATTCGCAACTTGTTCTGCTATCGTGGTGGAATTCTGAGCCTTGGGCGGATTAACACCACTGATCATTCCACCTGGATCGAGCCATGAACGATTGTACCCGAACATCATTATGACCCCGTGCGCGGTTCTTCGCAGCACTCGTGTACCCCTTATCCCACAAAAATTCCGTTCTTGAACGCGAAGCAGTCGAAAGTAATACGCAACTCCGCACATAGATCCAATCATAATGACAAGAGCAGGACTTGGAAAAAAAGCTTTTTCACCACGTAGAGTTCTTACGTTGCTTGTTTCGTCCGTTATTGACGGCGAAAAAGGGCATCAGAATTATAAGAGATTCGGACTGACGGATTGTCATAGGCTACTCGAGAAGATTTGTCAATCCGAAGACGTGTCGGTTAAACATCAATTTGGGGTAAGCAAAATTTAGCGTGAACCAAATTGATCGATAACGAAACAGAATTAGGCGAGGCCGCGTCAAGCAGAACCGCAAAGTTTCTTGCTTAATGAGTTGGCTGAATCAAACAGGACGAAAAAAGAAATATACTCTTACGGATGAAAATGCAGGAGCTCAGCTCAAAACTGTGTATGATACCCTTGTGATGATAGTCAAAAGTTGATGGCCTTAATGATTTTGCGTCGTGGCTCATACCAATGAAGAATAACCCGTTTTTGGCTATACGTAACGATCTAAATGAAAATATGATGACTGCAGCCATATTTACACCTGTCCTTTGTCGTTTCAGAATAGGCGTTACTAATGAAAGTTACGTCAGAAAGGTTCCGATTGTTCGAACCGAACTGTCGAAGAATTATACAATCACAAATCTTCGCATAGGAAGGGCGTAAGGCGATTAGTAACGTCATATTTTGCGTGAATGTCAATATCCATACCTAGAAAATGCGCAGCGTTATTGGTGTTGGTCTTAGTAATATACCCTATTCATCATGTCCTATAAATGAACGAATTTTGTCACAGTATGGGATGTAATATTAATTCGGTGTTTCTACAGAGCAATGTTCGGATCTTATGAAATTCGTATAATTTCATACCATAGAACTTTTGTGGTTGTGACCTGATGCCTGACCCGACTAATTGATTTTTGGAAATTGTATCACGATTATGAAACATTCTCGGTACTCTTTCCCGAAATTAGCACACAAATTATTACCCTACGAAACACTATACTGCGAAAAATGATTAATAAATATCTTATTAATCGCTCCACGAAGTCTCGCATATTATTGGCGATAAAAATGTTGTACTTTGACCAACATATTTTGAAAACTTCCAAGTATCTTGAACGGGCGTGAATTCAACCATCAGGTGCTGGATGAATCCACGCCCGTTGTGAAACATCCATCCAATATTTTGGTTGTGCAAAATTATATTTACATTCAGTATGGCCGGTTTCACTGTCAGCTTCTGAGCCTCTATACATTCGAATTGCTTAACCACAGTAATTGTTACGTCGATTGATTAAGACATCAAACCATCCCGTCCGTCGAATCTGCTCCTATTGGATAACCAACCGACATGCTTAGACATAGACGAGAATGTCCAATCGAAAACACAAAGCCATGGAACTTTTCTACTTATCCTTTCGTAGGTCATATTAATGACGAGGATATCGTAAAACTAAAATACATTGAAACACGATGAAAACAAGATGACGTGCCGATCATATAGGGCAGCGATTCGGCAGTACGATGAAAGCGTAAGAGTGACGATGATGATGATGATGATTATGATGATGCTACTGTCAATGTTTGATAAACAAAATTATCTTGCTGAAACCCGATTGTAAAATGGTCTGACAGTTATAATATTATTGATGGGGTTCAGTTTGTTCGCAATTACATGAATGTACGACTATCCACTACTCGACTATTCAATTCGAAACCCCTTGGCGATTCTTTTCGGTATCGCATCAATTCATTTTCGTCAAGCTTATCGTTCATTGACAATCGAGAATATCGATGGTTTTGTTTAACATAAGTTTTACAAGGGAGTGGAGCAAACTATTGTGATGTGATCATTCGCCATCGGTGGAACATAATTTGAGTAGGTTTACAGAATAGTAATCTCCAAAGATTATTTTTAATATTGGGCAGCTTTGTATTCGCTGATTGCAATGAATTAATCAAATTATAATGTGATCTTAGTTCTCTATTTTTCAAAATAAGCGGCGGTGGTGAACGTACGATTTATGTTCGATTTTCGATTTAATTGGCATTTGGAATTTTTGCATGAAGAAATGTCGATCGGCAAAAGTGCTCATATTATTCTATAATCTACGCGAGAAAACTCACGCTACGACGTTAAGTTTTAGTATGATACTACACAATATTTTGAAGGAGCTTATCAGCCTAAGTGATTATTACAAATAAATAAAGGTGATTTTTGGTAGAGTTTTTAGTGGATAATTTATAAAATTTATAATAATTGCGTTGATGAGGTACGAAGGGACGGCAAGAAAGTTATTTACCCTCAGCCCGCATCGCTCGAAAAAAAAACGAAAGTTATAGAAATGAATTTGTTTCAATGGAGGATTTGGAACGATAAGAATGTGATGATGGCACAGTTAAATTTTCAAATCGTCAAAAATATCATCATCCAAAATCGTCCTCCTCGATTATATGCATCAATGCTGTTTATATCGTACACACGTACAGACGAACAAGAGCGCATTACAAGAAGCACACTACGGACGTTGAAAAGTGTATTTCCCGATTGTGTATTATTAAACGACATTAAATAACGATAACGACCAGCTATCTAGGTAGGGTGTTGAAATTAAAGAAACTCATTTAAAAAAAGAATATCAACAAGGGAAAAAAACAGAATTATATATACTAATGAGCGTAACGACGAATATAAATTAGGTACGAGCTTTCACCGAAAACATTAAATAGAATGGTTGCGAAAAAAAGGAACGCGACAGATGGTATGCAAAAAATAAACACATGTACGAACTCCAGTACCAAGTGCACCTCTGGGGTGATAACTGCTCAATTTTTTTAAGTCTCTCAACGCACTATTTTTGTTGTAAATGATTTCATAATACAGAACCGGGGTGAATCGAGACGGCGGTTCCCAATTTCATCTTAGTTCACCGACACGTCATACTTAATGCAATAACACTCCTCTTGTGCATAGAAAGGATCATTAGCGTTACTTTTTTAAACTCTTATACATGCACGACTACGGTCAAAGATCTTGCAAATAGTTTTGTAATAAATGAATCTAGTCATCGGTATATACTTTCATTTACGTTTATACGCTCCAAGTAGTACATTTGCAGCTATCAGCTCCCGGGGTGCGGAAACGTGAGCGTCACGCTTTCGAATAACAAACTAAAAAATTATCGTGGAGTGTTCGTGGTGCTATGGTTATTATTATACAAATACAAATGTTACTATATATGATTAAAAAGATAATACAATAAATATGCAATATACCTTTGATTGCAGTACTCGCTTGAAGGAAAACGCTATGCTTTTAATTATCTGTCTTGGTGTTAACGAAAAAAACTTTAGTTCTATTACATACTTAAGACATAAAAGCTGGACATTACCGCATTCGTAAAAAAATGAATAGATAAATAACATACCTTCATGGGAAAAACTGGAGTTTTGGTCTCGTCATTTTATAAATAGAGTAGCTTAGTATTTTGTACTTCCTTTGGATCCTCATCAAACCGTTCAACTGACTTTTTCCTACAGATTTCCTACTATAAAGTTGAAACAACTAACTAGCGTAATTACCCTTAAATTTGGGGCTCAGGATGGCTAGAATATTGCATCATTCGTAGCAGCTATACATCAATAGCGTTGACTCAGATTCGTGATTACAGCGCACATCCATATGTATGTGATTGCATTCTTCCTTATCAAGTAATACATCACGAGTATAAGAGAGGTCCTAGTCCTCACCTACCCAAATTTAAATGTCATGATTTCGCGACCGGAACTTTTACACATCATACTTCAATGTTATGGAATATCCCAGCAGCTTTAGCAAAGACGAGTCCGCACTATACAGCACGGATGCGCGGTGCAATGGTGGGGAAAGTGCCTCCCACTGTGCGTGGCCACATCATACTTCAATATTATGGAATATCCCAGCAGCTTTAGCAAAGACGAGCCTGCACTATACAGCACGGATGCGCGGTGCAATGGTGGGGAAAGTGCCTCCCACTATGCGCGGCGGCTGGTGGGAGAAGTGCCCCCCACTGCGCGCAGCGGATGGTGAGGGAAGTGCTCCGCCTACCGCGGCACCGCTAAGTCTAAGGTCCCGCCGCTGAATCGAGATCATAGTATATTCCGTTCAAAAGCATACACGGAAGGATTGATCTTCATATTGAGGATCTATTTGCAACCGGTGGTCCCGGAATTTTTGTTCACATTTGTGATTAATTATTTAACACCGAGTGAAATAAAGGTAAGTTAACTTTTACTACAAGGATTGAATGGAAAATAAATTGCGATAATTTTCGATATACTCATAAGATTTAACACAGCATGAAGTTCTTTGCCTACATCTTATGCAAAAGAGAAAACGTCGATAACATGGGAAGGGATGATACACATGGTGTTCTTGTACTTAGTAAATCTTAAGTCGGTGGATAGTGGTAAAAAAGTTTAAATTTACTAAACGACAATGAATCTTAGCTTCATTTAGTGTAGTACCGCAAGAGGTACATGCAAAATGTAGTTTTCAGGGCCTAGTAGGTCGGAATGAGGTTAATTATAAACGAGACACACGTAAATCATTTATGTGAAAATGGAGAGTTTGATTCATGACGCGACCTAACGCAAGTATTCGATAGAATTTATACGATTTATCGATGTACTATAAGATTACCGATCCAGAGTGCAGGTAGAAACGGGCGATGCGAGTAATGAGGTGCCCTCAAATAGAAAATGTATGCTGCTCTTTGCACGGTAAGTATTCAGATAATTGTATACCATCTAAGCGAGCAAGAGAAGCGAACAAAACGATTTTCGCTGTCCTCGTTTGACAGCTATTCTATTGAATTGAGGTATATTCTAGAATATAATAATACTTACTGTAGATTGAAGATCGAATTTCATCTTCTTCTCCCCGCCTTGCACTTACCTTTCGTGGATCGTCCCCGTAATTTGATTATTGTTTTGATGTATACTATACTTTATGGAAAAGTATCCATAGTCATGTATAATTCTCGTTCTTTGCACTCACAATCATATTGTGCAGGCTTTGTTGCTTAAGGCTTGACGTTACGTAAATAATCGTCTACTTTTCATTCGCGGAATTATATGAAGGAATTTATTTAGAGGGTGTGAGAATGAATAAAATGTCACCTATACTGAGATAAGCTTAGAGTCATTCAATACAGGATACATAAATCACCGTCGACACACGAAGATATTCAACGGATGCACTCATTTCCCGGGGTACAACGAATTAAATCAGTGGAAAAAAGTGGTAAAGTAAGAATTATAAGGGAAAGGTGGACACAATGGCAATGACCCTAGATGTTGTTGAACATTTTAAAAAAGTTTTTTTTTTTTGTAAAATGTAACCTTTTTTTCGGAAAATTAAATTTTGTTTCAAGGCGTACCATTTCAAAGATTTTTAACCTTATTCACGTTTTCTTGGTTTATATTCTGCGTATGGGTGTTAATGAAAGCAAAATCTTTTTTGGTTTTTCTTCAGATCAATCCCGCCGACGCTACGTGTCACGCCGTCTGACAACATCCGCCGCAACCCGTTTAGCAGAATTTGCCATACCTCCGCCATTTTTAAACTTAATAAAAAAAAATACCATGTAACATGCTCAAAGTCTAAAAAATGGTGAAGAATACTTTCCTTTAAAAAAAATCATGAAAATCAGCAATTTTTCCCTCGCCTAAAGGTATCACCTCCCTTAAATTCAAACATTTTGATAAATAAATGTATTTTTAGTACACTGAGGAAAAAAATCATTGATCCAATATCATTGGTGTTATTGGGTAAAATTTCGTTGATTTTTGTGAAAGTTTTTTTTTCATTCAAAAGATATGTTGTTAGCCGGGAACAATATATTATTGAAACTATCTAAAAAATTATCGCGAACGAATTATATAGCTTTGAATGCAATTTCTGCAACGAACAAAAAAAGCGTTTCAGTTCATAACATGGATATTGTTGATTCGAGTACACAAGAAAAATTGAATTTCGCTCGTTTGATTCAAATAAAATTTCTATTGAGTCAATATGTTATTTTATTGTTTTCACCATATCTGATATTGATTTTTAAGTACATTATTCGTTAAAATATTAATGTTTTATTTTGGTTGAACAATATTAAGCAATTGTCTGAATTGGTTAAAAACTTATGCGAAAGTAAAATTTGTTTCCTGCACATTTGCTTGAAAATATTCAACCAAATCATGGCCGAGCGCCACCGAAATTATGGGTGTGAGGAAACCCGTAGTTCTCGGAGTAACCGCTAGAAGCCGCACGCGCACTCGTTTCTCGTAAGTGTAGCGCGAACCGAAAATCTACTTAAACGCCGGCGAAACTGTAAAGAGTATCGCTTCTTGGCCTGTGGCTAAGAGCAAAGTGTAGTATATGTTCTTATCAGTTGAATATCTCATATTCTCTCCATGGATATTCCATTGGATATCTGATATTCTCTCCACTATTATCGTGGATGATCATCCTAATGCTCACTTTTTATTCAAGATTTAAAACAAATTGAAAAACTTACGTCCATGGCATATTCGTTTCGATGTAGTAAAGAAATAATTAATTCTATTGATTATATTTTTGTACGAAATAAAAAATGTTCGTAGCAACCGCTTAATTATTTCATCCAATACATCTACGGATTGTATATAGAATGATTTCAATAGAACATAATTTTATTTGAAAGATAATGTAGATATTCAGAGAACAGAAAAGCTTTTTCAAATGAAATAATATGTTATTTAAATCAATCACATTTTCCAATATTTTATAGTATTGTAACAATCTCACATATCGGTGGCACTCCGCAGCAGCACATTTATTTGAATCAACCAATATATTTTTTTGATTCAATTGGTTTTTTCTCAGTGTAGACATGAATAGCTTCAAATCAGATCGACCCTATTCGCATACAGGCCTTCTGCGATACAATCCCCTAATGTATATGCGGTACGAACGAAAGAAAGAGCTGCAGATTTGAGGAAAAGGCCATCTAAGAAACGCAGATAACCTGAAACTCTTTTCTGATCACATAAACCAGAGAAAACCATCGATCAGATGGAATCATGGTGTTGAACAAATACTGTGAAACTCTATTCATATTCTTTTATTTCTAAAGACATTTATTGCCATGCAACAAACACAATTGAATACATTTATTGCAATACTGAACTGTGCGATTGGAGCCTTCGGTTATAATCCCGAAACGTGATGTTCCTCGCGATACGTCGAACATAAAAATAATTTGCTTCACAGCAATCGCCACCTAAATGACGCGGCAAACGAAGTCGTTGTAGTACGGTAAAGACCAAAATCAAATCAAAAGTAGCATATAATTTATGACATATTTGGCTTGATTCATGATACACTTGGCTTCTCACGATCTCACCGATACCTTTTCTTACAGAGTTCCATAATACATGCAGATTCATTATGTATAACAATATCAAAATAATTCGAGAGACAGTTCGCACTGATTATTTTAGTGTAGGGCAACTAGGGCCAAGACGAAGGTGCGGGGTAATGAATCATGTCCAGTAAAAGGAACGAAAATCCAGCACTTTATAGCCTAGAATTAGAATTTGTGACTGAAGCGAGATAATTGCATACTGAATGTAACCTCAATGAAATGTTGCCCCTCAACTCGCCCCAACTTACAAAAATAGGGGTTGAAAACTTAAAAATCGCCCTATCTCGATAATGAATAGCCCGATCGAAAAATATTCAAAACAAAAGTTGTTTGGAATAATAAAATACGTATGCTTCCTTTCCAACTTTGCTTCCGCCGTTTTTCGAAAGATGACTGCAGCGGTAAGTGCTGATCGAAATAGGCAGATAAAAAATGTCACACAGTAAGCTTGGACATCTGTTGACACAATGACAGCACCACATTAGTGAATTTGTGTTGGCATAATAAATTTATTCTCGATCGAATATCTCTGTTTTCGAGCCAAATTCTCCTAATTTGCGGGAAGTTTTGATATATAGCTTCCATTTGAAGACAACTGCGGCTGAGACGCATCGAATTCTCTCAAGTACTTACGGTGAGTCTGCTCTTAGTAAAAGAACATGTCGTGAGTGGTTTCAACGCTTCAAGAGCGGTGATTTTGACGTCGAGGACCGGCAAGGCGGTGGAAGAGAGAACATTTTCGAAGATTATGAACTGGAGGCATTACTTGATGAAGACTCGTGCCAAACGCAAGAAGAATTCGGTATCGAACGCAATTGATGCGTTTGAGCCGAGCATTGAAGGAGAAACGGCCACAGTACCAAGAGAGACACGAAAAAGTTATCCTCCAGCATGACAATGCTCGGCCACATTTCTCAAGACTGGTCAAGACATACTTGGAAACGCTAAATGGGAGGTCTTACCCCACCCGCCGTACTCTCCAGACGTTGCTCCTTCCGACTACCATGTGTTTCGATCGACGGCACACGGCCTGGCTGATCAGCATTTCCGCTCTTATGAAGAAGTCCAAAAATGGATCGATTCGTGGATCGCCCGAAAAGACGCATCGTTTTTTTCGAAATGGTATGCGACAATTGCCAAAAATATGGGAAAAAGTAGTAGCTAGCGACGGACAGTACTTTGAATCATGAATAGGTAATCGCTTTTTAAGAATAAAGCCTTAAATTTTGGGAAAAAACGGCAGAAGCAAAGTTGTACATCTAATATATTGTATGCTAACAGTCGGAAAGACTGATTTTTTTGTTTCGAAAATTTGAAGATGAATAAAATGTTCATTAGTTAAGAAAATAATTAACGATGACAGATTCATATGTATTATTTTATTTGAGCATGACTTCAGCGTTCTCATCTTGCCGCTACTTCCCCTAGCACTCGAAAATGTCGAACCTCCTCGAACTTTTCTCCCTTTTTCGTTATTTGATCCTAGATGTTACTTGATTGTTCGCCAAAATTCATCAATCCTAAATGCAGTGCTTGCCGTGATGTCATTCCCGTCTTTTCTTCTACATAAGGCCTTATATACGCGAAAAACTTCAAAATTTTTCATTTGTTATTTATTTTTGATTCCATTAGCCTGAACGGTTAGGAATATTTTAAGCATTACAGAAATGAAAAATTCCAAAAATTCCAAAAATAAGGTAAGATTCCATTTATAATAGATACCGCGCGGCTGTCCGACCGCCAACTTCAAAGCCGTTTTTCCACGATTCACCGTTTTGAACCTTGTGAAAGTTCTAACTCTTGAACGAAGGTTCAGATCGCTTTGAAATTTTTACAACATGTTATTAGTATCGTCACCTATCGTGTGAACCACAGAAACAAAAAAATCAACGACACAAAAAAATATAAAAAATAAAATACCGACGTAAAATTGAGTAAAAAAATTTTAAGTTTCGAATTTTTATTATAATAATTTTTTAAAAATAATATCGTTCGTCCGCACTGAAAATACATTCATTATGCAATTATAAATATGCTCATTTTTTTCAGACACCCACATCGATGCCGAGAACTTTCACCATCAACGCGCGCGCAAAAAAAATACATCGCTTTATTATGTTATATCTCCGCCATTTGTTAATATTTCTGATTTTTTTCACATATACTTAACCATCTGCATAAATGATCTGTAAAAAAATGTTGTCAATGTATGCGTCATTTTTTTTAACCGCGTCTAGAAAAGTACCTTCGAAAATCGCCGAAATCGCGTATGTAAGGCCATAAGTCACATTGCAAATTAGGTTGGACTTCTCTATGCAGTATCGTAAGATAAAGAGACAACGATCGCGTCACCAACGAAATCCCTTGTGTGCACCGTGGTCTTTCAAAACCTCGTATTGTCCGGCATTTTGACAAAGTACGCAACTTTGTCTTCGGTGACTCGATAATTATGAATCCATCGGGATCCTTTTCTGAGGCTTCCATCGATGCCATCTTTCCAAACTCCAGCTGGAAGATAGACTTCCCGCTGTCTGCTACCCGAGTAAAGAACCGGAGCGACGATAAGTTCCTCCCCGACGGAAAATTCATCGACCACCACGTGACAGGCCGGATCAGCTGGATCGAGCATCCAGAGTGGTCTGATGATCGGCAAGCCAGTGTCCAACGTTTCATTGGCATATTTCTTCAGCAGAGGCGTCACGGTCTTTTGCCTCAATTCAGTGAGCCTCTTGGCCATTTCTAGGACGCTCTCGTCCGAATATTTACTGGGAAGATGGGTGAACCGTATGACGGGTAAGAAGGTTGACAATTGCAGCCACCTCACGTACAACTCTTTATCCGGTAGATCAACTTCGAAATCGTTATCGGGATTATTGTCGGACATGGGTAGCGCTACGTCCCCGCCAACGGAGCCTGGCATGATGAACGGATAGCCGATCATGCCGTAGCTGAGAATCGTCGGTATGACAGTCTTGATGGCTTTCCACGAGGAAGGAAAGAGCGGTAGTGAAACGAATACGGGGGTTCTGGGTCTCGATATTGCACCGGAAACGCCAATCACCGAAACCGAGCCAAGTATGGCGTTGGTAAAAATGGTTTTGTAGTGATCCGGATTGATGAGTGGTTGCTCGCATTTGTAATAGTGCGGCATGTCGTGAGCCGTTCCAAGATCAAGATAAAACGAATCCACGTGATACTTCTTGATGAGGGTTTCGAGTTTGGTTTGCAGCCAGGGTAAAGTCTTGTTGTTGGTGATGTCGAGTACGCTGGCGCTGTTGCTTTGTCGGTAGCGAGTGAGAGCAGGTATTCTGGGATCGCTGCCTCTCTCGGATATCAAGAGTCTGTTGGCAACGGCATCTTTGAAGTTGATCGACTCCGTAGATATGAAGGGTTGAATGGTAAAAACGATTTTGAAGCCGCGCCGATGAATTACGTTTATCGTCTCTTCCATGGATGGGAAGCGATTTTCGTCCAAGACGAAGTCACCGGGGTTCGGTTGCCATTCCTCGTTGAGCAGTACATGACCTTGTCTTAGGAATCCAAGTGCAATGACGTCTTCGGTGTAATTGTATATAGCTGCCTCGTTGGTGGGTGAAATTTGCCAGACAGGCTCCGAGAGCAGCGTGTGGACGGCTTGAAGCTCTTCGGGCTTCAAGCCATCCCACAATGACTTCTCAGCCATCGATGAGTGCAGGGTCTTCATGTTGTCCGTGGCGCAGATGGTGTAATTCAGCTGAGGAAGGGCCGTCAGATGATTTATATAGGCGAAAGCGTCGTGTTTAGCCTGGAGGCAAAATTCTTTTGATCCGTTTGCGTTGATCGACACGTAGAGGGGAGTTTTGGGATCCACCACTATCGTGGCGCCTTTGGAATTGAGGAAGTATTGTTTCAGCACGTTGCCGAATGGGTGATTGCGTATGTCACCGGTGATAAAGGGACTCAGGTCCAATTGGCCCTGTTCCAGTGGATAGGCCATATTCTGAATCTGGCCCGCGCCATACCAATGACCACGCCTAGGCGACCAATCGAAACAGTCCTCTGGATTGAAGAATGGGCTCAGACTCTGCCACGTAACGTGGTAACAGTGCATGTCGTCGCGTGAACTGTGGGCCAGGTGGAGGCGCGTCTGGCCAAGCCACTCCAAACACACTGCTTCCTGGCGCTGATGATGTGGAAGACATGGGAATACACCGGTCTCGTGAGGAATACCAACTCCTAAACGAGCAGCTATTATTTCTCCGCCCAAACTGTTGTAAACCCGCAACACGCGCTCGTTCTTGTTGAACCTGTTTGGGTTTGTGAAATACAGTTAAGGGGTAGGGCCACAGTTCAATTTTCAAAAAATCGTTTTTTTTTCCTAAAACGTTGCTTTATCATCATAAGAATAAGTTACTATTCGATTTATAGCAAGGACTTTTTTTCGCCGACTTTGAACGTATAACGTAAGACCACCTCTGGCACGGCCATAGAGTGCCTAAAACTTTAAACGCGTCTTTCTCGAAACAGCTTTTTTCCAATTGGCACGACAAATAACTTCGACAATTTTCACTCGATTTACTTCAAATTTAAAAGTTATGTTCCTAATTGCATTTCGTAGAGAAGTACGTACGGAATTTCTGATTAATCGAAAACTTTTCTTTTTATGAGCAGTTTTACACGAACTTTTTCACTGAAAATTCATTCAAATACCTACAACTTTTGAATAAAACAATATTTTTCAAACTCCGTACGTACTTCTCTAGGTATTCCAATGTAGATTGACGAGAATTTTTGTTTTTTGTTCTAGGTAAAAAATTGTGGATGCTAAATGTCACGCCGCGGAGCGCCTAAAGAAAAAGATAACAAAAGAAAATATCAGTAGTCAGCAAAACCGGTGCGATGGTCTAGTGGTTAGCATGCTCGCCACTAAACCAGCGGACCGGGAGGTTCCGGGTTCGAATCCCAGTTGCGTACATTTCGTCGTGAAATGTTTTTCTTCGGCATTTCGCGGCGAAATAAGTCTAGTTCCGCGACTGGGGGGCGAACTCGATGACTGGCTGTATTTGGTATAGGTTTTCCGCAGTTTCCCTATACCCATGACAGAAATGTCATGATGAATATAATACAGAGGGGGAAGTCGGCTGCGGCCGCAAGAGGGGACAGGGAGAAAGATGGAGAAAAAAGGAGTAAAAAGTAGAGGAAAGAACGGTCATATTGAGGGGAAGTATAGGTAACAAACGCGAAAAGCGTGCACCTAAGGAAAAAACCAATTAAAAAATATATTAGTAGTCGGCCATTTTGTACATCGAAAAAAAATTTATATATATTTTCTAACAGCTTGATATTCATACTAAATAGATGTGTAATTAATTCTATGAGTGAATCACTTTTTCATACGAAAAAATTGTTAAATTTGCACATGATTTTATACCCGTTACTGTGGCCTAACCCCTTGAGGGGTCACGTGGGTTTGAACATTAAAAACATCAAGGCAGGAACAAAAAGATGCCCTGGACATCGCAGCTCCAGCAGGATCTTTGCTTTATGGCAGTGTTTTTCAACCTTCTTCAATACGTTACAAGTAAACAAATTCCGTCGCCCCCCTCTCCCCCAGAGCGTGCAAGGGAAGCTGTGAAATTCCTACCTATGTGAACTAATATTCCGGTAAAAGAGACGAAAAGCCAGTACTTTGAGCGTAGAATTAGAACTTTTCACTGAAACTAGATGGTTGCATATTGAAAGTAACCGCAATGAAATTTTGTCCCTCAACTCGCCCCAACCCTAAAAAATAGGGGTTGGAAACTTAAAAATCGCCGTATCTCGATAATTGATAGCCGGATCGAAAAATCTTCTAAACAAAAGTTGTTTGGAATAATAAAATACGTAAAAAGTTATCTGACGTCTAACCCCCTATCTTCGAAAATAGTGGCTCAAAAACGATTAGAAAATTCGCGGTCAGTGGGGCTCTCGCGTTTTTGTGCCGCTATTTTCAAACATAGAGGATTGGACGTCAGATAACTTTATACGTATTTTATTATTCTAAACACCTTTTGTTTGAAACATTGTTTGATCGGGCTATTATCGAGATACGACGATTTTAAAGTTTTCAACCCCTATTCCTTAGGATTGGAGCGAGTTGAGGGACAAAATTCCATTGCGGTTACTTTTAGTATGCAACCATCCAGCTTCAGGACAAAATTCTAATTCTACGCTAAAAGTGCTGGTTTTTCATCTCTTCTCCTGTACAGGGTGTATAAAAATTATGTGTCACCACTCTACCGGGTGATTCTCCGAGTCACGTTCGGCGAAGATCACCACCCAACATGGACCCGCAAAATTGACCTTGACCCCAAAACTCAAGGTCAAATTTTTTATTGGCTTGAAAAAGTCTACTAAATGAGAGGAACAAAAGTCGGAAAGGAACCATGGGTCGCAAATGAGCCCGTCGTCCAGAAAATAAAAAATAAAATATTAAAAAATCGAAAATATGTTGCCCGGATCGTGGATAGGAGAAACACAACAATAGCGAGTTGAGCACCAAAATAAAGCCCTACATCACTGAGTCAGGGGATTCGCATGGTTTGGTCGTGTCTCTATGTTGCATAGTGTCTGACTGCTTATTCGTGTCTCTGTCTCTCCGTCCAATCGGCAGAATCGCTGAGGCCTTTTCTTTATGCACGATGGCGTCCCACCACATTTTGGTCGGAAAGTTCGTGCTTTTCTTCACGACGCCTGTGGAACGCGATGGATAGGCCGTCGGCCTGCGCCACATTTATGACCACCACGTTCTCCGGACCTTAATCCTTTGGATTTTTTCTTGTGGGGTGCGCTAAAAGCCATCGTTTATAGATCTGGCAGAACGATCGGAACGCCAGTGGATCTGAGACGCCGGATAGATGATGGAATAGCCCAGTTGAGACGAAACTGACAACTCTTGGCCAGAGTTCGGACCAATTTAGAGGAAAGACGGCGAGGAGGTCTGCGTAATAGAGGTCGGCATGTAGAAGCTGGAGAACAAGCCCCTATGCTACGAGCCATCGGTATAAACGGATCGGTTTTTTTACCTTCGGCGCCACCGCCAACGTCGTGGCCTGCGATAAAATCGACCAGGCGATAATTAAAAAGATGGCAGCAAGGGTTTGGAGTCGGTAAATACTCTGGGAGTGACGAACCACGGAAACCTGAACGATACCTGATCTCACATGCGCACAAACACACACACACACACACACACACTAACACACACACACACACACACACACACACACACACACACACACACACACACGACTCTTGAAGCCGGAGATTACAACGCGTGGGCCGTGGAATGGGGTAGTAAAGTGACGAACACGAAGGGCCAAGCCCTGCTTGAAGCTATGTCCTTATTGGATGTAGTACTACTTAATGCAGGTACAAAGCCCACTTTTGTTAAACGTGAAGCCTCCTCTATAGTGGACCTCACTTTTGTGAGTAGTAGCCTGGCCAGAGGAAACCAGTGCCACTGGGCAGTCAGTGATATCTACACTCACAGTGATCATCAAGCGATTCTCTGGGAGATTCGCGGAGACTTCAGCAGAACAGCGAAGGCACCGAAGACAAACGGGAAGGGCTGGAAAGCGAAAATGTTTGACGCGGACTTGTTTCGTGAAACTTTTGACACCAGCCCCCTCGCAGCGGAAAGTGCAACCGAGAATGTCAAGGTGGTCATGCAGAGGGTCACCGAAGCATGCGATGCCACAATGCCACGGAAGCGTAATGTCGACTTCCGACCGGCGGTACACTGGTGGAGCGAACAAATTGCCGGCCTCCGAAGGGAGTGTCATCGAACTCGCCGCCTAGCGCAACGAGCTAGAGGCAAACGCACGTTCCTCGATTTGGAAGAACAGCACAGGAAGGCGCGCTTGAAGCTTAAAAAGGCTATCAAGCAGAGTAAAGCTGAAAGCTGGGGCGAACTGCTCAGCGAGGTGGAAGATGCTCCCTGGGGCAGGCCGTACAAAGTAGTAATGACTCGCCTGAAATGCCAGCCAATGCCATCGCCTGTGGACGCAGCCCTGCTGGAAAAGGTTGTTACACATCTGTTCCCTGAGCAACCCGAGGAGGATTACCAACTCGAGGAGGACGTCGATGAGGACATCCCAGCCATTACTGAAGAAGAGCTTCTCACGGCGATTGCCAGGGTCGGCAACAATAAAGCCCCCGGCATGGATGGGCTACCCAACATCGCACTCAAGGCAGCGATCAAGTTGGCACCGGCAATATTCCTGGGCATGTACAATGCGTGTCTCAAGGAAGGAATCTTCCCGGACGAGTGGAAGTGGCAGAAGCTAGTGCTCCTCCCGAAAGGGAAGAAGCCACCGGACGAACCTTCATCCTATCGTCCGCTCTGTATTCTAGATACCGCCGAAAAGATCTTCGAGCGCATCATCCATAACAAGATTGAGAAGGTCGTCGACCCTCTACTGGTGGAAGCCCACTTCGGCTTCAGAAAGGAACGCTCTACTCTGGATGCCATTAACACAGTGGTGAAGCAGGTGCAGGAGTCGACTGCGGGGAAACGATGGACAAGAGGGTCCAAGAAGTACTGCGCAGTTGTCGCTCTCGACGTCAAAAACGCTTTCAACTCGGCGATATGGAAATGTATCATGGATGCCCTAAAAACATTAGGTGTACCATGGTACCTACGGAGAACAGTGGCGAGTTACCTATGTAATAATAGGTCGCTCATGTACGACACAGAGGATGGACCGAAGACGTATAGCGTGACTGGACGAGTTCCTCAGGACACTGTACTTGGACCGCTTCTGTGGATCATCATGTATAATGATCTACTGCTATTACAATTGCCGAAAGGAGTGTCCATCGTAGCGTTCGCAGACGACGCGGCGCTGATTGTCATCGCCAAATTCCTGGAGCAAATCACTGCACTCTTCGGCGAAGCTTTCGCCAAGATAAAGGAATGGATGTCTTCTGTTGGACTGCAGCTTGCAGTCCACAAAACAGAAGTACTCCTCGTATCCAGCAGGAAGGTGATGGAAACGGTGACGCTCAGGGTTGGAAACGCCGAAATCACATCCCAACCGTTCATTCGGTACCTGGGTGTGATTCTCGACGCGAGGCTGAACTTCAAAGAGCAAACCGAGCAGATCAACAGAAAGGCCGCTGGGGTGGCTACCACACTGGCGCAACTCATGCCTAATGTTGGTGGCCCCAGACAGAAGAGGAGGAAACTGCTGTCATCAGTGACGACCTCAGTACTCACCTATGGCATACCCATATGGGCTGATGCACTGAAAATCCAGGAGTACCGCAGGAAGGCTGCAGCAACGTATCGCGTCAGCGCCTTGAGGGTAGCCTGTGCGTTTCGCACTGTCTTCGAGGACGCTATAGACGTTATCGCGGGAATGCTGCCCATTGAGGTGCTCGCCGAGGAGCGTAGATCGATGTACCAGCAGAAGGGAGCTAGAAACCCCAGTTATGCAAGGACAGAAGCGAGAGCAACCAGTTTTAACCAGTGGCAGACGATGTGGGATGCTTCTACCAAGGGAAGGTGGACACATCGACTAATCCCGAAGGTGGAGATATGGGTGAACCGTCTACACGGGGAGCTCAACTATTATCTCACTCAAGTGATCTCAGGACACGGCTGTTTCCGGGCTTATCTCTATAAGTTTAATTATGAAGATTCCCCGGACTGCCCAGCATGTGTAGCAGTCGAGGAGAACGCTGAACATGCATTGTTTCAATGCCCACGTTTTAGTGCCTCCCGCGCGATAGTCGAGGATCAGCTGGAGACAGGCATCACCCCGGACAACCTGGTTGAGATGATGCTGAAGTCAGCAGACGCATGGACAGCGGTATCGGCTTATGCTGCCGCAGTGATGAAGGAGTTGCGACGTGCAGAACGTGCGAGGAAGAAGACGACGCCGGAAGACCAGGCAGTCATAGATTAAATCAGCGACACGAACCCCTAAACCACTCATACCATCTCGAGTGGAACGGGGGATGTAAGGTCGTCTGACAACACTGCAGGAAGAGCTACGGCTAAGGCCTCTCCCGCGATGTAATACCTAGCGGTCGTCCCGCGGGAGAATTTGTAAGGCCACAGAGGAACGGGGGTTTTTAGTCGGTGCAAGCCCGGCACACGGCAATTATTTGCTACGGTGCGGAGGCATTTTCCCGCTAAACCTTTTTTAAAAAAAAAAAAGCTCGACTCTTGAAGCTGTAACACCGTGGCCTCAAAAGTTGTTGTCATTTACCATGTCGGACAACGGTGAAGTTCTTTTTTTTTCAAATAATAGAATCCACTGGCTAAGTGATGGAGGGCTTTATTTTGTCGCTTAAGGGGTCAGTCCACGTTGCCAATATCAAAAAATCGAAAGGCTGCAATGACTGAAGAAATCGACGATGATGAGCAATCGGAAGGGATTTTGTACGGTGCAGGAATCGCCGATTGAGTTTAGGTAAGAGTTTTTCATAGTATAAACTTCAAACGCGGTTTTCTCGAAACAACGGTTTCAAAATCTAGCTCCATCGTATCTCTAAAACTAATAAACCGATTCTCTTGAAATTTGAACCACATACTGTAAACATGATTCGCAACAAGATGACCCTCGATGGTTTTAAAATTTTGATTTTTACTCTTTTTTGCGAAAAACTGCGAAAAAAACGCTTTTTTTTACTTTCGCATTTTTCATCTCCCATTTTTTTATTTTTTGATAAAACTTTATATCCGAGGGTCATTTTGTAGCTGGTGTCATACTGAATCTAATGGACTTTGATTTTTTTGTTTCAGACAAGCCGTTGTCGAGTTGTGATGGAGCTACCTAGCCCACCTATTTTTGAGGCGTTACGTTAAACTATAGTTTTTGTACTTAAAAAAGAATAAAAATAAATTAAATTTTTTTATTATGTATTTCAAGACTTTATTTATCAAGCCCAACAACTTTTATATTCATATCTTTTATAAAATTCTCAAAAAAATCGCGAAAATAGCCTTTTTTCGTGGTTCCAAAGTGGACTGGCCCCTTAACTCGCTGTTGTTGTGTTTCTCCTATCCACGATCCGGGAAACTCATATTTCCGAATCTTTAATATTTTATTTTTTATTTTCTGAGTGACGGGCTCATTTGCGACCCATGGTTCCTTTCTGACTTTTGTTCCTCTCATTTAGTAGAATTTTTCAAGCCAATAAAAAAATTTGACCTTGAGTTCTGGGGTCAAGGTCAATTTTGCGGGTCCAAGTTGGGAGGTGATCTTCGCCGAACGTGACTCGGAGAACCACCTGGCGGAGTGGTGACACATAATTTTTATACACCCTGTGCTATAACGTTCTCTTCAATGGTGAACATAAAAACTAAGAAGAGAAATAGGCTCCAATTAGAAAATGATTTGGTTATTTGCGTTTCAAACATAGAACCACGACTCAACAACTTATTAAAAAATAAACAGGCACAGTCTTCCCACTGAAATTGTTGTATTTTTATTGTATTGTACGACCTACAACCCTTGCTTTTTACTTTTACCTGGCTTGCGACCGCGACCCTCCGAGCAAGACTTTGCGACACCCCTGAGGGTCGCGACCCACGCGTTGAAAAATAATGCTTTATGGAGCAGGAAACGAAGAGTGTAGGTTAAAAAAAAATCTTCGTTTTATTTATGGTTAAACCTTTAATCGTATTTTTCTCAAAACACTATTTTTGAAGTCGGTAGACACGATTTCACAAAAACTAATGCACCGATCTTATTGAAATTTTGCGTACTTCAAAATAGCATTCACTAGTGATTGAGCGAAGGTTTCTTTTTCGATTGCAACTAATTTTACAAGGCTATACGTAGGGTAAACTGTACCAAAAATTGAACTATTTTGCATATAACTCTGCCTAAAATTCACATTTCAATTTTTTTTAATCCTTCGTTCAGTCACGAGCTATACTTGGCTACTAACAAAAAAATATGGTTGTTCAATTTCAGATAAAGCTATCATGAGTTATCCTGACCACCACGAGGACACTTTTTTAGGGGTCTCCGGAAACTAGGTCCCACCGGCTGAATTTCCCAAAATTTAGGATGAATTTTTTTAAATATTGTTGAAATGTTGCTCTTTTATGTTTAACATTTTGAATAAAATAATGTATATATTATATTTTTTTTTATATAGAAAATATGGTTTTTTGCTACGAAACCCACGTAACCCTTTGAGGAGATTAGAGCGGTCCAGGTGAGCGAAATTACGGTTTGTGAATTGTTTTCAATGAACCTTAAAACAAACATACGAGGTACATATTTGTTCTGTAGATTATCTTTTTTCATGAAATAAATAATTAAGGACGTTTATACTTTGTTGAAGTCAAAAAAATGATTTTGCTGTATCGGATAGAAGAGAGAGATATAGTCTATGGTCCTGGCATAGTAGATTAGGTAAGGATCAAATTTTAAATTTTACTCGCACATAAACTTCAGTTTATCTTTTAACGCGTTTTTCTCGAAACCACGTTTTCCGAGTTTGCGGAAGTGCTCCTACACGCCCTAGATGAGCAATCGTTATGAAATTTGGCAGGCACAAGTACATTATTTGCAGCGAGTGTAAGCGAAATGGCCGCTCGTATGAAATAATGTTATCCAGCTGATGTTCTGAAGCACCCGTTTTGTAAAAATTATCGGAAAAGGTGGCAAAAATATCTAATTAAATAAAGCAATGATCTTATGAGAATAATATGCCAATTAGATATTCATAGTATATTTTGACAGTACCTGAATTTCTCAAAGTAAGCCCGCTGCAGAACATGCTGAGTATAATACACATGGGCAAATCCAACGAGAAAAACAACGCATAGGAAGAGAACACCAACGAAAGCTCGGAGTCTGAAAATAAATTTAAAAAAGTACAATGTCTATCCCACACGAAGAATCGCACATCATTTTTATAAATTTTATAAATTCAAAAACAATTTGATATCATTATTAAATTGTTAAGGGTGATCGCAAATAAAAATTCAATCATATGACACTGCTGTTAAAATTGATTTCCACTATTAATAATATAAAAAAGTTAACAATTTGCTCACAAGACTTTTTACTTTTGCGTGAAGCAACTTCCTTCAATTTTTTTAAAGTATAACATTTGTTTCGGAATTTTGACACTCGTCTGAAATTCATGTTTATTTCGTAATTTCGAGACCCTTTCTGGCGATACAATTTGCAAATTTCTCAGAATTTTTATGAAGATCATGAAATAGTAAAACACCATCAGCAAAAACTTCATACTGAGAAGAATTAAGGCATGCGTCTTGTATAAGATACAGTACGTTTATTGTTATATTTAGGGCTTAGGCCACAGTAACGGGTATAAAATCATGTGCGAATTTAACAACTTTTTCTCGTATGAAAAAGTGATTCACTCATAAAATTAATTACACATCTATTTAGTATGAATATAAAGCTGTTAGAAAATATATATTTTTTTTATGTACAAAATGGCCTACTATTAATATTTTCTTTCGTTATCTTTTTTTAGGCACTTTTTAGCACTCACAATTTTTTACCTAGAACAAAAAACAAAAATTTTCGTCAATCTACATTAGATTACCTAGAGAAATACGTACGGAATTTTAAAAAATTCAAAAGTTTTATTCAAAAGTTGTAGGTATTTGAACTTAAGAAATGAATTTTCAGTGAAAAATTTCGTTATAACTGCTCATAAACTGCTCATAAAATGAAAAGTATTCGGTTAATCAGAAATTCCGTACGTACTTCTCTGCGAAATACAATTAGGAACATAACTTTTAAATTTGAAGTCAATTGTTGAAGTTATTTGTCATGCCAATTGGAAAAAAGCTGTTTCGAGAAGTTTTGAGTAGTCGGCCATCTTGTACATCGAAAAAAAAATATATTTTCTAACAGCTTGATATTCATACTAAATAGACGTGTAATCAATTTTATGCGTGAATCACTTTTTCATATGAAAAAAATGGTTAAATTTGCACATAATTTTATACCCGTTACTGTGGCCTAAGGCCTTAAGAGTAGTGTGCAATTACATTTTTTAAATATATTTTTTAATATTTTTATAACACATCGTTCATTCCGAACGATATTTAAAACATGCTTATAATAATCTCTGAAAGTTTTTTTTGTATATCAGCAGCTCTCGATAATGATGACGAATATGATTTCTTCAGCAATAGGGTATTGAACCCTTTTTGGAAGGTGTCTCAATTTGAGCCTTTGGTGGTAATAAACAACTAGAATTTTTATTTGTGTTTTATGAAATCGATAAGTGCCATAAAAATGCATTTAAATTTTACATTTCAAATTTCCGCGCGAAAACGCTAGCCGCCATGTTACTTCGGTTCGTGACGTCACTTGCGTAGTAAACATCGACGCTGCGCCAATTGCGAATACGTAATTTTTGTTTGTTAAAAGTGAGTTACAATCCCTATCATTCGTAAGTTTTTTCCTAAATGTAAAAATACTATTCTAAAAACCCCGGAAAAGTTGTGGATTAAAATGCCAATTGATATGAATATGAGGAAGACTTGGTTAAGGGGTTACTCCCACTTGCGATTTTGAAAAAATCGATTTTTTTATTGCATTTTTTTGAAGTATAAGTATCTGAGAATATGTCCTGAAAATTTCAAGTCGATCCGAACAAAATTGACTGAGATATGAGCGTTGAAAGAGAAGAATCCGTTGTGAAATTGAAACTTTAAACGCGTTTTTCTCAAAATGGCATTTCTGAAGTCGGTGACCAAGATTACTTGAACACTAATGAACCGATCTTCTTGAAATTTTGCAGG
The DNA here is from genome assembly GCA_944452715.1 of Ophion slaviceki. Taxonomy (NCBI): domain Eukaryota; kingdom Metazoa; phylum Arthropoda; class Insecta; order Hymenoptera; family Ichneumonidae; genus Ophion; species Ophion slaviceki. Next base: position 17,798,037 of record OX101790.1, read on the forward strand.
CTTATTTAATACATAAAAATGTAGTCTTTAATCGTTCGATTTTTTTCGTTAAAATCGAACCATTAACTTTGACTGTCCGCCATTTTGTGAAAAATGAATATTTTTTAAAATCCTTCGATTAAAGACTAGTTTATACTTATATTTGACTAAATCCATCCGCATTTTTTTTTCAGATGATCCACTTCGCCGCAATGTTGGTCACCGCAAACCGTGTATATAAAAAGATTATTTCATTGACGGCCATTTGCCACTAAACAATGTAATATTTTTCAATAAAAAAATTACTGAAAGTTCTTCAAGATGTGTTCTTTAAGATGGTATATTGATCGATTAAAAAAATTTTGTAGTTTTCTTTTAAAAAAATCATGAAAAAGGCCTTTTTGCGCTACAAGTGGGGGTAACGCCTTAAAACTTGCGAGAAGAGATCCAAAGTCATAGTCCGAAAAAAACCCATTTGTTCTTTTTTGAAGTTCAGATGACTATTTGAAAATTTGCAATTAACTATGACAAACGAGAATATATAGTTGTTGACGCTTTCTCTCACAGGTTAGAGAGTAATACGTCTACCGCTTTCTTTGTTTGCTATGTCAATGACGTCACGTTGGAATCCATTATGGCGGCTACCGTTTCACATGTTCGTTGAATAGATGGAAAAAGTATTTTTTTTAAAATGAATTCTAAAATGTATTTTGTGTTTTTTAAATTAAAACCAACATTATTCGATTGCTTATTGCGAAAACTACCTTATTTATACATTCTTAGTATTTTTCTTACATAGAGTAAAATACCCTATTGCATGCTCTGTATTGGAGTAAAACGACTCACTTGTAATCAGCATTCTGCCGTTTTTTACTGCTACGAAGCGCTTGAGGAATAGACAACTGTAGTTTCTCTTTGAGAAGACTGCTAATGCTGTTGACACTTGTTATTGTAGAGTTTGGGCTCTGAACATCGGGAATGTCTGTTACATCAGCTCCGAACTTATGGTTGCTCGATGACGTGACTACTCGTGTTTTTCGCCGCGGCGGCGCTTGAAGAGGAACTCTATTAAAAAGAAGCATATATCATGACAATCTTATGATAACGACTATGAGAGAGAAAGGTTAAGGGGGGATATTACCGTGAGGGGAGGAAAAAATGCTGATTTTCATGATTTTTTTTTAAAGGAAAGATTTCTTCGCCATTTTTGAGAATTAGGGTATATTTTATTACTACTTTTGGCTGTTACATGATATTTTTTTATTAATGTTTAAAAATGGCAGCGGCATGGCGCGGTCTTATAAACTGCATCTTCAAAACTGGCGTGACGTATAGCTTAAAAACTAATCGACCGATTCTGATGAAATTTGGTATAAATCTTTCTAACCTTATTGTCTAAAATATGAACCTAAATGTTTTTGAAAATTTAAAAAAAATATATTTTTTTATTGTAGTCTCCATTTGTACGGGGTCCTTCTCCTCATTACATTCCCCACCATATTCCACTTCACATCCCTACCTTGTGGGGACTTAAATAAAGTTTTTTTTTTGCAAAATGTAGTCACTTTTTATCAGAAAATTCAATCTTTTTGTTTGAATTCATTTCATCGATTTTCAAAATTTCTCATTTTTTTGGTTTATATTCTGCGTATGAGTGTTAATGAAAGAAAAATGTTCGTTGGTTTTTTTTCAGATTAATACCGCCGACGCTACGTGTCACGCCGTCTGACAACATCCGTCGCAACCCGCTTGGAAGACCGTGTCATTCCTACGCCATTTTTAAAGATTAATCAAACAATACCATGTAACGGCCAAAAGTGGTAATAAAATATATCCTAAGTGACAAAAATGACGAAGAAATCTTTCCTTTGAAAAAAATCATGAAAAGCAGCAATTTTTTCCTCGCCTAATGCCCCCTTAATCAATCGCCGTGTAAATTATCAGCTGGATAACTGCGACGATTTTAAGGCTACCGACACGTTTTTTGTTTGATGGAAATTCAACAACAATCGAACGTTTTGGTCGAACTCCCAGTTTGAAAGCCTTTAATAAGATATAGGTATACGCAACTACCTGACCATGAAAAGTGTACGAGCATCGGCTTTTACACAATTTTTTAAATAAAAATTCTACAGAAGCATGACTCCGTTAATTTTTGCAGAAATCGGTATTAACCTTTGCTACATTATAATTAACATCGTTAAAAAAATGGCATCCGAAGCAGAGACTTTATATCATATTTTCCAAGAAATATAAAAATGAGACATTTGGACTTTAGTATTTCTCGTCGTTTTCATATTTACGCAATGCCACGCTGAAATAAACGTAAGAAATATACTCAAATTGATGGTCCGATTAGTAGGCAATAAACCATGCCTTCTTCCACACAATTTATTGCTTACGTTCGTTTTTCGTTTTTTTATGAAATTGAGATATGTGATAGATTCTAGCATTTGACGAATTCGTAATTCAAACATAAAAACGTTCTGATGTCGACTTTTGTTCGGTTCAAATGCAAGTGCGCAATGGTAGCATCCATTAGAAAGTGAATGGTGCTGCATGAGGACACGTAATTGTATAGCATGCGGCTATAAAAAATCACAACACTGCGGCTGAAACTCTAAAATACATGCTTGATGAAAAACATGTCCACCGATGTAGAAAAGTTGCGCCCAAGATGACATTGTCAGATAAGACGATACACTCTCAATATCTTTTTTAAATATTCGCGCAATACTAGTAACGATGTCATTCTATGGTCGGCCAATGAGTGATGCTAGTAGCAAAATCTAGTGTAGCCTCCAGTGAACGCGTACTTTTCCGTGGTAAATATTTTCGTGATGTTGCAAAGCACAAAAAACTGACCACGTTATTATGTGGTGCTAAAAATACCCGTCAGGTAAGATTTTTGCTAGTCGAACCAATTTATTAGTAATTTAGGGTAATTGTACTTCACAAATACTGCACAACGGATATTCAAACTCGAAAGTTTTTGTCACGACTAATAAACAAAGTCTGCATTCACTTATGGGTACGATGACATAACAGACGTCGTTGTAAGATTACACACTATGTCATCTTACCCTGCTGCGTATGAAACCGGATATAAAATCGGATTTTTTGGCTTATCGTTATAGGATGATTATTCGACTTGTAAAAGCTGGTCACAACAACATACGACCAAGACCGTTGGAGCTGTAAAGAAGAATAGAATGGGTTGGCTTTTAGCATCAAAACATTTTAAAGCGCCGCAGGCAACACTTCATTGTCACTATAATGATGTTCCGGTAAAGATTGGTTGCTATAAACTAACCTTTAACCCAGAAATTAATGTATCTAAGCATAATTCGGTCGACGTGTGTAAGACGACATATGTATGACAACGTATAGTCCAGTAAAAGAGACGAAAACCCAGCACATTCTACGCTAAAGAATATCATTTTTTACTGAAGGTAGATGTTTGCATACTGAAAGTAACCCCAATAAAATGTTGCCCCCCAACTCGCCCCAACCCTAAGAAATAGGGGTTGAAAACTTAAAAATCGCCGTATCTCGATAATTAATAGCCCAATCGAAAAAGGTTTCAAACAAAAGTTGTTTGAAATAATAAAATTCGTATAAAGTTATCTAACGTCCAACCCCCTATCTTTGAAAATAGCGGCACAAAAACGATTCGAAAATTTCACTGTCGTCGAATATCCACAAGTGAATATCCATAAGTCGGATATCCATGAGTGAGTATAGAGTAGAAATAAGTGGCAGAAATGGCGGGAGATAGAGATACGTGATATTGTTTGGGTTTGGTTGGGTTCCTCTGTACTTACTTTTCCTCTACCTCCCGCCATTTCCAGCACTCATTTCTACTCTATACTCACTTATAGATATTTGACTTATGAATATTCACTTATAGATATTCACTCATGGATATTGGCATTTATTGATATTCGACTTATGGATATTCTAGCCCAATCGAAAATTCGGGGTTGATGCGTGTGCGAGCGGAGTTGACATCGCTGCGTCCTTATCTGGGTGAGTGGTGCTCTCGTGTTTTTGTGCCGCTATTTTCAAAGATAGGGGATTGGACGTCACATAACTTTATACGTGTTTTATTATTCCAAACGACTTTCATTTTAAACATTTTTTGATCGGGCTATTAATTATCGAGATACGGCGGTGTTTAAGTTTTCAACGCCTATTTCTTAGGGTTGGGGCGAATTGAGGGGCATCATTTTATTGGGTTTACTTTCAGTATGCAACCATATACCTTCAATGAAAAAATTATATTCTACGCAAAAAAGTGCTGGGTTTAAGTCTCTTTTACTGGCCTATTAGACTGAAGTATATCGTTTCACACACGTCGACCTACATGTGGTTTTTATTTTTCTATTTTTTATCTAAGCAACTGATTTCGTGAAACTGATGCTATTTCATTTTAAGTAGTAATAAGCTTTGAATTCATACGACGTCATTTGTTTACATATTTGTCGCAAAAAAAGTATGTCATCTAAAGCACAACATCACAACACATTCATGTGCATCAACGTATAATCGTTGTCTTGAGAAAATCGACGGGAGTACACTCCAAACTATTGATGACATCGATCGTCTGGACTTTATAAAAAATAAACGGTTCCCTCTTAAATAATATCAGCACCTTTGTAATGACACAGCGCTTCCAACGTCGTAACGGGGTATCATTTTGCTTTTAAAAACTCGTCACTTTACTATGCCTACTATGCTGCACTGGCTGCACATTTTTTTCAATACATTGCTGGTCCAATCCACTAGCACTGTTTTTCGTCCGCTGCTTCACAATATTCCATACTACTGAAACCTGTTCGGCAAAAAGGTTGCTCGCGCCGAGAATAACCGACACTGACACCCGAGCAATCGCCGAACGAACTGAGGAAAATACATCGTTCCCGATAACCCTGGAGCAAGACGATATACGAAAAAGCTGGTCGATACGCACTTGAGACGCTTATTAGCACCATTCGTATTTCATTTGACTTCATTCGAGGCGGTCTCGAGCATACAAAGCATATTTACTTACGTGCACGAGCATGTCGATACACATACGCAGGCATTACGAAAAGATACGGAATAAGGAGAAGAAGGGAAAGTCTTCAAGAAAATGTGTCTGGTGGAACTGGAATATTCGTGCATATAAAAATAAGAATAGAATATTTTAAGGGGGGGAGAGACCTTCAGCCAAGGAGATAAATTATTGTTTTTCGTGATTTTTTTTAAAGGGAAGATTTCATCACTACTTTTGATTGTTACATAGTATGTTTTTTTAAATAATCTTTGAAAATGGCATATATAGGGCACGGTCTTCCAAACTGCATTTTAAAAACTGGCGTGACGTATAGCTAAAAAACTAATCGACCTATTCTAGTGAAATTTGGTATAAGCCTCTCTAACCTTGTTGTCTAAAATATGAACCTAAATTATTTAGAAATTAAAAAAAAAGTTTTTTTTTTAATTGCAAAATGTAGCAATTTTTTTCGGGTAAGTAAACCTTTCGTTTCAAAGCGTACCATTTAATCAATTTTCAACATTTCTCACGTTTTGGTTCATATCCTGCGTATGGGCGTTAATGCCTTAGGCCACTCTAGAGGCCATATTTTGTGATTTTTTTTCACTAGAATCATAAAATAAATCGAAATTACAAAATAAAGGTTTTATTATACACGTAATTGACTATACAAAATTATTTTTTCATGGCGATACATGTCAAAATGGCGACTATGCAGCATTTTTCCGATGACGCCTTTATTTCTGGAAGGTCAACGGCTGGACCAACAGCTCCTATAATTTCTGAGTTATGATGAGACACTAAAGTATTTTTCGATTATATATAAGAATAGCTATAGAAGTACATAGGATTTTTTTTAAATATTGTTTTTTGTCAAAATCACGCATTCTGATAACAAAAAGTATAAAATGCCATGAGAAAATCGTCAGAAAATTGTTTATAAAAAACGAACTATGCAATATAATAAAAAAATCCTACGTAGTGCCTTAGAAAAAGTAATTATAAATATACAGTTAAAATTTCCAGTGAATCGGTTGAAATTTGTTTGCGTTATTTTGTTGAATAATGTGTCAATACCTTTAATCTGCGATGCTTGCACTAGAAGTTTAGCAGTAGTTTGGAAGACCGTGCCATGCCTCCGCCATTTTTCAAGAATAATTTTTAAAAAATACCATGTGTCAGCCAAACATAGTAATAAAACATGCCCTAAGTTTAAAAAATGGTGAAGAAATCGTTCCTTTAAAGAAAAAATCATGAAAATCAACAATTTTTTCCTTACCTAGAGGTATCTCCCCTCTCAAAAGCTTTTTTAGAATTACGTGCACATGCTACAGCGACAGTAGTAAGAGGAATGAAAAAAAACGACACGTAAAGCTGCACGAGAAAAATTGGACAGTCCGAACACGTTGAAAGTAGTTGATCACGTTGTACGCATAGATCGATTGCAGAACGTCCAAGAACACGAAACTTTATTTTTAGCATAAACCAAAACATCGGTAGGCATAGAATATTTATTCAGCGTTTGGAGGAATAACGATTATGACGCGCGTTTGGAATTTTACTTCGTTCTTACTATTACGCGAGGTGGCTTTTGCAGTTATTTCAATTTCAATTGATATGGAAAATACTATCCCTTCAATTTAAAAATCATATTATAATATACATTGTATTAATATATATATATACACACACACATATATACACACACAGGGTGTCCCTCTTATCTTTGCCACCCGAAATAACTCGGTAATTATCGACGTGACGAAAAAATGTTCCAAACAAAAGTTGTACGGTGTGAAGGCGGCCATCAAATGTGACTAATTTTTTTTATTTCGTTGGAGGCGCTGACGCACAGTAAAGGTCACCTCCACTTTTGTAAATGGAATGGTACATTTTGTTTTCAACCATCTTATGAAGCACCTCAAGCCGCATAAAAAACATTAAGGGGTCAAGGTCATTCAAGGTCATCTATTTAGATTTGTAGTCGTGCAAGGTCACTCAAGGTCATCTATCAAAATGAAATACAAATCTAAATATCTCGGATCACTACCAAATATTTGGTAATGATCCGAGATATTTAGATTTGTATTTCGTTTTAATAGATGACCTTGAATGACCTCGAACGACTTTGACCCCCTAATTTTTTTATGCGGCTTGAGGTGCTTTATAAGATGGTTGAAAAAAAAATGTACCATTCCATTTACAAAAGTGGAGGTGACCTTCACTGTGCGTCAGCGCCTCCACCGAAATAAAAAAAATTGAACGCATTTGATGGCCTCCTTCACACCGTACAACTTTTGTCTGGACATTTTTTTGTGACATTGATAATTACCAAGTTATTTCGGGTAGCAGAGATAAGAGGTACACCCTGTATATCTACTGCATTATGTACTACAAACATGTCAATTATAAATTCAAAGTTTCTATAATATCAAGGCTGATGTTGATAATTTTTTTTTAAAGGAAAGATTTATTCCCTATTTTGGGGACTTAATGTATGTTTTATTACGACTTTTGGCTGTTACATGGTACTTTTTTATTCATAAATTTTTAGAAATGGCGGAGATATGACACGTTCTTCTAAACTACATTTTCAAAACTGGCGTGATGTATAGCTGAAAAACAAATCGACCGATTCTGATGAAATTTGGTATAAATCTTTCTAACCTTATCGTTTAAAACATGAACCTAAACTTTTTTGAAAAGGACGAAGAATAGTATTTTTATTGCAAAATGTAGTCATTTTGTTCGGACAATTCAATCTTTTTGTTTCAAAGCGTACCGTTCGATGTATTTTCAACATTTCTCACGTTTTTGGTTCATATACTGCGTATGAGTGTTAATGAAAGAAAAATCTTCGTTGGTTTTTTATACATTCATCCCGTCGACGCTACGTATCACGTCGTCTGATAAAAACGCCGCAATCTTTTTAGAAGACCGTGCCATACCTCCGCTATTTTTAAAGATTAATTTTAAAATACGATGTAACAGCGAAAAGTAGGAATAAAACATACCCTAAGTTTAAAAAATGGTAAAGTAATCTCTCGTTTAAAAAAAATTATGAAAATCAGCCATTTTTTCCTCGCATAAAGGTATGCGAGGATATCCTCCTTAAGATATTTTAAATATGGATATGACCTTCTCAAACACGTCGAAAATCATGTCTCAAATATGGTTTCTTCTTTCATCGAAACGTTAAATACATCGAATGAGACAAAATTAGGTGCATATTAAGGGGTGAGATGCAGTCAGAATTTTCAAAAAATCGATTTTTTTCATTTTCTTGAAGTATGATGTTTCGAAAATATTCCTTGAAAATTTTAAGTCAATCCGATGAATACTTCCCGGGATATCCCACAATTGGTGAAGAAGCGTCGGGTCCCCATGGCAGGTAGTGGCTGACACGCGCAAACGATAATACTCGGGAAGGCAGAATGCTTCGAAGACACCAACAAATTGATATTTTGGAAGCTTCCACATCGGCAGAAGCCCTATTGTATGGGCCAGGAATTGATGATTCGATGTAAGTAATTTTTTAATTAGTATTTGTATACATAAATCAAGTGCAAAATTGGAAAACTCTTTCAGAAATTTTCAAAAATTGATTACTCAAAAACTATGAACTTTAGCAAAATTTTATAAAAACTACTTTCGTTTTAAAATTACCCAAAATGTTTTAAAAAAAATGCATCCCGAAAACTTAATTTAAAAAAAAAATGTTTTAACAGTTGGCTATAAACAATTGAATGTTCGACTTGTCGGCAAAACAATTGTGATATTCGAATTCAGCGGATCAAAATACATAAAAAAAAGTTTAGCTTCATCCATCGTGGTCAAAATTTTACGAACATATAATGCGGTATCCACATCGATAAACTTTAAATGCGTTTTTCTCGAAACTATGTTTTTCAAGTCGGTGACCACTATAATTCAAAAACCACTCGATGGATTTTGATGAAATTTGGCGTGCTTATTGATAGCATTCAAAACTAGTCCTTAATCGAAGGATTTTCATTTTTGTTGAAAATTTCTATTTTTTTAAACAATAAACGAGCGATTTTTTGGTCGAAAATCGTCGAAAAAAATGGTCGAAAATAATTTTTGAAAAAAAAGCTCCGATTAAGGACTAGATTTAGTATCAAGCTAATGATTTTTTTTTTGGTTTTTTATTTCAGATGATCCAGTAAAATTGTATGATGGTCATCGCAAAGCACTACATGCCGAAGGAGGTCCGACAAAGATCGCAATATATTTTATAAATAATCAATATTTGTCTTTGAAAATTTGTATAAGTCAAGTTGAAATATAACATAAAAAGTCTGTGTAACTACTTTTGTAAAACAAACTAATTACTATAAAAAAAAATTATTGAAAGTGCTCGTTTTTTCAGGCCTCTGACTGCATCTCACCCCTTAAAGGAACGGATTGATATCTTAAAATTGCATACATACTTGACCATCTCTTCCTCATTAGCATCTTCCTCTGTTTCGGAGCCCAACGTACTTCCGTTAGGGGTGGATCCACTATTACTGAAAGTCGTACTGCTATCGCTTTCGATTCTTGAAAATTTTGATGCTATGCCCTGTAACAACGACAGCGATATTATGTACGCAGCGTCTAATCATTCATTTTATGTTACGAGAACGAGTAATCTTAGACCGAAATGCGGTCGGCAGGCCTTGCACCTGAAGCCACGTGTTAATAACCTGCCGAGTTTTGTATCAATTTTTTTTAATTTGATGATCTGCCAGATATTTCTTTCACCCAATGGATTGGTCATTTGGACTTCGTGACAGATAACACTACTTCGATTACTACTGCAAGAAATATCTTCAAAATCAATGTCATTGTTTTTATACTAAAAAACATTTCATACTGAAGTAAATGCAAATGTGCGCTTACACCATCACTTTTATTCACCAACGCCATGTGTATCGGACGATCTGCAAAGCAAGCTATTATTAATAGCTATATATTAGTCATAGCTCTAAGTTATATATTAGTGCGATCCCGCTGATGAAGAGGGGTACCTTTGAGAGGAAAACATTTGCTGATTTCCATGATTTGAAAAAAAAGGGTTTCTACTACTCGTGGCTGTTACATGGTATTTTTTTATAAATCTTCAAAAATGATGGAAGTATGGCACGGTCTTCTAAACTGTGTTTTCAAAACTGGCGTGACGTATAGCTAAAAAACTCATGGATCGATTCTGCTAAAATTTGGTATAAATCTTTCTAACCTTATTGTCTAAAAAACTGAACCTAAATGTTTTGGAAAATGAAAGAAAAAAGTATTTTTCATTGCCAAATGCAGCTATTTTTTTTCGAAAAATTCGATATTTTTGTTTCACAGCGTACCATTTCATCGATTTTTAGCATTTCTCTCTTTTTCTTGGTTCATATTCCGCGTATGAGTGTTAGTGGAAGAAAAATCTTTGTTGTTTTTTTTTTCAGAGTAAACCCACCGACGCTACGTGTCACGACGTCTGACAACATCCGCCACAACCCGTTTAGAAGACTGAGCCATACCATACAAAGTTGCAATTTAAAAAAATTAAAATTGAATAATGTCGCAAAGTTAAATAGGAAATTGAAAAATGCAAAATAACATTGAAAATTTAAAGTGTTACAATATTGTAAGTGGTAAGTGGATCGATCCCAATTATTGCACACAGACTGAGAACAAACGAAGTAACGATGCATCCAACTTTCATCACCATTACTTCGTATCGTAAGAAGTTCAAGATGCATTATTACAGTAGCATTTCTGTAAGACAAGTGCAGAGAAAGTTCTTTTAGCAACAGCGTGACTTCTCGAAATTGTCCAAATTTCCAAAACGACCTTTATTCATTCGAACAACACTATGCAACCACAAACATTCTTATCAAATAATGGAGCAGTTTCTTTACATCGTGTAATTCAAAAAGAAACTTTGAAACATAACTTTATTGCATACTCTTTATATTTATACGCTGCCGGCCAAAAAACTGCAGCACTGTTAGGAACATTCGTTCTTAAGGAAGGAGATACCTTTGAGCGAGGGCAAAGCTTTTGATTTTCGTAATTTTTGAGACAGGGTTTTTCACAGTGTTGAGACTTAGGGTATGTTTTATTACTACTTTTGGCTGTGACATGGTATTTTTTTTAAATGAATGTTAAGATGGCGAAGGTGTGGCGCGGTCTTCTAAACTGCATTTTCAATACTGGCGTGACGTATAGCTAAAAATCGAATCGACCGATTCTGATGAAATTTGGTACTAAGCTTTCTAATCTTATTGTCTAAAACATGAACCTAAATGTTTTTGAAAATTAAAAAAAGTATTGTCTAATTTAAAATGGATCTATTTTTTTCAGAAAATTCACTCTTTTCGTCTCAAAGCGTACCATTTCATCGATTTTCAACATTTCTCACTTTTTCTTGGTTCATATTCTACATATGAGTGTTAATAAAAGAAAAATTGTCGCTGGTTTGCCTTCAGATTAATCCCACCGACGCTACGTGTTACACCGTCTGACAACATTCGCCGCAACTTTTTCAAAACTGGCATGATTCTCTTACCTTATTGTCTGAAACATGATCCTAAATGTTTTTGAAAATTTTTGAATTTTTTTTATTGCACAATGTAGCTATTTATTCAGAAAATTAAATCTTTTTGTTTCAAAGCGTACCATTTCATGGATTTCCAACATTTTTCACTTTTTCTTGGTTCATATTCTGCATATGAGTGTTAATGAAAGAAAAATCTTCGTTGGTTTTTTTTCAGATTTATCCCGCCGACGCTACGTGTCACGCCGTCTGACAACATCCGCCGCAACTCTAGAAGTCCGTGCCATACCTCTGCCGATTTTAAAGATTGATAATAAAATTTTTTTTAAATACCAAACAGCCAAAATAAAACATACCCTAAGTATCAAAAATGATGAAGAAATCTTTCCTTTTAAAGAAAAATCATGAAAATAAAAACTTCTTTCCTCGTTCAAACATATCTCTCCCCTCAATAATCGTACCCCCTTAAGGGTTTTAGTGACAGAGCCGCTAACAATAACGCTGAATGATATATTTATTGTTCTCACCTTCTGTGTAACGCTGTGTGCATCATCCATATTACCTAAATTCGACGGCATCAGCACTATTGCCTTTTTCGTGTCAGCAGCTGTGACGCCGATATCCACTGTGGCGAAAGAATCGTTCGATTTTTTTAGTTCCCCGATTTCACTATTCAGAGAGGCAGCATTATCTACAAAAAGATTTTTGAAAAATGGAGGCTATAAAAGTTCCTACGGATGTAACAACGAAGAAAAATTGGAAAATGTTGCAAGTATCGACTGCTAATACTACGTAAGATGTAGGTGCACATTATTTTTTACATTACATGCCATATTGATTACTATCATATTATTTGTACCTAAACCTGCATCGAAAACGAGATATCGTAAGAAGTTCGAATACATCGCGATGCGACGAACATCTGAGGATATCGACCGTGTGCAAGATTCCAAGCTCATTCATTTCGAAAAATATTCAAATAATTCGACACAGATTCGATCAATACTCGTATATCAGAAAGATATTAACTATGGGTGAAAAATATTGGTCACACAAATATTGGAAAACTTTCGTTCTGATCGTGAAAAATGTGACTTTCAAAAAGCCACATGGAATAGGTCGGTAATGGATTGAATACTTTTTGCAATTAGGTATTACAATTTATGCATCTTCCCTAACAGAAAGGGGCTAGAAAAAAAGTGCTGTCGTTCAGAACCATCGTATTTTTAAATCAAATTTACGTAGTTGTCGATAATCACGTAACACACACAATATCAAGCTTTAAGGTAGTACCTCCACAGAAGAGTCGAATTAAGAAATGGTTAAAATTTGACATATATGTTATTCAATACATTATCCAAACATCTGTGCAATTTGAATAAGTTTGACCACCCCAAACCTGAGATATTTACACTTAAAGTTGGCTTGGTTTACACGCAACAAATGCGTTATGATGGCTAAACAGAGCATCATTAATTTTACCGTCAAAACTAAAATTAAGAAATTGATAAAAAACGAGGATAAGCTAGAGTAAGATATCACGAATAATGTGAAAAAAATGAGAATGATTCACCATCTAGTTTCCAAGATATAACCATGAAAAGCCCTCACAATTTTGGTGCAAAGCCTGGCAAAGCCTGGAAAAAAAACAATTGGGGCAAAGCCTGGACAGTCCCGGCAAAAAGTTTACTGGCAATGGTAGATCAAAAACACAATATAAAATATATTTTACGGCAATAAATGATATCCATCGTATTATCTACTAATACCGAGTCAATATTGCGTAGTTTTTAATTTTATTTATTACTAATTAAACCAATTATCAATCTTTTAAACATGAACATGGTATGTAAACTTTTGGTTGAGATTTTCGCGGAGGAACTACCTTAACCCTCTAACTGCCATTGTAGCAAATTTGCTACGTTCACTTTGATCGCGTCGGTAAAAACGTAAGGATGCTATAGCGGACAAGCTACTTCACAGTTCCATCAATCTATACTAGATGCAGCTACAAATGCCGGGATAGCTTGAAATTCAAACGTAAACATATGAATTATCTTATTGTTAATATGACAACAATGTTGTCGTGAAAATTTACGACGCTTGCCCCAGCAATTGATCTGCCGCCCGTTCTTTGTCCAAAAAAGTAAGTAAATGGACATTCTTGAAATATTTTTCGATAGAATTGTGTAACGGAAGCTTGACTGGACGAACTAGGCTTTGAAGATTTTTTATTGAATTAGAATAATAGTTCGAACCGAGCGGGTGAAAATATTAGTAGCAAATTTGCTACAGTCCGGAAATACTACTTCCCAGGCCCTTATTGACAAAATAATGGTTGGATATTCATATTTAACCCTTTTTTAGCTATACTACCAGAGGAAATGATTTTGAGCCATCCAGAAATAGGCGTGGCCGTTAAAGGGTTAATCACACATTCATGTCAACGTTAATATCACTCTTGCAATAACTTAAAAAATAATCAACTATTTTTTTCATCATTCTGTAATCCAGTTACTAGTCTTTAAGGGGGGAGATATCTTTAGCCAAGGACAAAATTTGCTGATTTTCATGTTTGTTTTTAAAAGGAATTATGTATTCACCATTTTTTAGACTCACGGTACGTTTTATTACTACTTTTGGCTGGTACATAGGATGTTTTTCATTACTGTTTAACAATGGCGGAGGTATAACGCGTTCTTCTAAACTGCATTTTCAAAACTGGCGTGACGTTCAAAACTGGCGTAACGATAGCTAAAAAAATAATCGACCGATTTTTATGTAATTTGGGATAAACGTTCCTATCCTTATTATCTAAAACATGATCCACCATGTTTTTGAAAATACAAAAAGTCTTTTTATTGCAAAATGTAGCCATTTTTTAGGACAATTAAATCTTTTTGTTTCAAAGCGTACAATTTTATCGATTTGCATCATTTCTCACTTTTCCTTGGTTCATATTCTGCGCATGAGTGTTAATAAAAGAAAAACCTTCATTGGTTTTAGTTCAGATCGAACCCGCTGACGGTACGTGTCACGCCGTCGGACAACATCCGCCTCAACTTTTTCAAAACTGGCGTATAGCTGAAAAACTAATCGACTGATTCTGACAAAATTTAGTATAAAGCTTTCTAACCTCATTGCCTAAAACATGAACCTAAATGTTTTCAAAATTTTTTTTCAAACTATTTTTTATTGCACATTCTACTTATTTTTTTCTGAACATTCAATCTTTTTGTTTCATAGCGTACAATTTAATCAATTTTCAACATCTCTTACTTTTTCTTAGTTCATATTCTGCGTATGAGTGTTAATGAAAGAAAAATCTTCGTTGGTTTTTGTTCAGATCAATCTCGCTGACGGTACGTATCCCGCCGTCCAACAACATCCGCCGCAACCCGTTTAGTAGACCGTGCAATACCTCCGCCATTTTTGAAGATTAATGAAGAATTAAAAAATACCGCGCAACAGCCAAAAGTAGTAATAAAACACCCCCTGCGTTTCAGAAATGGTGAAGAAATCTTTCCTTTACGAAAAAAAATCATGAAAATCAGCATTTTTTTCCTCGCCTAAAGATATCTCCCCCTTAATATCTCAAACCCACCCGAGAGAATGTCTCGCCAATAATAGTTCCATCGTAACAAAAATAAAACGCTTGGCATTCAATTACGAGTCAAAAATGACATGTGTTCAATAACCTCATCCAATGCGACGTTACGAAAACATCGTATTTATTCCTTCAGTTGCAAACTATTTGATTTTTGACTTTATACTTTCTCCGAACATCGCTTGATACCTTAATATTGGAGGAGAATTCAAAGATCGTTACGGAAGTACCCGCGAGTCCAGCAAATCACAAATTCCATTAATCGCAATGTGTGACTGTACTCTGGAGGAAAAAGACGGACATGCCCACGACCAAAGATTAACGACGACTACGACAATTTTCAAAAAATGTACGGAGCTGCCTGTGCAGCGAACAAATTATGCAAACGAACGTCTACACGCTGCAAGTGTTGTGAATGAAAAACAACGTGGGCGAACTTTATCGTCGGCTACAATAGAGAACAGCAAAATTTGCGAAACCGTAGGTTCGACGAAACCTTCATCGAGCGAGGGCTCCATTTATTCAACGGTTAGTTACGTTTAGTGGAGCACAGTAATTATATTGGACTTGGATCTATGAAATTATGTCAGCTTTAATTAATTTCCACTTCAATGGGCTTCCTGAAGTATGAGAGACAGTACTGGGAGTACTGTCAAGGAACATCACTTAAGTGTCCACCTTCGATTTTGTTGAAACTCATATACGTGATACAGCATTGAAAGCTATTGAACACGTATTTTTTTATCGGCGGGAAAACGATTTTAAGGGGGTAAACGACCCCTCAAACAAAGAAGTGTCACCCTTTAATTTAATTTGTATTCAATACTTCTATAGTGGATTTTTCATCGCTTTACATTAGAAGAATTTTGGTTTTTGTTCCATTCAGATTGGTGGACTACATGTGGGTGAAACTGCAAAACCACCCCTCGACACGCCTTTCTTTGAGGGGTGGTTTCCCCCCTTAAAACCGTTTTTTCGCAGATAAAAAAATACGGGTCTAATAGTTGCGAATTCTTTTTCACAAATATGAGTTTCAACAAAATCAACGACGGACACTTCAGTGATGTTCCTTGTGAGCATAGCTTGCCAAAGGGCGGTAGTGAATAAACATTTCGTCTATTTTTACTTAAGGATTTTCGGGACAATTGACGATATGTTACCATTTGATTCAAAAGTATACAGTAAATTCTTCATCACATAGTGAATGGACCCTCCAAATTTTGAATCGATCGTTTACACCGTTTCTCTAAAAATTACAATTGAAGAAACACTTTGAACATAAGGCGATGCCTACACTCATTGCTAAATGACAATTTTACGCACGAAATAGTGGGAAAAAATGTTTAAAATGTTATGAAAAAATATCAAATTACTCACAAGGGGAGGACGCCAATCGGGACCCACCAATTTCGCCAAAACAGCGTGAGTAGAAGGAAGTGGATCGCCACTTAATATTCCTGAATATTATCCCAAATATTTCCCCACTTAACGTTCCTAAATATTATCCCAAATATTTCGCCTGAGGAAAGGGTAAAACGTTCTCCAAAGATTTCCGAGTAGAGCTTCAGGGATATTTTTTTTACCACTTCCAAGTCAGCGGCGTAGCGCAGTAGTCAAGCGCATTGCCTGTCACCCGGCTGGATTGCTATTTATTGTAGAATTTAAATATATTCAAGCAGTTAAAAACTTGAATGAAGTATGCTTTCCAATGGAGCATGTTCCGCAAAAATGTAACTGCTCAAACGATGCTTTTATAAAATGTGCCTGGTGTCAAAAATATGTATGATTCAATTGTTTCTACGATGAATATCACCCTAAATATTGTAAAATTATTCCTGATAATGAATAAAAAGCAGCGTACATAATTAATTGCAAGAATTGTCGAATTTTTTTCCATTAAAAACCTAATTACATAAATTGTCTGCTTGAATATATTGAAATTCTACAATAGTTGAATACTGCAAGAAAAAAAAATGAAAAAAAAGTAGCAGCGAGAATTGAACCCAAGCCAGCGGGGTGACAGGCAATGCGCTTGACCACTGCGCTACGTCACTGACTTGGAAATAGTTGAAAAAATTTCTCGCAAGCTCTACTTGGAAACCTTTGGAGAACGTTTTACCCTTTCCTATGGCCCACTCAGGCGAAAGATTTGAGATGATATTTAGGAACGTTAAGTGGGGAAATAATTGGGATAATATTTAGGAACGTTAAATGGGGACATATTCGGGATAATATTTTAGGAACGTTAAGTGAGGAGCCACCTCCTTCTACCCACGCAGTTTGGGCGAAATCAGTGGGTCCTGATTGGCGTCCTCCCCTTGTCAGTACATTATGACACTGATGACGAAATCGTCATAATGTACTGAGTGAAAAACTGTCCAATCACTCATATCAGTACATTTTGACAATTTCGTCCCCCCTTACTTTATGACAACTAGGTATCGCCCTATGTTAAAAAGTCTTTCTTCAATTGTAAATTTTAAGTCTAAAGTTTTAAGTCTTATTTAAAACAAAATTATATTTATTAAAATAAAATAAAATTAAAAGTTAAATTTTAAGATGAATTTAATTTATTAAAATTATTAAAATTTATGAACCTAAATTTATTAAATTCCATTTTTAATTTAATAAATTTAGTAAATTTATTAAATTCCATTTTTAATTTAATAAATTTAGTAAATTTATTAAAATTAAATAAATTAAGAGTGAAATTTTAAGTAAAAAAGTTTTAAGTCTAAATAAAAAGTCTTTCTTCAATTGTAAATTTTATAGAACCAGTGTGGATGATCGATTCAAAATTTAGAGGGTGCATTCAGCATGTGACAAAGAATTGACTGCATAAATTTGAATCAGATAATAACATTTGATTCAAATTTATGGCAACATGGTGGTATATGATAACATTTGATACAATTTGAATCAAGTGGTAACATCAATTGTCCCGAAACTTCTTAATTATTTGCCGTCCTCGATAAATTTTCGAGAGCCAATTAGTAAATTGATTGACAGTTTTTCATCATTCCGGATGTTCTAGGATGACTCCGTGAATTTTCGAAAACCGGAATGCCACATTGATTGTGAGGATGCGAAATATGATACTGAATGCGTGTGCGGCAACGAGAGTTCCGGTGAAGAGTCAGATGTCGAGCGGACACTCGTGATAATAAATCTAAAAGTCACCGAGAACCTGAACGCGATCAAAGACATCATATTTTCGGAAGGTTTCGAAGTTCAGCAAATCAAACATTTCAGAATAACGCCGGAGCAGGCTTCGGAATTCTATAATGGAAAATACGAGTCAACGGACTTCACCAGTTTCGTAACAGACATGACATCCGGCCCGTTACTAGTAATGGTCTTGGCACGTAAACAGGCGATCCAAAAATGGCAATTGCTGATGGGACCTGCAAAGGTTCATTGAAAAAATTCTCGGCAATTTTAACGGGGTCATCCCATGTGACAGCTATATTTTTCACTTTTTTGGGGATTTATTTTTTTATGAATAATTGAAATACACTATCTTTGAATTTTTACCACACATTTATTAACATTTTTACAGTCTCTCAGAATTTTATCAAACGAAAATGACAAGTTGAATCGACTTTACACCGTTCGGAAAACACTCATGTGTAAAAATAGCTTAGGTTATGTTTTAAGGTGATCGCGTAAATAAATTACTTTTTTGGGGCAAAAATTGTCAAGAAAATGGTAAAAAATATGAAAATTTGTTTACAAAGCCTACTTAATTTTTAATTTTATACTTTTTAATATTTTTATAGGTATATCCTTCTAATAATGTTATAGTGAGAAACCTCCCAAAATTTCAGCCAGCTCGATCAATAACTTTTTGAGTTATGTCATGAGCAGTTTTTCAAAAGACACCTAAAGGAATGGCTTATAACGTTGACATTTTATTTTGTTTGAAAAGGAAAAAAAATTATCATTTGAAAGTTGTAACAAGACAATGTCAACATTTTTTAATGATGCTATTATTCTATCAATTTTCAAAAAAGAAACATCAAAAAGGACTCATTTTCAGGCGTCTAAAGGGATTTCCCCCCTTAAAAAAAACTATGGCAGATATCAGAAATATTCTAGGTGAGAACAATAGATGTGCTGAATATCCCATAAAAATTTGAGCGAAATCCGCTCAATAGTTTTTGAGATATAATGGAAGCCAATGTGAAAAATACAGTTTTGAGAAAAACGCGTTTAACAGTTCAAGTACGATTTACAAAAAGAAAATGTTGACTCGCCATTAGTCTGCTATGCCGGGTCCATATAACACGCAGACATTTTATGCAATTTGGGCAAACATTTGTTTTCGATTTTTTGGACCCGTCACGTGGAATGACCGCATTAAGGTAGTTCCTCTGCGAAAATCTCAACCAAAAGTTTACATACCATGTTCATGTTTAAAAGATTGATAATTGGTTTAAATAGTAATAAATAAAATTAAAAACTACGCAATATTGACTCGGTACTAGTAGATAATACGATGGATATCATTTATTGCCGTAAAATATATTTTATATTGTGTTTTTGATCTACCATTGCCACTAAACTTTTTGCCGGGACTGTCCAGGCTTTGCCCCAATTGTTTTTTTTTCCAGGCTTTGCCAGGCTTTGCCAGGCTTTGCACCAAAATTGTGAGGGCTTTTCATGGTTATATCTTGGAAACTAGATGGTGAATCATTCTCATTTTTTTTCACATTATTCGTGATATCTTACTCTAGCTTATCCTCGTTTTTTATCAATTTCTTAATTTTAGTTTTGACGGTAAAAGTAATGATGCTCTGTTTGCCAATTATAACGCATTTGTTGCGTGTAAACCAAGCCAACTTTAAGTGTAAATATCTCAGGTTTGGGGTGGTCAAACTTATTCAAATTGCACAGATGTTTGGATAATGTATTGAATACCATATATGTCAAATTTCAACCATTTCTTAATTCAACTCTTCTGTGGAGGTACTACCTTAAGTAGTTTCAGGACAATTGAGGATATGTTACCATTCGATTCAAATGTATATAGTAAATTCTTTGTTATATACAGAATTCGTCGTCCAAATTTTTAATCGATCGTCTACACCGTTTCTATAGAATTCTTATTTCTTATAGAAATAGTATGAAAAAATATTCAAAATGTTATGAAAAACTGTCAAATCACTCAGTACATTATGCCAATTTCGTCTCCCTCTATATTACCACAAATTAGGCATCTTCCTACTGTAAAAAGTATTTCTTCAATTTTACATTTTATCGAAACGGTGTAGACGATCGATGAAAAATTTAGAGGATGCATTCAGTATAATCTTGCCCAAAACTGGGAACGTGTTCTGAGCCAATACCCGTAAACAGTGTCGAGCCGGTTCACGGCACCGTATGTTGGACTAGTGTTGACAACCCAAAATTGTCCCAATATTGATTTTGACTTGGGTTAGTACTTGGTCTTGACAGTTTGGTAGTATTAGCAGCTCTGGCATCAGTATTGAGCCAATACTAAGCCAAGTTTCCAGTCTATACATGTGCATGTGCCAGCAAAGTAGTGATTTAGGGTTTGTCTCAAGGCTGGCAACAGCATCTGGCCCAAAGCTGGGTACTTGTTCTGACCCAATACCCATAAGCAGTGTTGGGCCGATTGACGGCACCATAAGTTGGACAGGTGTTGACAGCTCAAACTTGTTCCAATATTGATTTTGACTTGGACAAGGCTTGGCCCTTAGTAGCCTGCCAGTATTGGCAGCTCTGGTATCAGTACAGCGCCGATACCAAGCCAGTTTGCAATACGTACATGGGAATTAGGCATCTCCCTATGTTAAAAAGTGTTTCCTCAATTGTACATTTTATAGATACGGCGGAGACGATCGATTTCAAATTTTAGAGGGTGCATTCAGTATGTGACAAAGAATTTACTGCATAAATTTGAATCATATGGTAACATATCGTCAATTGTCCCGAAACTCCTTAATTAATGAGTGCCCAATCTTTAATATTGTTACAAATATTTCCTCCGAAGGTGACCGAAGCGAGGCTGTATTTTCCTGACAGCATCCGAGCCCAACAGGGTTGGAAAAGTTCGAACCCCAAACATTTTATCTATGGAAGTACAACTCGCGAAGATGCAGAACGAGAAATTCATTTCTTTTTTCCGGAATGTTCGTATATTATCGAGTTTTCTCTCTACACATATCCATGGATTTTTGTCGATTTATTGACCACGATAAATATATATTTTCAATAATTTTTATTTTATTCATTGGTTTGCATTTGCCCTCTCAATTTGTATCATACGTTACAAGGGCCTTGTAGTGGTGCCTGGCGGAGGACCGCACCTACAGGCACCACTACACGCGTGTATCGCTCACCGACGAGCGCCGGCTCATCAAGGGCACCTGATTGATTGGCCCGCTTTTAAAAATTAATAATAATTCGGGGGTTGATCTGAGACCCACACATGTTTATATCAATCGACTCAGAATTTCACCCCCAACCCCCCATTTCAGGGAACGCATTCAGTTCTGGGACACCCTGTATATGGTTTACGATAGGCAAGGTGGGTTTTTTTCCAAAATGTTTGCAAAGCATTAGTTTGCTTTAATCCATTATTAGAAATTATTTATCTTGGTGATAAATAGCCAAAAAATCACTCGTAGCGTGAACATCTTGCCCATCTAACCGCACGTAAAAATACATACATTAAACAATTTTTTATCTCTGGTGTTTCGTGGCGAATTTAAAAAAAAATCGTAAAAACTCAGTGTAGTCTAGACAATAGCATATAAATTTTTTTAAATCTTGGTTTGTGGCTAATGTTCCAACTTCCTTAAGAGATCTTCTCACTTTAGACGCTAAAAGAGAGGCTATCTTCATGATTTTTTTTATAGGTTTATATTACAGATATTGATATAAAAGTTATTACACTTAATAAATACACTTTCGAAATACATTTTAAAAAGTTATTTATTGAAGTTACTATTTATAGACGAAAATGGTAGATAAAAATATGGTAGGTCTGCGCTGTTGATGAAATATCGGAGATGGATCATCCTAAATTTAAAAAAATCAAACGGTTATAAATTCAGTATGTTGATAGCTATAGCGCATATCATATGATTTTTTATATATGCAAAAATAACAAAAGGCAGACATTTTCCGAAAAAAACGTGTGTTTTCACAGTTTTTGGGGGAAAAAATAGGAAATATCAAAATTTTAAAAAATCCTTCATATGTGCTATAGCTATAGTTGTAAAGAATATGTGCTTAAACTTTCAACAGGATCGGATCAGTAGTTTCGCAGATTTTATCAACAAGCCGTCGAAAAACGTTGTTCCGAGAAAAACGCTTCTAAAGTTTGTTTGGGTTACATGAATACATTTAAAAAATGTTCAATGTATTTCGATAGTGTATTTATAAGTGTAACAACTTTTTTATCAATATTTATAATATGAACCTATAAAAAAATTCATGAAAATAGCCTTTTTTAGCGTCTACAGTGAGAAAACCCCTTAAATGCAGTAAATATTATAGATGAATGGCATAGTCTGTCTTTCTCCATAAAACTCCGAATCCTGATCCGGAATTTTCAATAGAAACGGTCAAATGTGACGCGGAAATGGTAATGTCATTTGGCAAAATTGTTATTAAATTCTTGGTCGTTATTATTGTAAGTTTCGAGAATGAAAGATCCGGGCTCTTCATTTCTTCCGCATTTACGAGTGATTGGAAAAAATCCAACTCGTTCGTTCGTGATCTACATCATCGGTATACGAATTCGTTATTAAAATCGTCGGTATACGTAGCGATCAATTTAGACAGAAGAATCTCCGCTTCAGCGTTATCGCGCAATAAACGCGTATTAAATAAACCAATTGTCGAATATTTCGAGAAAAAATGGCCAAATTAATTGAATGGTTAATAAAACATGATCTTTTTGCATACCCTTAAAATCATTTATCGCCATTGATGTTCGGATTAGCTGAAGATTTTTTGTCATTTTTGTTATAATTTTTCCCGCAGCATCATTTTACACTCTTATGCAAATGTAGACTGGAACTATCGGGACATCTGTACTAGGAGACTGTTTTTAATATTTTTAATGTTAATGTAGAATAAGAAAGATGAAACATCTGAAATTATTCGGACTGTTTCAAGCGTAGGTGCAGAATATAAAAAATGTATTTTCGAAGCTACTGTGTACTTCGCTGTTACTTGGTGAAGCTTTTTGAAAAATGGTGTTCAAGTTTGCATTGTTGGAACGCAGCGAATTTTTTTTTCAAATTATTTTTCTTCCAAATTTTTATTGATATAGAAGATCTTTTTTTACAGATTTATATTGTTGATCGCTAAATAAATATCTTAAAAAGTGGTCGAGGGATTCTTGTTGGCAAAATCTGACAAAAGAAATTAAAGGATTGTTTAAAATTATAATATCATTTTTCCTATATATTTCAGTCGTCATCGAACCGCTACTGAAGGGGCAAAGCACAGAAAATTATTTAAGACAAAGTATCTGCAGCGTTTTGGTAAAAGCTTTGGCAGCGGTAAGAGATTTTTGTTCTCCCTAAATTTGTATTGCGATAGCGGAGTATTTTTGACATTGTTTAAACAACCTACTCCGATATCATCGCCAGCCTCAGGAGTGAAGGCAAAAAATGGCTATTCGGATTTATCTGGTACAAATTAATTCTCCCAACTCGACACAAAAAATATCTAGTGGAAAACTTGAGGAGTTTCGGGATAATTAACGAGATTATACCATTTGATTAAAATTTATATGGTAAATTCTTTGTCATATACATTTCTTTGTCATGAACATTGTCAGAAATTTAAAAAAAAAAACGGTAGCAGCGAGAACCGAACCCAAGCCATTGGGGTGACAGGCAATGCGCTTGACCACTACGCTACGCCGCTGACTTGGAAATGGTTGAGAAAATATCCTTTTTACCCTTTCCTATGGCACAGTCGGGCGAAATATTTCAGGAACTTTAAGTGGGGAGCCACCTCGTTCTACCTACGCAGTTTGGGCGAAATCGGTGGGTCCCGATTGGCGTCCTCCCCTTGTCAGTACTTTATGACAATTTCGTCTCCCTCTACATTATGACAATTAGGCATCTTCCTATGTTGAAAAGTCTTTCTACAATTGTAAATTTCGTAGAAAAGGTGTAGACGGTCTTTTTAAAATGTAGGAGTGCATTCAGTATATGACAAAGAATTACTTGTATAAATTCGAATCAAATGGTAACATATCGCCAATTGTCCCGAAACTCCTTAATATCGCTATAGATGACGAGGCTATAAATACAAACATGAAACATGGGGTGACAGTTTTAATGTGGCTGTGCATTTTTATACTTATTTGGACGACTATTTTCGAATGTTTAAGGGGTATCTTTTAAATAGTTCTTCAACCCATCTCTGAATGAGAATATAGGGTCTATGTAAGAAACATAATTTCTGCGATGGAAAAAAAGATTTCGGGAAAAATGAGAATGACATTTCGCGATTACTACCCATAAAATCGTGTACAAGTGCATACGATTGTAATCGCGAATTGTGTTTTTTTTTTAATTTTTATTCGCTTGAGATACAGTCCGTCTAAGAGTCCTGTGCTTGGACGCCTATCAATATTCACCAACAAAATATGCAACACACCATCATCATGAAAAACTGTTGGCAACTTTGTGAATTATTTATAGGAAAACTATTTATGTGATTTACTTCATTATTAGTACATCATAAGTGTATTTATCGCCGTAGATACCAGCAAAATAAGGATAAAAAATATGAATCATCAGAAAAGTTACTCAGCACCCCTCGCAAAGCGGGCAGTTGAATGAGTGTACCCAATTTCGCTCCCTTCGTTCGTCTGGAATATAATAATAATAAAAGTAACTTATTCATCGACATATCGCATTGGCTATCGTGTGAGGAAGCGTTTTTATCTTCTTTGGGCAGTAAAAAATGTTTATCTTCTTGACGTTTCTTCCGAAAAAAGGATACTATCATTTTCTTATCTCATTATTAACAAGTATCGTTATTAAAAATATATAAAAAAAATAACAAGTAACCTCATTAAAAAATCATCGAAAGACAGCAAATACGATATGAGTCATCAATAAAACTCATTCTTTATTCAGACGTACCAGATGGTCCAAATACACCACCCGCATTCAGCGCAATACAAGATCACGTTTCAAATTATTCATATTTTTCATTACGTAGTACAGATATCGTTTCTAAAATGTATCAAAAATGTAGCAAAAACAAAGTAAATTGAATAAATAGTTTCCATACAAAATAGTTTCCTATATTACTTGACATTTCGAATATCACTGTACACTGTAACCCCTTAAGGTCATACCAACTTATTCACTCTTGATGCACCACGCTAAGCAAGGCCAAATGTTGACCTTTTTTCCAGTGTTGCAAAGAGAAGCCTGTCGAACCAATTCTGTGGCTGGGAAACTGGTTGCTGTCCAACAACCCAAGCATACCGAAGGAAATACTAAAGGATGATTCTGAATAACATTTTATTGCGGAAACCAAAAAGCGAGGAATGACAAAAGAACTGTCACATTGGTGTGGAAAATAATGTATAAATACTTCATGAAGATACACAACTTACCATTTTTTGATCCTTCGTCTTCCAATGTACTCGTTTGTACAGAACAATCCAATTCAGTCACAGGACCGGCTGGAATTCCGTATCTATAATCAAACATCCGTAGTAAGGTACGTTCTGAAAAGGAGAATTCTACTCCTTCATTGGAGATTAGGCTGTTACGATGATTTTGTGTTAAGGAAGAACGAGCGCGCGCTCTTGATTTCTATAGACTTTGTTCAAATTTTAACCAGACATTGTTCATTTCATTATGCATGTTTGAGTGAAATTTCAGAACATTTAGTCGACTATTTAGATTGGGAGATAATGGGTTTTAAAAATGTTACTTTTAACACTGCAAAAATATTTGTCCCCTATAATAGAAGACATGGCAACACCGCATCGTCCCACGTGTCCAATGACGTAAGTTTGCGCGGCATATTTAAAATAATGCTGCAACACACACTTTTATTTGGAAGTAATTTTTAATCGAACAAAGTTTTCAATTAGTCATGAATTAACCAACACTTTTATTTGTTAATGAAGATAACATAAACAATATAAAATATTAATATTTATAACGCAAATATTTTTTTTATGATAAAAGTTTTTAACTTTAGGAACGCGAGAATTATTTGTTTTTTCTCGAAATATTGAGCAATGTTGTTCTGCGGTGTTGCCAAATGTCTTCTTATTTTAGGGGACAAATATTTTTTACGGAGAACTATTCTGTCTTTACTGAGCGTTTTTAGCAAAACTGAATAGTAAAGTCAATCCAAACTTTTTTCACTCTTTCCCTAACTAGTTTGCTATCTAAACATTTTTTTTTCCGAAATCTATAAACACAATAGAATGGTACGACGAATTATGTGACCTGACTTTCGGTCAATGCAGACCCTGCAGTGTTAAAAGTTGCAATTTCAAAACCCATTATCTCCCAAACTAAATAGTTGACTGTCCTGAAATTTAACTCATACATGCATAATGATACGAACAATTTCTGGTCTAAATTTGAACAAAATCTATAAAAATCAAAAGCGCGCGCTCGTTCTATCTTAAGGTTGTCTTCCCAGGTGACAGGTCCAAAAAATGGAAAAAAAAATTTCCACAAATTCCGAAAATGTTTGCGAATTATATGCCCCAGCGTAGCAGACTAATGGTGAGTCAACATTTTCTTTGTGTAAATCGTACTTGAACTGTTAAACGCGTTCTCAAAACTGTGTTTTTCAAATTGGCTTCCATGATTTCTGAAAAATTATTAAACAGATTTCGCTCATATTTTTATGGTATAGTCAGCACATCTATAGTTCTCACCCTAACTAGAATATTTCGGATATCTGCCTCAGTTTTTTTAAACTGAAAAAGTCGAAAAATATGATGATACTTGGAACTTAGAGTTTAAAACCGTGCCAAAAATTCAATTTTCGATATTTTTACTTTACTCTAGATCCGGCGATAGTCTAGGGTCTACAAATTAAAATGCCGTTTGATTTTTTTATTTCAGATGAGCATAACCTCCGGAATTATGGCAGCCGTCAACCAACCTTTTTTTGTTAGTTTTGTTCCATAAAATTCTGAGGGACTGTAAAAATGTTAATAAACGTGTGGTGAAAATTCCAAAATCGTGTGCTTTAATGGTTCATAAAAAAAATGCAAAAAAGCGAAAACAAAAGCGATGACCCCATTAAGGGGTCTTCTCACTTTAGACGCCAAAAAAGGCTATTATCATGCCTTTTTTGATAGGTTTACATTATAGATATTGATATAAAAGTTGTTACAGGTAATAAATACACTTTCGAAATACATGTAAAACATTTTTTTTATGTATTTATGTAACCCAACCAAACTTTAAACGCATTTTTCACGAAACAACGTTTTTCAACGGTTTGTTGATAAAATCTTCGAAACTACCGAACCGATCCTTATGAAATTTTAACCACATATTCTTTACAACTATAGCTATAGCGCATATCAAGGATTTTTTTTCAATTTTGATATTTACTATTTTTTTGCCAAAAACGGTGAAAAAACACGTTTTTTTGTTTTTTCGAAAAATGTCCGCCATTTTGTTATTTTTGCATATATAAAAAATCGTATGATATGCGCTATAGCCATTAACATACTGAATCTAAAACCGTTTGATTTTTTTTGTTTCGTTAAATCCATCTCCGAGATTTCATCAACAGCGCAGACCTACAATTTTTTTAGGACATTTTTTGAACTACCATTTTCGTCTATAAATAGTGACTTAAGGCCTTAGGCCACAGTTACGGGTATAAAATCATGTGCGAATTTAACCATTTTTTTCGTATGATAAAATGATTCACTCATAAAATTAGTTACACATCTATTTAGTATGAATATCAAGCTGCTAGAAAGTATATCTATTTTTTTTCTTCTATGTACAATGGCAGACTACTCGAAACTTCTCGAAACAGCTTTTTTCCAATTGGCGTGACAAATAACTTCAACAATTTTCACTCAATTTACTTCAAATTTAAAAGTTATGTTCCTAATTGCATTTCGCAGAGAAGTACGTACGGAATTTCTGATTAATCGAAAACTTTTCATTTTATGAGCAGTTTATGAGCAGTTATAACGAAATTTTTCACTGAAAATTCATTTCTTAAGTTCAAATACCTACAACTTTTGAATAAAACAATCTTTCTTTAATTCCGTACGTACTTCTCTAGGTATTCTAATGTAGATTGACGAGAATTTTTGTTTTTTCTTCTAGGTAAAAAATTGTGGATGCTAAATGTCACGCCGCGGAGCGCCTAAAAAAAGATAAAAGAAAATATTAGTAGTCGGCCATTTTGTACATAAAAAAAATAGATATTTTCTAACAGCTTGATGTTCATACTAAATAAATGTGTAATTAATTTAATGAGTGAATCACTTTTTCATACGAAAAAAAATTGTTAAATTCGCACATGATTTTATACCCGTTACTGTGGCCTGAGGCCTTAAATAAATAAATAAATTTTAATGTATTTCGAAAGTGTATTTATTAAGTGTAAATTTTTTTATATCAATATCTATAATACAAACCTATCAAAAATATCATGAAAACAGCCTTTTTTATCGTCTAAAGTGAGAAGACCCCTTAACGAAAATTACGTTAGTGGGAGTGTGAACGTTTTATCTAAGTATCACAGCATGAGAAAGCATGAGAAGTAGCGTGAGGAATGTACAGAGTATTTGCGAATTGAAAAGTACGTCGAACCTTGAATAAACAAGCCGAGTTACGATGTTACCCAAACGATCTCGACCAGGTGCTGCTTCATCGCTCGGAATTTGTACACTATTCGTTTGCACGTTTGATGAGTCTCTTGTCTCCCCAACTGATAAAATTAGTGCATTACGTGACTGATCATTGCTCAACGGCAAAATATCTTCACAGTTTTTATCTAGTTTCACTCGTGGCCACTCCTTTCTGGATTTGGATCTTAAATCAATTGCTTCAGACTGCTGTGACAAGTGATCGCGCTCTTTTTCATTGTACAGATTACGTTTTGACGCATTACGATCTTTCGTCACTCTCTCACTGTTACGATCCCCGTGCACTTCCAATTGTTCCTCGTTTTCAATATGCACATGGGCATTGTAAAGTCCCCGCGAACACGTGGACGTCGATCCTACTGGGTTGCTGTGACTTAGATTCTTTTCGTCACCGTTTTCATGAGGTGGAGAGTATTCTTCGACTCTGAGCTTCTTTTGAACCGCATCATTTGTGGTTTTCAACGTTTCCAAAGGCTCTTTGGAATTCAGCGAAGCTGACGCGAGGCTCGAATGAACTGATCTGCGGGTTTTGATGACAACAAAATTGCGTATCAACGTAGAGACACGGAAATGGATTATATTCAGGGAAAATGAGAATTCGTGGCAGATATTTTTTTTAGATTTGAATACTAAATCTGTTAAGGCAGGAGCCTGAATTAGAAGATCCGGAAAATCGTTTATTTTATTGTTTAAATCCATAGATAAACTATCCAAAAATATATTTACAAAGTTACAGAGGCCAATTGTAATTTTTTTCGAAGATACAAGGCCAAAAGCAGAGAAACAATTGATATTTGATATTGATACTTCTTCCTATTGAAAACTTTGAAACGCGTTGTCTCCAGTTATCATTTTCACAATTTTTCCAAAATAGCGGACGTGATAGCAAAAAAACTAAACGCCCTATTGAATCAAACCAAAGTTTATTTTTTTCAGTATACAAATCTCTTCTAAGGGAATTAAAAAAGTCGTTGAGAAAGTCTTTTTAAATAATTTTTATAGCACGTTAAAGTGTTTTTTTAACACATTTTTTTCAAACCTGAGAAAAGTTATAATTTCACGATTTTTTCAGCTTTTTCTTAATTCACCCAGAAGAAAAATGTATGACAATTGAAGAGATTTTTGGTTTATTTGTTTCAGTAAAAAATTACGATCTGCATCTTTCCCGCCAATTGGGGACTGCAGTGGCAAGATGCACATGGAATAGGCTGATAAATCTGCAGTCATTTATTGTTTCATGTTGAAACATTTTTTTATCCATTCCAAATATACATGAAAAAATATCTCAATGCTTACTGGGCTCACTTGTTTTTTTCCCTTCTCAAAAAAAATCCCGAAAAAACGCGTTTTTTGGACCTTCTAATTCAGGCTCCCGCCTTAAGTGAAAATCAGCCTGCGCGGACTTTTTGGGTAGCTATGCAGTGCAAAACCGAAAACTATAAACATCGCTTGATGCTATTGAATACCTGATTTAAAAATCTTCCTAGCTTAGACTTTTTTGTTATTCTGATAACACATCATACTGCAGTCAATAATGAAAATCAAAAGAGGCTGAAAACAAAGGTTTTGTGACGACGGAGAGATGTTTGTGCGAATTTTTGGTTCGTCAAGTAATTTTTATTAGTTATCATTTTAACACGAGTATATCGAGTATATCGATGTTCCATTTCAGTTTAGAACAATGCGCCATTCATTTTTCTATGCTATATAAAAAAAACACTGCAACCACTTCTACTAGAGGTTGTCTGATCTGCCGATATGGTCACCATTGAAAAAGCAAGAATAAAGCTAAACATGACAAGATTAACCTTCCGTTAACACGCTTATCTCTAGCCACAATTTTGTGGATGGTACTTTATCCACCTGCTATTAAGGGCCTTAACCTTTAGGCAGCGAAACAATTTGCTGATTTTCATAACTTTTTTTTAACAGGAAAGATTCCTTCATCATTTTTTACACTTAGGGTATGTTTGACTACTACTTTTGGCTGTTACATGGGATTTTTTTATTTTATGAATCTTTGAAAATGGCAGAAGTATGACACGATATTCAAAACTGCATTTTCAAAACTGGCGTGACGTATAGCTAAAAAACTAATCGACTAATTCTGACGAAATTTTGTATAAATAGTTCTAACCTTATTGTCGCAAACATGAACCTAAATTTTTTTGAAAATTGCAAAAGCTTATTTTTTATTTCAAAATATAGCATTTTTTCGGAAAATTCAAGCTTTTTGTTTCAGAACGTACCATTTCATCGATTTTCACTATTTCTCACTTTTTCTTGGTTCATATTCTACGTATGAGTGTTAATGAAATAAAAATCTTCGTTAGTTTTTCTCAGATTAATCCGGCTGAAGCTACGTATCACGCCGTCTGACAACATCCGCTGTAACCCGTTTAGAAGACCCTGCCATACTTTCGCCATCTTTAAAGATTAATAAAATTTTCAAACAATACCATGTAACAGCCAAAAGTAGTAATAAAACATACCTTATGTCTCAAAAATGGTAACAAATCTTCCTTTTAAAAAAATCATGCAAAGCAGCAATTTTTTTCTCGACGAAAGGTATCTCCGACCTTAAGGCGGGACACCACTATGACGGTTAAAAGAATCGATTTTTTTGTGCATTTCTCAAAGTATACATATTCAAGAATACGTGAAAAAAAAAATTTACGTTGAAAAGTTGACCAAGTTGCAGACGATTTAGTGAGAGCAGGTAGCGCGACGATAGCCAAATACTAAAACTGTCAATCACGAAACGACTTTTTTCAATCTGGCCGGAATCATAACTCTAGCTATAATTGTCCGATTATCAATTTTTTTTTATTCAAAATTTCGGCAATTGCAATAGCTATCGTGATACGTAGCCGTTTTTTTTATATTCAGGATTTTTTAAGGTGCCGAATATAAGAAAAATTCCGCAAAAATGACAATTTTTTTTAACACCCGCTATTTTGTGATAAATTTTGTTTTTCGAAAAAAACTGCTACGGCATAATGAGAACTACATGTATATAGGTTCTAAAACTGTTTATTTTTGTTTTTCAGACCAACCATTGTCAAATTATAAATTGAACCACGTTTTTCATACAGAGGCTCCTCATATAAAAGTGTACCTCAATAACGTTGTTAATTTATAATCTGTTTTGATAAAAATGTACATGCAACAAGTTCAATGTATGTTTAATAACATACCTTTTTTCCAAATCCCAAATGAATAATCTAGTAGCTTAAAAAAAATCGGAAAAACGATCCTTTTTCCATACGTCACTGTAATGTCCTCCATTTTAAAAAAATGTACCAACCACTTTTCTCAAGTGTCAAATATCATCCTGCGATAAAAATTACATTACAAGGGAAGTTCGGTAAAGGTACTTTTGTGTATTTTCTACAAACTAAAAACAAAGTGGTACGATATTCGAAAACGAATACACTTCCAAATCACTTGAACTCAATTTCCAACATTAATGGCGCCGTGACAAGTGACAGCCTTCCGTGTTCTGCAGCTAAAATTATTCCAGTGAAGTTTAAATAGTACATCAATTCTTTTTTCCGCCGTCTGTTGAATAGAGACAAAAACAATTTGTTCTATGCATTTAGAAATGTGACATAAATCCTCACAGGTCCGCAGACACAACTATACATAAATGTGATTACAGCCTGATTAATTTACACGTCAATGTAAGTCACAAATCATACGATTTTTTAGGAGGAGATTTAGGAGATTTAGGACCTTGAGGAGCAGAGAAAATGTACTGATTTTCATGATTTTTTTCAAAGCAAAGATTCTTCACCATTTTTTAGACTTAGGGGATGTTCTATTACTATTTTTGGATGTTAAATGGTAATTTTTTATCAATCTTAAGAACGGGCAGATGTACGACACGATCGTCTGCATTTTCAAAACTGGCGTGACGTGTAGCTAAAAAACCAATCGACCGATTCTGATGAAATTTGGTATAAATCTTTCGAACCTTATTGTCTCAAACATGAGCCTAAATGTTTTTGAAAATGAAAAAAAAAACGTATTATTTATCGCAAAATGGCGACAATTTTTTTTTTTGAAAATTCAATCTTTTGTATCTTTCGTACCATTACATCGATTTTAAACATTTCTCACTTTTTCTTGGTTCATATACTGCGTATGAGTGTAAATAAGAGAAAAATCGTTGCTGGTTTTTGTTCAGATTAATCCCTCCGTCGCTACGTGTCACGCCGTCTGACAACATCCGCCGCAACCCATTTAGAAGACCGTGCCATACCGCCGCTATGTTAAAAGATTAATAAAAAAAATAAAAAATACCATGTAACAGCCAAAAGTAGTAACAAAACATACCCTAAGTTTCGAAAATGCTAACTCAATCCTTCCATTAAAAAAAATTCAAAATTAGCCATTTTTCTCGCCTAAAGGTCTCCTCTGAAATCTTAGTTTTCGTTTAATTTTAAGTACATGCATTCGATGTCAGTGCGTGTCATAAATGTGTTGAATACTTACTGCGTAGAAGCACTCCAGCACCGTTGCCACGGTTGGTCAGAGGAAAAATCAACGTTGTTGGATTCGTTTTGTTT
The DNA here is from genome assembly GCA_944452715.1 of Ophion slaviceki. Lineage (NCBI taxonomy): Eukaryota > Metazoa > Arthropoda > Insecta > Hymenoptera > Ichneumonidae > Ophion > Ophion slaviceki. The sequence continues at coordinate 17,831,661 of OX101790.1, forward strand.
CGCGTAATTGGTAAGAGAAGTTGTACAAATGGTGGGCTTGTACCAGGGGGATGGGATTGTCACGGGACTTCGAGATGATGGCCAAACGTGGTCGACGACTTCCGGTCTCGAGGCTGGAATATCCGTCAGGCAGACACCGCGTCGCTTCGCTAAACCGACCGGATTTACACTGGCCACTTTGACGTCCCACGGATCGACGATGGACAGCAACACGTTCTGAGTTCACGAGAAAGAGACGGGACGTGGTTATGACAAAGTATACCGCTGAGTGGGAGAGATGATTCGTTAGAGCTTGTTACTCTCGGCCACAGTTCAGAGTATGGCTCCAGTGCACGCAACAGGCCGCAGTGCAGCATGTAATGTACTCGTAACACGCATTGTTTGAAATAATACGAACCCAAATCGTTAAGGTTGCGGATTGAATTATTCACAATGCATATTATTTGAATTCGCGTGATTATTTGTACAGAAGAAATAAAGGGGAAGATACCTTTTAGGCGAGGAAAAAATTCGCTGATTTTTTATATATATTTTTTTAAGGAAAACGTTTTTAACCATCTTTGAGTTTTCCGGTATGTATTATTACTACTTTTGGCGGTTACGTGTTTTTTTTTGTTTTTCATTCATCTTTAAACATGGAGGACTTATGGCACGGTCTTTAAACTGCATTTTCAAAACTGGCGTAACGTATAGCTAAAAAACTAAACGACCAATTCTGATGACATTTGCCATAAATCTTTCGAACATTATTATCTAAAACATGAACCTAAATGTTTTTGAAAATTAAAAAAAAAGTCTTTTTTTATTGCAAAATGTAGCCATTTTTCGTAAAATTCAATCTTTTTGTTTAAAAGCGTACCATTTAATCAATTTTCCACATTACTCACTTTTTCTTGGTTCATATTCTACGTATGAGTGTTAATGAAAGAAAAATCATGGTTGGTTTTTTTTCAGATGAATTCCACCGACGCTACGTATCACGCCGTCTGACAACATCCACCGCAACCCGTTATGAAGACCGCACTATACCTCCACCATTTTTAAAAGAAATAAAGAAATAAATTTCCAAACAGACAAAATACCATGGACCGGCAAAAGTGGTAATAAAACATACCCTAAGTCTCAAAAATAGTCAAGAAATGTTTTCTTAAAAAAAAATCATGAATATGATCAATTTTTTTCCTCGCCTAAAGGTATCCCTCTCCTTAATAACAAGTCAAATGACTTTTCCCAAGGCAACACACCTTTGAGAGCCATTTGAACGCATCGTACGCATTAACATACCGAGCACTGAAGCCGAATGTCATATCTTTGTTTCATTTGTCAAAGAGTTTTGTGGAATATGTAGGATATAGAGAACTACGTGTCAGTGCTCCATTGTGTACCTGGTCGACAACGTAACTCAATGTCTATTCATGGAGCTTGTCATGGATATCGAAAAATAACATCTCCGTTGCGCAGAAGAAAAACTTTTTTTAAGGGGGGAAATATCTTTGGGTGAGGGAAAAGTTGTGCAGATTTTTTTTTCTTTTAAAGGCAAGATTTACATGGTTACATGGTAGTTTTTATTTTGATTAATCTTCAAAAAATGGCAGAGGTATGCCATGGTCTGCTAAACGGATTGCGGCAGATGTTGTCAGACGGCGTGACACGTAACGTCGATGGGATTAGTCTGAATTAAACCAACAAAAGAATTTCTTTCATTAATACTCATACGCAGAATATGAACCAAGAAAAAGTGAGAAATGTTAAAAATCAATTAAATGGTACGCTTTGAAATGAAATGCTTGAATTTTCCGACAAAAATGGTTATATTTTGAAATAAAAAATAAACTACTTTCAATTTTCAAAAAAGTAGGTTCATGTTTGCAACAATAAGGTTAGAACGATTTACACCAATTTTCACCAGAATTGGTCGATTAGTTTTTTAACTATACGTCACGCCAGTTTTGAAAATACAGTTCAGAAGATCGTGTCATACCTCTGCCATTTTCAAAGATTAATAAAATAAAAAATACCACGTAACAGCCAAAAAGCATACCCTAAATTCGTAAAATATTGAATTTTCCGAAAAAATGGCAACATTTTGCAATAAAAAATACCTTTTTTAAATTTTCTAAAAGATTTAGGATCGTGTTTCAGACAATAAGGTTAAAAAGATTTATACCTTATTTCATCAGAGTTGGTTGCTTCGTTTTTAGCTATACATAACGCCAGTTTTGGAAATGTAGTTTAGAAGACCGTGCCATAAGTTCCTCATATTTAAAGATAAATTTAAAAAATACCATGTAACAGCCAAAAGTAGCAATAAAACAACCCCCAAGTCTCAAAAATGGTAAAGAAATATTTTCTTAAAAAAAATCATGAAAATCAGGAGATTTTTCCCTCGTCTCAAATGCTCCCTTAAATGATTAGCTTTTTACTCCCACTTTTAGGGAACTGCATTTTTGTAAACAAAATATCTACACTTTCGTTTCATGAAGGTATCGCGATTGAGCTCGATAAAGATCAAATGCGGGATTTAAATGTTTTGTTGTAATATGAAATCAATCGCTTAAAATAACAGATGTAGCGAAAATGAAAAACTTCTATGGATCCTTGCAAAGTTCTTTTTTAGGACGTACTCTAGTGTGAACATCCATTTTCAAGGCGATTCTTTGGGAATTTAATTTGGAGAAACGATTAAATCTACAGTGTTAGTATATTACAATTATGTTTATAATGGAGGCTGACAAGAGGAGCATTGAAGTGGAAGCTAGGCGGAGAGCGAGCAACTACTTGTTACGGATTGTGGAAATGGACGAGGACAGATGGCCGAAAATCTGCCTAAAGGAGGAACTCAGGAACATAAAAAATGGGAACGAATCAAGATGGGGAAGGGAGTTAAGGATGGCGATGGAGGAGGTAGGAGACGAGAGGATCCTGGAATTAATAAGAAATAATGGAGACAAAGTGGCGATCAGAGACATTCTGAAGGAAGGAATAGAGATAAAAAGAGATCAGGACATACAGAAGGATTGGGGGGGAATTGACAAATCTTCATTCTGTAATTATTTCAAGGACATAAAAGAAAAATTGGGGAGAGAGGCTTTCTGGGAAGATAAAGACGTTAGGGGTGCTGTAAAAGAAGAGTGGGAAAGACTGAGATGCGGTAACTTAGAGAGGGTAGGGAAGAAAGGCTACAGCAATTGGGCATGCAGAGTATGCGGAAAAAAAGAGGAAACGTTGAAACATATATGGCAGTGTGGGGAAGCAAGGAGGAAAATTAATAATAAGTGGGTAGAGGGAGTCGACAACTGGAGAGGGGATAGAGTGGGAGATCGCCTAAAAGGCTGGTGGATAGAAACGTTGAAGGGGAAAATAGTTGAAGAATTGGGAGAATACACAATGGCATTTAGGGATCTCGACGCAGCAGGCTGAAATCTACGCGAATTAGTTTATCAAATGTACCTAAACTAGTAGTCGTAGGCATGCAATGGACGGGCGAGCTCTTTTAAATAAAACTTAACGTAATATAGTGCTAGTAGTTATAGTCTTTCATATATTTTATGCGGAATGTGAAAATGTAAAAAGAAAATGTACCGAACACTACGCTGGTGAATGTCATAGCAACCGCAAGACATGTGGAATAAATAAATAATAAATAATACATAATAATACAATTATATTTATACATGTTTAAAGTAACATCTAACATTTTTTCAAAGCATTTTATTCAAAATTGTACAAGATATTTGATATTGTGCAGATCATATCGCGACATTTTTTTTATCGTCGGGCGTTGTGATTGCGGCCATCCTTGTCGTCTGAAACAAGCGTTTTTTTTATTTATTCTATGCTTTACACATGTGATTATCGTTCTACCCTTAACGTTTTTTATTGATTTATAATTACTTCTTTTCGGAGCCGCGAGAAGTGAAAATTTTATTGTAAAAATTCGAGTACCTACTTTTTTTCAAGCGCCGTCATTTAGTACATTTTTCCCAATTTTTTTACTAACAGGCCGAACGATAACCACATTCGTAAAGAATACAATTTTTTAAATCGTTTGTTGAAACAAATTTTGTTGACGTAAACAAAATTGGGAAAAATTTACGAAATGACGGTGCTTGAAAAAAGTAGTACTCTAATTTTTACAATAAAATGTTCACTTCTCGCTCGACTTGGAACTTAACTTTTAAAACCGTGCCAAAAATTCAATTTTCGATATTTTTAATTACTCTTGTTACGGCGACAGCCTCTGGTGTACAAATTCGAATGTCGTTTGGTTTTTGTATGTTCGATGGGCTTTACAAAATTGGGCTGTAACAATGTTGATAAATGTGCGGTAAAAATTCAAAGATAGTGTATTTTAATGGTTCATAAAAAAAAATTACGAAAAAAAGGGAAAAAGTAGCTGTTACATGGGATGACGCTGTTAACGGGCTACATCTACCTAGGTGGGTGGAAAAATTGCATTTCCCAAAAAAAAATGTTATGCGCTAGTATTACCTTTTAGCTATAATCCTTGAAAATTTCGGTAGCAGCACCACACTTCGAACTTCAAACGCGTTTTTCTCGAAACACTGTTTCCTATGTCGGTGGACATGATATCTCGAGAACCAAATGATGGATTGTTTCCAAATTTACAGGAGATCCGATGAGAAACATTTAAAGGTCGTTGACGATGTCACTTTTTTAAAATCGATCTTCATTTTTTAATAGTTACGTCAATATGGCGACTTTTTAAATAGATTTTGTATGGTTGTGAGTTCCAACTCGTCACCACGTTGTTAAACAAAATTATTTAAAAAATCGGCGATCATCGACGACTCGAATCTTTTGTCAACTTGAATAATCCGTTTAGTTTTTAGATTTCGGATGGACCGGTTAAGCTGGAGAGTGTCCACCGCCAAACGTTGGGAAAAAATTTCATCATCTGCCTGCGGCCATGTTTTTGTTGTTTTTCTGTATTTTTTGGTAATTTTTTCTGAAGGCGCTCAATATATGTACCTCATCTAGTAATTTTTTCAGGCCCCTTAAAATTGTTGATTTGATGTCCACTTGTGAGAGTCTCATTTCTCCCGGATTCAAAACGACGACTAGCTGCTTGGAGCAGTGAAGTGCGAGGGGAGTGTCCTATGCTTACGCATGGGACCAATTGATTGTTACCAACTGTTGATAATAAAATAATCGTCATTTTCAACCCACGTTTTCGGACAATTTTTTTACAATCATTTATGAAAATTCTCATTTTTTAACATTCGATGATTACATCAAATGTTTTTATTACTATTCATAATTATTTTCTATCATTTTCTCGCTTAATTACCGAGAGACGAATTGAAAACGTCGTAAATCGTGGTATATGATAATGCTCAGGTTGGCAGAAGTGTCGCGAAGCTAGCGATCGTGGAGGCATGCTAGAGATATGTGCGCCCCGTTCATAACCTCAAAATCGACCCGAGGAGCTGCCAACAATGAACATCGGTCCGAGTAAAAAATGATTTCGCTGGAAACGAAAAGTGTGTACTAAAGCTGTCTACAAGCGAAAAGATATTAATAAATTTTAATAATTTTCGAATATCCTTAAGGCCTTAGGACACAGTAAGGGGTATAAAATCATGTGCGAATTTAACTATTTTTTTCGTATGAAAAAGTGATTCACTCATACAATTAATTACACATCTATTTAGTATGAATATCAAGCTGTTGGAAAATATATATATATTTTTCGATGTTAAAAATGGCCGACTACTCGAAACTTCTCGAAACAGCTTTTTTCCAATTGGCATGACAAATAACTTCAACAATTTCCACTCGATTTACTTCAAATTTAAAAGTTATGTTCCTAATTGCTTTTCGCCAGTGGCGGACTAAGGGGGGGGGGCGGTCCGCCCCGGGCCTCCGGTCCTGGGGGGCTTCCAAATCTCGAGAAGTCATTTTTTTAGTCAAATTCCAACTAAGGCCGAAATATATTCAGTAAGGGGCAGTTTCGAGTTGGAGGCCCCGTACGTATGCAAAATATAAACATAGGTAGGTAGGTACTAATTCACCTGTTATCGGGGGGCCTATTACGGTTCTCGGGTGAGACTTCTCACTTCTCGCATTTTCATCTCACGTGAGTTTTGTCACGCTATTACGGATCGGTCGGGTGAAAATGTCAGATCACTAGCAACTTCCGGGTAGTGATCTCACATTTTCACGACACCGTAGAAGGGGTATACTAGCACGCCTATCAAACCCAGACCAAAACGAAAGACGTGCGCATCGACAAAAACAACCTCTTCACTCGAATAAGCAACAAGTTTAAATAGAATCTGAGTTTGCAACATGAATGTTACCGAAAAACAAACACAAATGTTATTAGATTTCATGAAAAAAAAGACGAAGATTTACCACGAGGCAGATTGCGACACAGCCATTCAAATAAAAAATACTGGTAATTTTTGTATCATATTAGAACATAAAACGGTTCTTATAAACAGCGATAGAATTATTGTTTTATGTCAATAAATCGAACTATTGTGCAATATATTCTTGTTCCGTTATACTGAAGGAATCCAAGGCATCGCACAGTGATCGTCGTATACGAAGCATTCGATTTTTCCGATCTCGCAAAACCACAATCATCAGAAAATTATTCATCATTATCGGATGACATTACTTAACTCACTACGATATCAACTTTAAGTTGCTGAATTTTATTAATTATTCGGTGTCGAGATGCTACCGTCTCTGAATCAGCCATTTCATAGTAACTTGTGTTATGTGTTAGCTTTGGACGTGTCGTCGCTGGGTTAGGAAGACGCTCACGCATGCGCATTTCGATTTTCGACATGACATTTCCTGTCGAGTAAAATTACGTGAATAATCTCTCATCTATCATGACTCCCCAGGTCATGATAGAAATTGTCAACATAGTATAAAGCTCTACCTACTTATAGCCAGCGCCATCAAAATGGTGCGCCCCGTGCGGTGGGCACCGCTCACTTTATGGTGGCTTTGGCGCGAAACATAAATACTAGATCCGAACAATTGAGAAATTTCGTAATAAAAATGACATACATACGTACTAAAGAAATTACATCCATACGTACTAAAGAATAACAACAGGGGAATTCAACCAATCTGAACCTTACTGTCGTAAAATTACATTATAACTTGTAACTTGTTAGAAGCCAAAATAAATATAGTTGCCGCCGCTGTTGCCAACTTGTTTTGTTATACCCACCATAAGCGGTTCTACGATCCACCAGAAAACCTCTAATACTGCTTGGTGTTATCGCTTACGGTCTAGTAAACAAGCAACTACATCTGATGCACTTACATAACAAAATTATGAAGTATTTCAAAACATACTTTTTCAAGCAAATTGAACTCGATTCAATTACTATACCCTGTGGTCTATATTCATTCAAATCTATATACAGCCAAAACATTATTCAGGGAATCCCCATGGCGCTGGTAGGTATTTACAAGATCGTAGTGTTGCCTACACCATAAAAGTTGACACACTTTTTGTCAAAGGGCCTTGTCATAGCAAAATATAATGTATCATAAATTTGTTTACACGTTAGTGGTTGAATATCTTGCTCACCACTAACAAAAACCACCAGCCACTGAAAACAAATATTATCCACTAAAAGGGATGTCTAAACCACCAGTTAACGTGAAAAATCCACTAAGTTGTCAACACTGTTAGCCGCTGCGGGACTTTCCTGACCCACGGTCTTACATACAGGTCTGGAAACGAAGCCACATTTCAATGATGCCGTGAGGCACTGTTACAAGATCCACTTTTTATTCCGCTCGCCGCCACATGTGTCGCTCCTATCGGAGGATATCCCCCACCCACGGTCTTCTGTGATCTCACCCTACTTATAATTTCCGTGTTGTCATGTGAACGATAAGCGCGGTCCGTGTGTCATCCCATGCTCTTAAGGCATTTCTTTCACGAACTCGAATATTTAACAATTAATTGATTTTCGTCTATAATCAAGTAAAAATACATCCCCGTATACGGGTAAAATTGCAAGCCAATTGACCGAACTTTTAACGAAAAATTACAACTCTAAAAAAGGTCTCATTTATACGGCGCTTTATGGAGATAACGCGCTGGCCACATTTATATGTAATCATTTAAACACTAAATAACTGTAGATGCCAGATATACACTGCTCACACGTGTAAAATATTATAAAGATTTCGTAGCGACAGCCGGTCACCGAATGTTTAGAGAAAATATTCAGAATTAAACCTAGAAATATGTGACTAGCAGACGAGTTTTCGTAGCTGCGACTTTTCAGAGAATGGGTCTATCAATCAGTTTAGTCTTCAGTAAGCGTATTGTTTGTTCATTTGGTTTTTTATTCGTATCCTCATCAAATATTCGGGGGCAAGGTCGACGGCGCATGCGCCTCGATCTGGAGAGTGGGAGAGACAGACAGAAGATATTCTATCCATGTCACATATGTACCCGTCAACAGCAATGCCACGTAGTGGCGAAAAATGTAAAGAAAAGTAGATCGACTTGGCGCGCCTAACATATCGTGGTCGTTTCCAAACCTGTATCAAACCTTTATTATTATTAGATGGGACTTCGGTAAATCTTTGCCCTGTTTATCACTTATAATCCAATACTTCTTGATCATTCGTGTCTCGGTCGCATCATACGAGAGAAGTTTTTCTAAACTGAAATTTATAAAAAAAATTCGTCGAGCTATGATGAACCAAGAACGCCTAGTAAATCTGTCCATTCTATCAATTGAAAGGAAAGTTTCAAGGGAAATAGACTTCTACGACGTTATTGAGAAGTTCAGTTAAATGAAAGCCCGAAAACATGTAAAATAGTTACAAAGCAAAAGCTTAGTTTTTAAACATATAAGCACAGTAAAAGTTACTTTCTTATTATAGTCTTCATTATTTATTTGAACTCTACCTGCTAGGTGCTGTGTTAAATGCTGATCCGTGTTCTAACTTTTTTACCCATATCATAAGTAGGGCGTATAGTAAAATTACATATCATCAATAATACGTATTATTTATTATATGCCGCCCCGGGCCTCCGACGGGCTTAGTCCGCCACTGCTTTTCGCAGAGAAGTACGTACGGAATTTCCGATTAATCGAAAACTTTTTATTTTAAAAACAGTTTATGAGCAGTCATAACGAAATTTTTCACTGAAAAATCATTTCTTAAGTTCAAATATCTACAACTTTCGAATAAAACAATATTTTTTAAATTCCATACGTACTTCTCTAGGTATTCTAATGTAGATTGACGAGAATTTTTGTTTTTTGTTCTAGGTAAAAAATTGTGGATGCTAAATGTCACGCCGCGGAGCGCCTAAAAAAAAGATAACAAAAGAAAATATTAGTAGTCGGCCATTTTGTAAACGGAAAAAAAAATTCTAACAGCTTGATATTCATACTAAATAGATGTGTAATTAATTTTATGAGCGAATCACTTTTTCATACGAAAAAAATGTTAAATTCGCACATGATTTTATACCCGTTACCGTGGCCTAAGGCCTTAAAAGAAAAATTGTGTTTGAAAAAAATTCCACTGTATTTTGTCTTTTCCTAGAAATGACTAGAGACGTATCATTTCTCAACATAAATCTTCAATTAATATTAGGTAATTATTACTAATTAATACAATAAGAACAAATTATATTTTGTGTGCTCGATTTTTGCACAAATTCGCCATCACAACATTACTAATTTCATGACGGTGCTGTGAATCCTCATTTTTACGGTGCCAAGGGTTAGTCCGATAATAAGTTATCCGTTGTTAGAACTGGTTTATCTCGGTGCTAAATAGTAAAAAAAAATACATCACCTGTAGCGTGTACGTCTTGCCTATCTAACCGCACGTAGAACTACATGCATTAAACTATTTTTCATAGACTGGTGTTTTGTGATGAAAAAATTCAAAAATTAGTATAGACTCAGAACCGTCTAGGCAATAAAATATATTTTTTTCACATACAATTTTGAATGGTGGCCGACGCTCCAACCTCCTTAAAGCGGGATATACGTTTAGACAGGAAAAAATAAGCAATATTGAGGGATTTTTTAAACTAAGAAATAATTATTCTACAATTATCAAACTTTAGGTATACTTTAATAGTATATTTAAGTACACAAAACATTATTTAGAAATTAAATCATCATCAAAATGACGGAGCTGTGGCAGAGTGTTACAGCAAGGTCGCCACGGGAGTTGCGAATCGGCGTGCAGTGTAGCTTCCCGTAGACTTTGATTTTCAAAAAAGTTCAAACATTTTTTCAGTTAGAACATGTACAGTTTCGATGTGACGATAAGTAAAATGAAGAAAATGCAAATTTAAGAAAATGGCGGGCATTTACAAAAAAATCAACAGTTCACGCAACATTTCTGTAAAACGTGGATTAAAAAAGCAGTTTTTTCCCAATTTTTCAAAAACAATTCTGGTCAAGTAGAAGGTACCAATATTATCAATATTTCTACCAAGTTTCAACTCAATCGGCTTAATATTTTTTTAGTAATCCTGCACGCCAATTTCGATAATGCAGTTTTGAGAAAAACGCGTTTGAAGTTCACGCCCGCTCCGAATCCGAGCGACGAGGCACAGCGTTGACGGGCTGTAACGTTTGAAGTTTTTCGAATTTCGCTTTGAAACTTCGGGAGAATATTCTACATATATAGTTCTAGCGTTTAACGAAAAAAAAAGAAATGGATTTTTTGATCGTTGTAAATGTATATCCCGCCCTAAGACGGCTGTGGATGCAACGGGAGGTAGGTTAGATTAGCGATATGCCAATTGGGAGTGATAGGAAATGACAGGTACAGGAGGTAAATGGCAAATACAGAATAGTGGAATGGAAGGTGGTTAACTACAACTGATAGCATAAGTGGATATGATTTCAACTTTGGGCCTGCTGATGCTTGAAATACAAGCTCTGGATCCCGTCATCAGTTCCCTCTCACGAATTTAATTATTGCGAAAAGAATAACTATATTCATGGTGTGGGACAGAGATTCGATACAGTAGGGCAGTTTTCCTTAAGGGAAGGTTCTGCCTTGTTGGGCCAAAAAATGTTCGATTCTTCACCAATTTTTTATGCGAAGAGTATCAAATATTGAATGTTGATATTTGGTATGTTAACTAAGCGGTCTTTATTGAACATCAAAATATTTTTTAAAGTTTGACAAAACAATAGTGCGCAAAAAACGACGAGATTTTTTGGGGAAAAAAAACAAACTTCCTTCCAATCGCTCACAATTTTTTTTTCCAATTTTTCTTCTCGATTCTAGGTCAACTTATACACAATATTGTAGAAAGTAAAAATATGTTTGATTTTTTTGCTTCGGATCACCTGTCCGGGTCTTAGGACTTCCGCAAGCGAAAAATGTCATCGCCCGCGCACCGACATACGCGGCTCCTCCCACTCCCACCACCATATTTTGTCAAACTTTAAAAAATATTTTGATGTTCAATAAAGATCGCTTAGTCAACGTACCAAATATCAATGTTCTATATTTAATACTTTTCGCATAAAAAATTGGTGAAAAATCGAACATTTTTTGGCCCAAGAAAACGGAACCTTCCCCTAAGGCGAGAAAAATATATGTGCAGTTGCCACATTGTTACTTAGATTTTCAAGTTATTTACTCTAGGAACAACAGCCTGCCATCGATTTTGAAAACGCCTTGATTGTTACAAGTTGCATTTCATCAAAAGCGAATTTCAAGTAAATGATTCACCAAAACCCAAACAAACTCTCGACATTACCTTAAACTTTCAGAAAGTTAAATTCCATTGATTAATTCGCCCGTCATTGCGGCGAGAAACTAGTTTAGGAGTACCTTTTTTAGCGCTTTTCATTATTTTTTTACAAGGAGTGAATGAATAGAATGTATTCAAACTTTGGGAATATTTTATACATATTTTCAAACAAATGTTTTAATTTTTTCGAAGCATTTCCTCCGAAAATATGGATGGATGGAAAATATGGCATCAGACTTTACTGTCTGTGTACACTCTGCAGGCCACAGTTTTCATCGGAAATCAATACGGTTTGAAGATTACTTTAAAAACATGTTTTCCTTCTATATGAACCTAACTTTGACCAAAAAATGGAAAATTGCATTGTTTACAGGTGTTTAACCAAAGGGGTATAATTTTTGCCATTACTTTGTAACCTTTTTTACTATAAAAAATACAATAAAAATAATATAAACAATGATATTACCCCAAATTTAGGTTCATATAGAGCGTAATTATATTAAGAAACTAAATGTAACTTTACAAAATTATAGGTCAGAAATTTTTTGAGCTAGAGTGTACACAAATTGAAAAAACGCGTTCGAAAAAAATGACCGAAAACAAAAAATTTAAGGCAGTAATGAATACTGTAATGATATACTGCTTACTGATTAATCACCGATTAGTTTTACTATCAATTTAGGGAATTTAAAAAAAATCTATTTTTTGAGTCATCTAAACTGGTTTCCAACCTTAAATGGTAAAAGGCAAGTTTCAAGTCTTCATTCAGTGCAACTTTGTTTCAGTGAGTCGTGACATTGTCAGCGGTGCATTTAAAAGAAAAAGCTGTAAAGTAATTTGCCATGCAGATATCGTCGAGATCATGTTCAATGTGTTCTGGGGTCTCAAAACTCTGCCTTAAATTGCATAACGTCAAATATGCTATCTTGCCCCGCCCGCGAATAACGTGTCCCGTGACGTGATCTCATCGTAAGATAAATGAACATGCAAGTACTTGCAGATAATTGCTAATCAGCAAAACAAATAAGACGCGATAAAAATATATCACTCGATTAAATACGTGTTTATATATTTTAGTAGATTTTCATGAAAATGAAGTTTATGTTATTATCGCCGCATAGTAATAGGACAGATTCACACCTATATATAGTACAGCCTAATAATCCGAGCTTATAAGATTCTTTATTCTTGCAGTCACACATTTCATTGGAAAATATTGAATAGAACTGCGGTTTTGTGAAAAATTTCGCCATACCACTTTGATTCTGCAGGGTTTAAGAAAAAATAAAGATTCGGGTAATTATGTAGTGGCGAATTATTGCACGTGACATATTTTCGTCTAGGACATTTTTATTTACTCAAATCATTCTTCACACCAGTATTTCTTTAAATTTCTTTGCTACCACGTCAGTTAATTGTTCGCGGAGTGATTCTGTTTTGTGATTTTAAGGGGGGAGGTACCTTTAGGCGAGGGAAAAATTTGCTGATTTTTCTACATTGTATTTATTAATTTTATTAATGGGGGACGGCACGGGCTTTTAAACTGCATTTCCAAAACTGGCGTGACGTATAGCTAAAAAACTAATCGACCAATTCTGATGAAATTTTGTAACAATCTTTTTAACCTTATTGTCTCAAACATGAACCTAACTGTTTTTGAAATTTTTTGAAAAAACTAATTTTTTTATTGCAAAATGTAACCACCTTTTTCAGAAAATTCAATCTTCTTGTTCCAGCGCGTGCCATTTCATCAATTTTCAACATTTCTCACTTTTTCTTGGTTCATCTACTGCGCATGAGTGTTAAGAAAAGAAAAATTTTCGTTAGTTTTTTTTCGGATCAACCCCGCCGACGCTACGTGTCACGCCGTCCGACAACAGCCACCGCAACCCGTTTAAAAGACCGTGGCATACCTCTGTCATTTTTGAAGATTAATAGATCAAAAAAATACCATGTCACAGCCACAAGTAGTTATGAAACATACCCTAAGTCTCAAAAATGGGAAAAAATTTTTTCCTTTTAATAAAAAATCATGAAAATCAGCAACGTTTTCCTCGCCTAAAGGCCTACCTCCGTCCTCGAAACATGAATGCTATTAGGGTCCATAACGACAAGCGTACCTTTTGTTTGTCAGGTTTTTTTTTTCTTCGTCGCTTAATCCGATCCATAATTTTCTGCGTGCGTCAAGCCCGAAGTCACAGCTTCTATTCAAATACTGGTCAAGTCTGCGATACACCGCAGAGCAACGTAGCAATGCGATGATCACTAAACGTCCTTTACCCGAGTACTATCGAGACTATTAGCACCTTCGGGTACAGTTAACTGATTCTCGAACCGAACGCTTACATCGATAACCTCTTGGCGATATCTTCCTCCACTGGTGGAGGTAAAGAGAACTTGTACGTGCGTGTAAACACTCTTAAGTTAAATAAGCTTGCGAATAAATCCACACCGAGTATGAGATAAAAGTAGTCTCCCTAGCTCCGCGCATGTCGCGAGTGTATGTTGTAACACACAATAATACAATAGACAAACATTCATAAACAGTGCAGGGAATCTGAATTTACTCAATCTTGAAGCATACGCGAATTGCACAAACGTGCCGCGCACTGTACACGTTTATTCCGGGGACAAATATCTATAAACAATCGTCGTTGGCAAGTATTTCTCGGTGTATCAAGCTTGACTATGCGCGCTCCTAAGCGCGATTGTCTCATGATCTAATTGGCGATTTTATGTCTATATTTACGAAGCGAGATAATTGCTTATATCTTCCCAAATAGATAAAGGCATTTCTATGGTTCAGCGTGCTTCCACAGTGGGAAGATTATCGTGAAATTATTAATACTCTACATTGCCTTTGTGTGGGAGTTATCGAGAATCGCGGAATGTAGCGCAATGTGTATCCGAAGGGTAATTCGGCACGACTAGTCTAGGCAGCGGAAATAGGCCGAAAATGGGATGAAATTCAAATGGCATTTGTGAAGAACCGAAATAACTTACATACACTTTCTTTATCGGAACGTTTTTATTGGCGTTTTGGCTATTAAATTCAGGGGTTGAGGTTTAAAAAATATAAATATTTAAGGGAGATACGAGCGGATAAAGAAGACCACTCGTCTGATGCACTGCTCCCTCATTGCCACGATTCTGAGTGCCCAGTTGAAGTTTTTGGCAATAGGGTATTACCCCCCCCCCCCCCCCTTGAAAGATGTCTCAATTTGATACTTTAGTGGTAATAAACTACTAGGATTTTTATTTCTATTCTATGAAATCGATAAGTGCCATAAAAATGCATTTCAATTTTACATTTCAAATTTCCGCGCGTAAACGCCAGCCGCCATGCTGCTTTGATTCATGACGTCACTTGCGTAGTAAACATCGACGCTGCGCCAATTGCGAATACGTACATTTTTTTGGTTAAAAGTGAGTTACAATCCCTATAATTGGTGTGTTGTTCCTAAGTGTAAGAATACTAGTGTAAAAACACCGGGGAAGTTATGGATTAAAATGCCAATTGAAATAAATACGAGGAAGACTTGGTTAAAACTTGCGAGATGAGATCCGAAGTCATAGTCCGAAAAAAAACTCATTTGTTCTTTTGTGAAGTACAGATAACTATTTCAAAATTTGCAATTAAATATGACAAACGAGAATATATAATTGTTGACGCTTTCTTTCACAGGTTAGAGAGTAATTCGTCTACTGCTTTCTTTGTTTACTATGTCAATGACGTCACGTCGGAATCCATTATGGCGGCTACCGTTTTGCATGTTCGTTGAACAGATAGAAAACGTATTTTTTCTAAATCGATTATAAACTTTATTTTGTGTTTTTATAAATTAAAACCAACATTATTCGATTGCTTATTGCGAAAACTACCTTATTTTACGAGGGGGACCCATAAGTTCCGGGAATTACGCTGTGGCGGGGAGGGAGAGTGGGGAAACCTATTCTTTGACCACATGTCCGTTAGTGTCACGCCACCTGCGTCAATGTGCAAAGTTGTGTTGCTGTGAGTGCATCGGTTCGGCTGTAAGATTTTTTTTAGTAAAACAACTGTTTACATTTCGGCGAAAACGTAATGGCAGATTGGCGAGAACAACGCGCGACTGTGAAATTTTGTTTCCTGTTGGGGAAATCGGCAGCGGAAACTATTGTTTCCGCCGCCATGACACCGATTGTCCACCCCCCATACTCACCGGATCTAGCCCCCTGTGATTTCTTTTTGTTCCCCAGACTCAAAAGGAATATGAAAGGAAAGCGTTTTGCCACTGTGGAGGAGGTGAAACAAAAATCGCTGGAAGGCTTAAAGGACATCCCGATGAGTGAATTTAAAAACTGTTTTGAAGAATGGAAGAATCGTTTGGAGAAGTGCGTTGTGGTCAATGGCGAATACTTTGAAGGTGATCAAAATTTGGTGTAAAAATATTGAGAAATAAAGAAGTTATGACGAAATTCCCGTTTTTTATGGGTCCCCCCTCGTACATTCTTAGTATTTTTCTTACCTAAAGTAAAATACCCTATTCCCAAACGCCTGTCTCTTCAGGGAATGTTCTTCCACAGACTGAACCTAAAATTTTTTAAAATACATACAAATTTAAAGAATGGTAGCTGAAAATTGAAAGACATCGAAAAAACGCATGACATTTGACAACTTTTGTGTGAATTTAAAGTTTATTTTGGTAATTTTTCTATTATTTTGTAATTCAGCCAAGTCAGTAATTACCAAAATAAACTTTAAATTCACACAAAAGTTGTCAAATGTCATCATTTGACAACTTTTGTGTGAATTTAAAGTTTATTTTGGTAATTTTTATATTATTTTGTAATTCAGCCCGGCATCTTATTATTAATCCGCCTGTTTGAAAGAGCTCTGAATTGAAAATGTGCTTTGTTTATGGTGCTTGACAGTATTTGAGGGGTCTTTTCACTTTGGACGCGAAAAAAAGATATCTTCATGAATTTTTTTCATACTTTTATATTATAGATACTGATATAAAAATTGTTACACTTAATAAATATACTTTCGAAAAACATACAATTTTTTTATAATTTATTTAAGTCACGATTTATAGACGAAAATGGTAGTTAAAAAAATGTCCTAAAAAATTGTAGGTCTACGCTGTTGATGAAATCTCGGAGATGGACCATCTGAAACAAAAAAATCAAACAGTTTTAGATTCAGTATGTTAATGGCTATAGCGCATATCATACGATTCTTTATATATGCAAAAATAACAAAATGGCGGACATTTTTCGAAAAAACAAAAAAAACGTGTTTTTTCACTGTTTTTGGTAAAAAAAAAATAGTAAATGTCAAAATTTTAAAAAATCCTTGATATGCGCTATTGCTATAGTTTTAAAGAATATGTGGTTAAAATTTCATAACGATCGGTTCAGTAGTTTCGAAGATTTCATCAACAAGCCGTCGAAAAACGTAGTTTCGAGAAAAATGCGTTTAAAGTTTGTTTGGGTTACATAAGTACGTAAAAAAAAATTTTTAATTTATTTCGAACGTGTATTTATGAAGTGTAACAACTTTACGGCGGTTACTGCAATTAAGCAGCATTGGAGGATTCCAATACTTGGAGCGGTGACCGCTTGCCCGTGCACTGGTTTGCGTGTCAACCTCTGAGTGGGAGGCAGTTTGTCTGAGATTCTGATGGTAATACAACTGAAACTCAGCCAAGTATAGCCGCCTAGATCGGCCCAGGTTTTCCGCAGTTTCTCTGGGCCCTCGTGCAAATGCGATGCAGTAGTGCATTAGGAAAGAGTGGCTGCGGTCAACACTCTGGGAGGGACTCTGGAAGGATTGTGAATGATGGAAGGAATGGAGGAGGGGATGGTAAAAGGGGAAGGACTCCGTACCGCTGAGGAGTACACATATAAAAAAAATACTTGCACCTATGATGAGTGACCAAGGAAGGGATTTCTTTGTAGTTATACTGTTTTGATTTTCAATTTTACTGAACATTATTTTTTACATTTTAGTACAGTACCTTTTAAATAAACGCTTGTTTTTAAAAAGTTTTTTACGTTCATTTTATTTTATACTATTTAGTAATGAAATTTGTTTATTTATTTGCCATGCCAGACGCCCATGCCATTCAGACATCGGCGTAATCGAAAACCTTGCCTTAGGTTATAAAGATTTCGCTAGAAACTTTATAATAATGCAATCATAAATAGTTCTCAAGTCAACAAAGTTAATGAGCCCAAACTCGATTGTCCTAACATTTGCCATTAGGAAATTTCAGTTCCCACCTCCCACCACCATTATCAGACTCTCGTTATCATGTGTGATGAAAAGTGCTCATGATAACAAAACAAATGAGCACAAACTCGACTGTCCTAGTATATGCTATTAAGGAGTTGCATTGCCCACTCCCCACCTCCATCATCAGAGCAACTCCATAGTATAATATTATTGCATTGTCACCAAAGTTACATAGGTATGCCAAATTTCAGCTCAATCGGATGCCTCCAAGTATTTGAAAAATGGATTGCAAAGTTCAAACCGGAAAGCCAGACATACGAACGAAGCAAGCTGAATAAAAGCTTATAAAAATACTAGTAAGTTTTGTATCATATTAAAACAAGGGAATTCTTATTACACAGTGGTAGAATTGTTGTTTATTATTTATATGTGCGTTACAGTTTTCAGCTCTTTGAACTCGGTCGGGAGCGGACCACAGAAACAAGCTAAAGAATGGCAAAAGCACAATCATCATCAAATTATTCATTATTATCAAATAATAACACTATACTGTCTGCGATATAAACTTCAAATTGCTAATTATTATTGAGTATTCGCGATGAGTTGCTGCTGTATCTGGATAAACTATTTCGTAGTAAGTCGTTTTAAGGTTGTTATGGGGTTTAGCCATCAGTGGTGAAGTACGAGGGGAGCGCCCTATGCTGATGCACGGAGCTGATTGACTGTTACCTTTCAAATAATCGTTTTAACCGATTCCGTTATCTTTAATAATCCGTTAATAACCGTTAGCTTTCAAATAATCGTCATATTAAACGTGCGTTTTCGAACTATTTTTCTACATCTATTTGTAAAAATATACGTTTTTGAACATTCGGTGATTACATTAAGTGTTTTCAATACTCATTCTCGCTCAATTGACGCGAAACGAATCAACAACGTCATAAATCGTGGTATATCATAATGCCCAGGTTGGCAGAAGTGTTGCGAAAGATTGGGGTAGAATATCCATAAGTGCCAATATCCGTAAGTGAATATCCATGAGTGAATATCGATAAGTAAATATCCATAAGTCGAATATCCATAAGTGAGTATAGAGTAGAAATGAGTGCCAAAAATGGCGAGAGGTAGAGGAAAAGTGAGTATAGAGCATCAGTGGTGGATTGAGGGGAGAGCGGAGGGGGCGGTTCGCCCCGGGCCTCTGGTCCTGGGGGGCCTCCAAATCTCGAGAAGTCATTTTTAGTCAAATTCCAACCAAGGCCGAAACATGTTCAGTAACGGGCAGTTTGGGGTTGGAAGCCCCGTACGTTTGCAAAATATAAACATAGGTAGGTAGGTACTAATTCACTTGTTATCAGGTCATGATACCAATTATCAATATAGCATAAAGCTCTACCTACTTATAGTCAGCGCCATAAAAATAGTGAGCCCCACGCGGTGGGCCCCGCTCACTCTATGGTGGCTTTGGCGCGAAACATAAATACTAGATCCGAACAATAGAGAAATATCATTAAAAAAATTACATACATGCCTACTAAAGAAATTACATTCATACGTACTAAAGAATAACAACAGGGGAAATAAACCATTCTGAACCTTACTGTCATAAAATTACATTATAACTTGTAACTTGTTAGAAGCCATAATAAAGATAGCAGTCGCCGCTGTTGCCAACTTGTTTTGTTATACCCACCATAAGCGGTTCTTCAAACCACCAGAAAACCTCTAATACCGCCTGGTGTGACCACTTACTGTCTAGTAAGTAGGCAACTACATCTGATGCACTTACATAAAAAAAATGATTAAGTATTGCAAAACATACTTTTTCAAGCAAATTGAACTCGATTCACTTACTATACCCTGTGATCTATATTCATTCAAATCTATATACAGCCAAAATGTTATTCAGGGAATCCCCATGGCGCTGGTAGGTATTTACAAGATCGTAGTGTTGCCTACACCATAAAAGTTGACACACTTTGCGTCAAAGGGCCATGTCATAGCAAAATATGATGTATTATAAATTTGTTTACACGTTAGTGGTTGAATATCTTGCTCACCACTAACAAAAACCACCAGCCACTAAAAACAAATTTTATCCACTAAAAGGAATGTCTGAACCACCAGTTTACGTGGAAAATCTAATAAGTTGGCAACACTGTTAGGCGCTGCGGGACTTTCCTGACCCACGGTCTTACATGCAGGTCTGGAAACGAAGCCACATTTCAATGATGCCGTGAGGCACCGTTACAAGATCCACTTTTTATTCCGCTTGCCGCCACATGCGTCGCTCCTATCGGAGGACATCCCCCACCCACGGTCTTCTGTGATCTCACCCTACTACCTACCTAGACACTTATAATTTCCGTCTATAATCAAGCAAAAATGCATCCCCGTATACTAGTAAAATTGCAACCCAATTTACCAAACTTTTAACGAAAAATAACGACTAAAAAAGGTCTCATTTATACGGCGCTTTATGGAGATAACGCGCTGGCCACATTTCTATGTAATAATTTAAACACTAAATAACTCTAGATGCCAGATATGAACTGCTTACACGAGTAAAATATTGTAAAGTTTTCGTAACGACAATAAAAACAGCCGGTCAGCGAATGTTTAGAGAAAATATTCAGGATTAAACTTAGAAAATATGACTAGCAGACGAATTTTCGTAGTTGCGACTTTTAAAAAAATGGGTCTATCAATCAGTTTACTTAGTCTTCAGTAAGCGTATTATTTGTTCATTTGGTTTTTTATTCGTATCCTCATAAAATATTCGGGGGCAAGGTCGACGGCGCATGCGCCTCGATCTGGAGAGTGGGAGAGACAGACAGACGATATTCTGTCCATGTCACACACGTACCCATCAACAGCAATGCCACGTAGTGGCGAAAAATGTAAAGAAAACTAGATCGGCTTAGCACGCTTAAGGTATTGTGGTTGTCTCCAAACCTGTATCAAACCTGTATTATTATTAAATGGGACTTCAATGAACCTTTCCCCTGTTTATCACGTATAATCCAATATTTCTTGGCCATTTGTGTCTCGGTCGCATCATGAAAGAGAAGTTTTTCTAAACTGAAATTTATAAAAAATTATCGCCGATCTACGGTGAACCAAGAACGCCTAGTCAATCTGTCCATTCTATCAATTGAAAGGAAAGATTCAAGGAAAATAGATTTCAACAACGTTATTCAGAAGTTCAGTTAAATGAATGCACGAAAACACGTAAAATAGTTACAAAGCAAAAGCTTTGTTTTTAAACATATAAGTACAATGAAAGTTACTTTCTTATTATAGTCTTCATTATTTCTTCGCACTCTACCTGCTAGGTGCTGTGCTGAATGCTGATCCGTATTCTAAGTTTTTTACTCATATCATAAGTAGGGCGTATAGTAAAATTACATATCATCAATTATACATCCATTTTTTAGCAGACCGGGGGCCTCATTAATATGCCGCCCGGGGCCTCTGACGGGCTTAGTCCGCCACTGTAGAGGGTGAGTATAGAATAGAAGTGAGCGAGTAAAAATGAACCCAAAAAAGCCAACAAACCCAAACAAACTCACTATATTCGTCTACTTCCCGCCATTTCTGGCGCCCTTTTCTACTCTATACTCATGGATATTCGACTTATGGATATTCGACTTATGGATATTCGACTTACGGATATTCGACTTATGGATATTCGACTTATGGATATTCGACTTATGGATATTCGTACTTATGGATATTCAACTTATGGATATTCGACTTATGGATATTCGACCATAGTGGTTGCGAAGTTAAAGACATATGGGCCCCGTTCGTAACCTCAATATCGACACAAGGAGCTGTCAAAAATGAATATCGGTCCGGGTGGAAAAAATTCCGCTGGAAAGACAAAGTGTGTACTAAAGTTGTCTATAATCTCGAAGAAATCAAAAACTTTAATAATTATGCGATATTATTAGAAACAAATTATGTATGAAAAAAATCCGCGTTATTTTGTCTTTGCCTAGAAATGTATAATTTCTTAACACAGTTATCAAATTAATATTAAGTCATTATTACTAATTAAGAGAATAAGTACCAATAATATTCGTTGTTAATTATCCTGACCGAGTAGTTTGAGATTCCCGGGCATAATTATCGAATACCGATAAGATAGGTAGTATTTGTGCCGTCTACGACGTTGCCATGATTGCACAGTCTAATATTTGGTGTGCTTAATTTTCGCACAAATTCGCTATCAAAAACATTCATAATTTTATAACGGTACTGTGAATCCTCATTTTCACGGTACCAAGGGTACCGATAATTAGTCCAACCGTACCTATTTTTTCAGCTCCGTAGTAACATTCGAAGATATTAATAATGTACTGAAGAATGATCGGGAGTTTTCCATAAGCGTAATGTAATTATCCCACGAAATACGTCGATTTGCCGATTTTTTTCCAAAAAACGGTACTGTGGATCGTATTCAAACTGCACAGGATGATCAGCGAAGAGGTTATGAAGGTCCAGAAAAAAATTAGAGCCCAGTGGTAAACAAAGAACATATATTATATGGAATCCGCAGGCGCGCTTGGCTCCACCCAGCTCCACTTCTTCCTATGCTAGAGCCAACTACGGTTGAGGTGATGTCGCGTCGCGCTCGTTCTCTTGCAGATTCCAATGTTAACAGCAACAACGGTCGAGCGGTCTAAGGGACGTGCTCGTTATGCCGGGGAGCCCCGGCTTAAAATCGATCTGTTTTCGTTCCTACTCTCGCGCTCCTTTCCATCTCACTCGGGCCATCTCTTTTCAGCATGCTCTCAGGGATTTCTTCCAAGGAACGTGCTACGCGGTACAGAAATCTGCTGCTACTTTGCTTACATCTGTCAGAGATTTGACAGGCCTCGAACGTATTCGCGATTGTTAATACTGAATATCAATTTAACTAGTTAATTAATCGTGTATTCGTGTATTTCGTGCTATTCTGTTGGACTCTTTGCCCGCGAAAAATTGGCTGTTTAAAATTGTGTCTCAGTTGCAACATTGTTAACAATGCCATCAACTAGCAGATGTGCGTATAATGGATTCAAAAATGTTCCTAAGACGAGTCCCAAGCTGAGCTTCTATCGTTTCCCTAACAACGACAAAACGTAAAAAAATGTAAACATTTTTTTTCAGGCAGAACATGTATAGTTTCTATTTAACAGTAATTAAAATGAAGAAAATGCATATTTGAGAGAATTGCACGCATTTACAAAAGAAAGAAAGTTGAATTTTTGAATAAAGAAGTCCTTTTTTGTTTTCTAATTTTTCAAAAACAATTCTCGTCAAGTAGAAGGCAGCAATATTATTAATATTTCTACCAAGTTCCAACTCAATCGGCTTAAGAGTTTTTGAGTAATTCTGCACGCCAATTTTGAAAATGCAGTTATGGGGAAAAAACGGGTTTAAAGTTTATGCCCGCTCCGAATCGGAGCGATGAGACACAGCGTTCACGGGCTGTAACGTTTAAAGTTTTTCGAATTTCACTTTGAAACTTCCGGAAAATATTCTACATATACAGGGTGGATCTCAAATACTAGTTTTCCGTTCTTGAGCATATAAGGTACCTCTTTCCAAGCAAAACGCTTCTTTTAAGGCCTAAGGCCACTGTAACGGTCCAAAAAAAAAGGTTTTTTTCACGAATTTTTTGCTTCCAAAATTGAAGGTAATTGAAAAAAAACTTTTAAGGGTGTTATCGGGCATACATTAAACTTTATTATCAAATTTTTTTACAGCAAAAAAAAACAAAATGGCGGTTCCACAGCTATCTTCCCGGGGCATGTTTTGCTTGCAGGGCTCCGCGGCACGCAGCACCACTGGTGCACTTTTGAATCTAGAACAAAAAAAAACCATCAATCTAGAGGGTTATAGCTAGAGAATGTCGATCGGATTTTAAAAAGTATCAATTTTTGTGGATTTGGCGTGCGTTTGAAAAAAAAAATTGATTTTTGACGAAAAAAACGGCTAGTTTTTTGTTAATAAAAAATCAATAAATAAAGTTATTGAAAATCCCGATCGACATTCTCAAGATAATGTTAATGTTCACATCTGGTCAAAATTTCAAGTAAAAAAAATGTAAATTGTTCGAGTGATGCTGCATGCCATTTTGAAAAACCGTATTTCGAGAAAAACGCGTTTAAAGTTTTGCGAATAGCTCTATTTCCTAAGGAAAAAACTATTGCGAATTGCTCTATTTCCTAAGGAAAAAATTTTTTTCTCGCACGGGACCTTTTTTTCCTTATTCTAGAGGGTTTAAACTATTTTTGAAGCCAATAAAAAAAAATCGATTTTTCAAAAAATTTACAGTGGCCTTACCCCTTAAATGTCTTACAACAAAAATTGGCTGAGATATTCACGAGTAAATTCCGACGGTGAGTAAACAATAGCACAGTAGGTTCGGCGTCCAAGCGAGAGTGGGCTGCGGGTTCGAATCGCCGTTCGCGGAAGTGGATGCAAATCCTTTGGTTTTGTTAGATGGGAATTAAAATTGTAAGTTCAAATGTTCAATTTCGAATGTTGGAATCTGAATTTTGAACCTTGTCCGGTCGCCCAAATAAAGTATTAATTAATTTTTAAAAATGGTAGACAATATTGTCCATTGTTAACTCGGACGATATAAAGATCTAAAGATCTTTACATGTCCCGTTCGAGTAAACAATGGATGACAATTGTTTACTCCATTGTTGGAGTAAACAATGGATAACAATGTTTAACATGTTTATTTATTATTTAATACTTTATTTGGGCGACCGGATAACGTTCAAAACTCAAATTTCAAAATCAAAAATTAAAAGTTTCAATTCAAATGACCGAATGTAGATTCGAACCCTAGCGCGCGCTCGCTTAGACGCCGAAACTAGTGTGGCATTGTTTACCTACCGTTGGACTTTACTCGTGAATATCTCGGTCAATTTTTGTCGCACAACATTTTTAAAAAGTTTTGCTTTTTTAAAAAATGTTATGTCTAAAAATAGGTATCAATTTGTTTATCGTTTTAAATGTTGATCCCGTCTTAAAGTATTCTTTTCACGAATCTGAATTTTTAACAATTGACTGATTTTCGTCTATAAACAAGTGAAAATACATCCCAGTATGCTCGTAAAATTTCAAGTCAAGTTACCGAACTTTTAAGGAAAAAATGCAACTCACAAAATCGTCTTATTTGTACGGCGCTTTATGGAGATTACACACTGGCCACATTTCTATCTAATAATTTATACACTAAAAAACTCTAAATTCCTGATATAAACTGCTCACTCGTGTAAAACAATCTTAAGTTTCCGTAACGATAATAAAAACAGCAGGACCGCATGCTAAAAAAAAATATTAAGGTAAAGGTACCAATGCTCGGACGGTTAAGAGCATCCTCAGATTATAGGATTTATTATTCACTTATGGACCGTTTAACACAAAAATGACCGGAACTAACGTGAAGCTCGTAATTTCTATATTTCAAAACACATACAATAACTACCGGAAAGTTAAATATTTTTATTTTTATACATTTAAATGTTCAATAGTACCAAATGTACCAATTTTCGGACAGCTGTTAGTGTTACGTACCTATGTTCGGACACTATCGTGTCCCAATTATGGGACACGTCCCTATAACCACATAACCACAAATTTTGTTTGCATCGCGACTAGTTACGTTACCTATTACATTATCTAAATATAGGACAGATGCACTTACCAATTGATTTGATCTTTTTCTTCACTTATTTTATCAAAATCACAAACTAAGCTTGATAAATCATTTATCGCGAGGTACACAGCGAAACGAACTGTCAACGCTTGGCGTCCGGCGATTCGGTCTCTGCGGCTACGTTCTCTCGTACCAGCAATCGGACATGAGATTCGACCGTGGTACGTGCGTGGGATAGATGTCCCAATGAATGAGACGCTGAATTTATTATGTAAAACCTTATACAAACCAAAACGTAACGACGGTGTCGAAAAGTCGGTTCGATTCGCTTTCGTTTGATCATAAGTCCAGTCTAGAAATCGATCAAAAATAGACCTCTATTACTATCACAAATTATCGTAACTGCTTAGCTCTTCGGTTTAGAAAAGTGCATGCATGACATGACTAACGCGGACTCGTTATCATAACTCGTCAATTTTACGACTAAAATTAATTATTAGCGTACAATTTTCCAATAATCAATTAACAATTGAAGGCTGAATAGAATGCAAGCGTGACTTTTCGTTACCTATCAATTAGATAGCTGATATAGTGAAATATTCAAACTACTGTCCGAACAGTGGGACCCGTCCGAGCATTGGTACCGTTATCTTAATGGTAAAATTTCGTAGCCGCCACCTATCAGGAAGAATGAAGAAATGTCTGAATCTACAGAATTTGCGTACATTTTTTATTCCAGTTTATTGTTGGGTATAATACTTGAGTGTGACTTATTTTTACTAAGCGCCACTATAATTTACCACTGATTCAGAAGGGGCCCCTTGTGCCCCCACAAAATACGGCCGTCCGCTGAAGAAATATCTCAACGTGAGTTAAGGGGAGGGTAGGGGTTTCAGCGTGAAAAAAAGCACTTTTTGCGAAGTGTCATTTTATGAACATTCCGTGAAATTTGTACGCGCAAATATTCACAAACAAGCCGGTAACAAAGCTTTTCCAAGAACGCCTTTGGGAAAACACGATTTGCGGTGTTCACCGTATCTCAGTTAGAAATTATCTGAAATCAAGTACCATTGAAATTTAGTCAAAGTATCATCAAATCCTCCCCCCAACGGTCTTTGATAATTTTTTTCATTTCTAAATTTTTGGTGGTCATGTAAAGTGAAAAGTGCTATTTTTCACGAAAAATTCCGCCATTTTGGGGGTGGAAAACCCCCTCAATGTAAAAAAAATCTCAAACTGACCGTTGAGGGCAGGTATTTTATCTGTAGAAAGTGTGTACCAAGTTTGAAATAAATCGGTCATGTAGTTTTCAAGTGGCAGTGAACACGGACTTTGAAAAAGTGGTTTCGAGAAAAACGCGTTTGAAGTTTAGAGAAGTCGGAACTACAGTGTTAGAGGAGCGGGACTAAATAGTCAAAACTTCGAGAGTTTTGCTCTGATTGACTTGAAATTTCTGGATGTTTAACTATAAGTGAAATGTTTAACTATAAGTGTTTAACTTGAAATGTTTAACTATAATGTTTTTTGACTTTAACATTTCAAGTTAAAGAAATGTTTAACTTGAAATGTTTAACCATGGGGAAACACAAAAAAATCGATTTTTCAAAAGTGCAAACCCCACTCTCCCCTTAAAATTATGCGCTGCCTCCTACCAAACCGTCCAATGCTTGGTCGGTCAGTTGGCCATTAATACAAGCGGAACAGCACTATAGCCCGATAGGCATACGCTAGAGAGAGACTACCGCGAGAGACATCCCTTAAACCTCTATCATTGTGTTTGGTAGACCTGTGGCGGTCCTGTTAGTTCCACCATCTCACCGCTACGCGGCTACATCGTTCCAGCGTTTCTCACAAGCAGTTGCGGGGGCATGTGTATCAATAAATGCAACCGTCTTTCCTCTAGATCGTAACACCCAGCGCGTCTAGGGGCGGTCCATAAATTACATAACGCAACATTTTCCAATTTTTGACCTCTCCACCCACGTAACGGGACCGTAACGCTTGGCCAGAACCCCCACCCCGTATTCCGTTACGTAACGGGTGCTTTGTCGTCAATAATTGCGATTTTCTTCATAGACATAACTAATTATGAAAGGATCGGGATTATACTCATTTTATGAAGTATGTATTCATCTAGTTTTATACCAATTTTTATCACAAAATCTTGAACATTAACCAAGATATATGCCTTAATTTGACAACGAAAAAAAAATGTCTCTTCATTGTCCCATCGATATCTTTATGAAAGGTTATCTGTAAATTGAAAGTCAACAATTTATCGATATCCATACAACTATAGCTATCGTTATGCGTAGCCGTTTTTTTATTTTGTTTTTTTTTTTACATAATGCCGACAGTTTGAACATTTTTTCTATTTTCAAGGGTCTTTTTCTGTATTCAAACAGTCTTTAAAAATAGTAATGATCAAATGTTAAAAACGCGGATACGTACAGCCTTAGTCACTGCGATTACAAAAATATTTTTTTTTTAATTGAAAATCGGTTGATGAGTTTTTAAGTATTCGCTCGGACAAGGTCGAAAAAACTAGTTTCGAAAAAAACGCGTTCAAAGTTTTCGTTCCGTGTTTCTTGATATAAAGTTTCGATTTTTTCTAGACTATTGATACTTACTTTGAAGTATCTAGTCACGGGCGATTAGACGGTTCTTCATTTTCATGATAGTTCACAAAATAATAAGAGCCTGTACTTTATCTATTGTAAATGATGCCACACGTGTAGGGACTGAGGCCACTAACCGGTCGCGCTACCTGTTCTCACTAAAGTGACTATAACTCCGTCAATTTTCGGACTTGGGAATAAAAATGTTGCCAACATATTTTTCAATACACGTACATTCAAGAATTATTTTTAAAAAATATTCCTCAAATTTTGCTTGGGGGATGTGGGAAAGCTAATGTGCAAGTTCTTGCACAGTAGCGTGATTTTCCCCCTTAATTGACATTGCGTATAGAAAGCTGCGCGCTGTCCACGGTAAAATTGCACTCGAGGTTTAAATTAAAAACTTGAACATGCAGGAATTTTGCTATTTCTGGCAGTTTTAAAATCGTGACGTAACGCAAACCTTGACCCCCCCCCCTACGTACGTAGATCGTAACGCCTGGCCGAACCCCCCACCGCCCATTGCGTTACGTAATTTATGGACGGCCTCCTAGGGCAGGGTACAGTGACACAGCCCTACTGATGAATCTGTCACTGTACCCGAGACGAAACCCAAATTTTTTTCCTGTCTCCTCCTATCTTACCAACCTTACAGAACCTGGACAAGCAGCGGACAACTACGGGAGTAGAGAGCCATCGACCGAATCTCTACACACCGATACATCGCCGCGCAGTCTACCGGCGGAAATACTAACTACATTTTTTTCTGCTAAATATTAACACGGGACCTGTTGTTCCATGTATTATCTGTTCTTCGGTGGTAACACGTTGACTCAACCCCACACAACCTTAATGTACAGCTTCAGATGTGCCTTCGCTGCTTTAGGAAGACGCTCACGCATGCGTACTACGATTTTCGGGACGAAGTTTTGTGCCGAGTAAACTCACATGAACCTTTAGGCTGGGAATAGACGTCCGATTTTTCCTTTCCGACAATCCGATCCGACAGTCGGATCGGATTGTCGGAAAGAAAAAATCGGATGTCTATTCCCAGCCCAGGGGACTGGCATCTTTTGGAATTTTTGCTACGCGAATTGTCCGCTGTTTGTAGTGTCCTACTCTGCCGCTCGCAGCGCTAATTGTTCTCGGACAATCCTGATGCGCGCACAAGGGCTATGTATGTGTACGCACGCACACATATAATCGGGCAAGCCCCATATACCACCGACAATACGCACTGAGGTTTAATGTGGTGTATGCGGCAGTATGAGTCGCTCGCCTGCACAATAAGAAAATGTCAGAACACTACTAGCGCCACGGGGAGAGGTAGCAGAACTAAATAAAGCGGTCAAAAAGCGTAGCATTTTTATTTACGGTAAGGGATAGGAGGTGCCAGCCCCCTGTCCCATCCTTAGGGTCGTGTTCGTTGGGTCTCATCATTTTGATTCAAACAAGTGCGCATGCGCATAATGATGCGCAATTGATGATGCGCTCGTTTCATCGCGCAGTTGCGCGTTGCGCATCATTATACGCATGCGCACTTGTTCGTATCAAAATGATGAGACCCAATGAACACGACCTAGGATAAGCTGCGAACTTTTGTCATTTTCACACAAGCGTAGAACCGTAATAGCCTCCTGAGTTGCAGATTTGCAGTGATTTCGTCTTTTATCGGTTGTTCGTCATGTTTATAGCCGAGTATAATAAGATATTTTTAAAAAAAGCATGGCGAAATAAGCCGAAATAAATTTGAAAACACTATGGAATGCATATCTAGGTTTTGGCTCCGATTGTAAGTTTTTGGCGAATAACGAGTGGGAGAGAGTGTGCAAGTAAGATAGCTGTGCTCGCCAGCGCCGCGAGTAGACAAGAGGCGAAACATTTACTTCGGCCACCTGAGCTTGGGGGCCTTGACATATATGTCTCAATAATGAACAGCACTATCAACAAACCATATTTACGCGAACATCATTGACAAATGAACAAATTATTGTAATAATAAAACGCGTACGAGAACAATTATGAAAGACGCAACATCGAAAGAAAATGAGTGCGTTCACGGTAACGGTGAGGTGAGAACGTATTTCAACCAGTCAAAATTCGACCAATTGTGTGAATGTGTCAAAGAGGTTATGTTTACACGCAGATATTTTCGTCATTTGCCTTCCATCTACTATTGTTTTTTTGCATAACTGCCTCAGTCGGAATGTTTTTTCGAACCCCAAAGTACTAGAATTGCTGCGGATACTTAAAATGAAATAACGCCACAAACGTGTCGGAAAGGAAGAATAAACCCAAACAAGCAAGAAACAACTTAAGGCGGGACATTCAGAGGAGAAAAGAATCTGCATGCAATCTAGTTTCCCGTAGATTTGCAAAAAAATTCTAAATTTTTTTCAGTTAGACAATGTAGTTTCTATTTGACAGTAATTAAAAGGGAGAAAATGCAAGTTTAAGAGAATAGCACGCATTTACAAAACAAAATCAACATTTCACGCCTAATTTCTGTAAAAGTTAGATAAAAAGTCGTTTTTTTTTCGAAATTTTCAAAAGCAATTCGCGTCAAGACGAAGGTAGCAGTATTATCAATATTTTTACCAAATTTCAAATGAATCGGCTTGATAGCTTTTGAGTAATCTTGCGTACCAATTTTGAAAAAACTGATTTGAGAAAAACCCGTTTGGTGTTTACGCCTGTTTTGAATCCGAGCGGTGAGGCACAGTATTGACGGGCTGTGACATTTGAAGTTTTTCGTAATTCACTTTGAACCTTTGGGAAAATATCCTATGTATATTTCAGGTGTACAACTTTGCTTCTGCCGCTTTAAGGCCTTAGGCCACAATAACGGGTATAAAATCATGTGCGAATTTAACAATTTTTTTTGTATGAAAAAGTGAATTACTCATAAAATGAATTACACATCTATGTAGTATGAATATCAAGCTGTAAGAAAATATACATATGTTTTTTTTTCGATGTACAAAATGGCCGACTACTAATATTTTCTATCTTTTTTTTAAGCATTCGGCGGTGTGACATTTAGCATCCACAATTCTTTACCGAGAACAAAAAACAAAAATTCTCGTCAATCTACATTAGAATACCAAGAGAAGCACGTACGGAATTTAAAAAATATTGTTTTATTCAAAAGTTGTATGTATTTGAACTTAAGGGAAGGGTAGGGGTTTCAGTGTGAAAAAAAACACTTGCGAATTTTTTTCATCTATATGAATAGAGTAAATTTATTGAAACCTTTTGTACATTGTTAAGTGTCATTTCAAGAATATTCCGTGAAATTTGTACGCGAAAATATCCACAAACAAGGCGATGACAAAGTTTTTCCAAGAACGCTTTTGGAGCAACACGATTTGCGGTATTCACTGTGTCTCAGCTAGAAATTATCTGAAATCAAGTACCATTCAAATTTATTTATAGTATCATCAAATCCTCCCCCCAACGGTCTTTGATAATTTTTTTTTTTTCATTTCTAAATTTTTGGTGGTCATGTAAAGTGAAAAGTGCTATTTTTCACGAAAAATTCCGCCATTTTGGGGGTGGAAAACCCCCTCAATGTAAAAAACAATCTCAAACTAACCGTTGGGGGGAGGTATTTTATATGTAGAAAGTGTGTACCAAGTTTGAAATAAATCGGTCATGTAGTTTTCAAATGGCAGTGAACAGAGACTTTGAAAAAGTGGTTTCGAGAAAAACGCGGCACCGGCTTGTTTGTGGATATTTTCGCGTACAAATTTCACGGAATGTTCTTGATATGACACTTAACAATGTACAAAATCTTTCAATAAATTTACTCTATCCATATAGATAAAAAAAATTCGCAAGGAAGTGTTTTTTCACACTGAAACCCCTACCCTCCCCTTAAGAAATGAATTTTCACTGAAAAATTTCGTTATAACTGCTGATAAAATGAAAAGTTTTCGATTATTGAGAAATTCCGTACGTACTTCTCTGCGAAATGCAATTAGGAACATAACTTTTAAATTTGAAGTAAATCGAGTGAAAATTGTTGAAGTTATTTGTCACGCCAATTGGACAAAAGCAGTTTCGAGTAGTCGGCTATTTTGTACGTCGAAAAAAAATAATATATTTTCTAACAGCTTGATATTCATGCTAAATAGATGTGTAATTAATTTTATGAGTGAATCACTTTTTCATACGAAAAAAAAATTGTTAAATTCGCACATGATTTTATACCAGTTACTGTGGCCCAAGGCCTTTAAAAAAATTCAGCCTTATTTTTAAAAAGTGATTACCTATTCATGTTTCAAAGTACTGTCCGTCGCTAGTTACTTCTTTTCCCCATCTTTTTGGCAATTGTTGGATACCATCTCGAAAAAAGGATGCGTCTTTTGGGGCGATCCACGAATCGATCAATTTTTGGACTTCTTCATAAGAGCCGAAATGCTGATCAGCCAGGCCGTGTGCCATCGATCGAAACAAATGGTAATAGGAAGGAGCAATGTTTGGAGAGTACGGCGGGTGGGGTAAGACCTCCCATTTAGCGTTTCCAAGTATGTCTTGACCCAGTCTTGAGACATGTGGCCGAGCATTGTCATGCTGGAGGATAACTATCGTGTCTCTCTTGGTACTGTGGCCGTTTCTTCTTCAATGCTCGGCTCAAACGCATCAATGGCGTTCGATACCGAATTCTTCTTGCGCTTGGCACGAGTCTTCATCAAGTAATGCCTCCAGTTCGGAATTTTCGAAAATGTTCTCTCTTCGACCGCCATGCCGGTCCTCGACGTCAAACTCACCGCTCTTGAAGCGTTGAAACCACTCACGACATGTTCTTTCACTAAGAGCAGACTCACCGTAAGTGCTCGAGAGCATTCGATGCGCCTCAGCCGCAGTTTTCTTCAAATGGAATCAAAAATCAAATTTTCCCGCAAATAGCGAGTATTTGGCTCGAAAACTGACATTTTCAATCGAGAATACATTTATGACGCAACACACAAATTCACCAATGTAGTGCTGTCGTCATATTCGCAAATGTCCAAGCTTACTGTGTGACATTTTTATCTGCCTATTTCGACCAGCACGTACGGCTACAGCCATCTATCGAAAAACGTCCGAAGCAAAGTTGTACACCTAATCGTTCCATCGTTCATAGAAAACTAAATGGACTTCTTGATCGTTATAAATGTATATCCCGCCTAAACGATCGCACATTGCTTTGAGGTTGAA
Organism: Ophion slaviceki; assembly: GCA_944452715.1. Taxonomy (NCBI): domain Eukaryota; kingdom Metazoa; phylum Arthropoda; class Insecta; order Hymenoptera; family Ichneumonidae; genus Ophion; species Ophion slaviceki. The sequence continues at coordinate 17,865,116 of OX101790.1, forward strand.
AGAAAAATGACTTTTCAGCAAGCACCGGCAACGGAGGAGTCGGTCTCCAAGCAAAAATTACGAGGCTGGTTGAATCGTCATTTGCGAATAAAAATGACGGACGGAAGAATATTGACGGGCGCCTTTCTCTGCACGGACCGCGACGCCAACGTAATACTCGGTTCTTGCGCCGAATACTTGTCCAAGGATCACACGGAGGCGAGACCCCTGGGGGTGGTGATGGTACCGGGACGTCACATCGTCTCGATCCATCTAGACGCTTGGTTCGACGAGGTACCCACGAGGCGAAGACGTAGATGTCCCTCTCAAAGCGAGTGAAAAAAGAACAAGAAGAAGAAAGGAAACTGAGGAATCAACGAAGATTCGTTCAAACAAAAATGCCAGTTGAGTCGGTTTATAAAAATTGCATATGTCTAGTCTACAAGAATCGTCTCAACGTCGCCATCTTCCGCTACGTTTTTCTTCGTCTCGTCCATTTTGGCTGAAAAATATAAATTACCGACGGTTATTCGCGCGGACCGAAGCATTGTCATAAATTCGTCTTGAAGGTCTTGGAAAATAGAAATCGACGAAACGACAGAAATCTGCGAGAAATTATTCGAAATAAAGATCATGCAAATTATTCGTTGTAAATCTCGAATGAATGCAGCGGATTTGCAGCTTGGTCGCCGCAATGAGGCTTTTACTGTTGTACGGAAATCTTAAGGGGTTAGGCCACAGTAACGGGTCTAAAATCATGTGCGAATTTAACATTTTTTTTCGTATGAAAAAGTGATTCACTCCTCACATTAATTACACATCTATTTAGTATGAATATCAAGCTGTTAGAAAATATATTTTTTTTTCGATGTACAAAATGGCCGACTTCTCGAGACAGCTTTTTTCCAATTGGTGTGACAAATAACTTCAACAATTTTCACTCGATTTACTTCAAATTTAAAAGTTATGTTCCTAATTGCATTTCGCAAAGAAGTTCGTACGGAATTTCTGATTAATCGAAAACTTTTCATTTTATGAGCAATTATAACGAAATTTTTCCACTGAAAATTCATTTCTTAAGTTCAAATATCTACAACTTTTGAATAAAACAATATTTTTTAAATTCCGTACGTACTTTTCTAGGTATTCTAATGTAGATTGACGAGAATTTTTGTTTTTTGTCCTAGGTCAAAAATTGTGGATGCTAAATGTCGCCGCGGAGCGCCTCAAAAAAAGATAACGAAAGAAAATATTAGTAGTCGGCCATTTTGTACATCGAAAACAAAAAAATATATATTCTCTAACAGCTTGATATTCATACTAAATAGATGTGTAATAAATTTTATGAGTAAATCACTTTTTCATACGAAAAAAATTGTTAAATTTGCACATAATATTACACCCGTTACTGTGGCCTCAAGCCTTAAACACTATATCGTTTTAGGATGACAAGAGAATGAACCATCTTTTTAATATAGTCAAATACCCTATTGCGGCGCGCTCGTTCTTTGATACTAAGATATTTACATTTTATTATGCATTCTTCCTGAAGAATACTGTACTCCGTTTCGAGTACACCGTTGTGCTTGATTTCCTTGGTCACATTGTTGAGAGCGTCGTCCATTCTCTGGCCGAGGGTCGTCGATAAACTGTCCAAACCGGCCATGTAACTGGCGTCCGTCGCGGCGACAGCCATTTTTTGAACGTAATCCATGTATTCTATCAATTGCTGAAGCGAAACGTTTCGATTTCTCTCAATTCGATATTCTTAGGCTACTAAATATTGTTTCTTTCATGAAAATCCGTAAGAGTTTATCGTTTCTCAAGAAAATTGACAAAAAGATCTGGAATTCCGTGCAAACTCTCTGCTTTCGGTGTATTTGATCCAAGTATTTTCAGTTAACGGGCCACATCTGCTAAGGTGGGTCGAAAAATTGCATTTTCCAAAAACATTTTTATTCGATAGTAGAGTGACCTTATTTTGGCACCCCACCAATTATTGACGGTTCCCTCCTACCTGCGCAGTGGTCCTTAACCCTTTGCGATCACACGTTCTGGCTATAACAACTGGCCAGCGTGTTATAGCCAGAATGTGTGATCGCGAAGGGTTGAAGTACCAATAATTGGGACCCTAAAGTGCCAAGATTTGGGCCTTTAAAGTTCCAATATTTAGGCCCTTGAAGTCACAATAATTGGTCCCTTAAAGTCCCAATAATCGGGCCATTAACGTGCCAATAATTGGGCCCTCAACGCGCCAATAATTAGGCCCTCAACGTGCCAAAAATTGGGCCCTTCAAGTCCCAATATTTAAGCCCTTAACGTGCCAAAAATTAGGCCTTTAAAATTCCAAAATGTGAGCCCTTAACGTGCCAAAAATTGGGCCCTTCAAGTTCCAATAATTGGGTCCTCAACGTTCCAATAATGGGGCCGTTCAAGTCCCAATAATTGGGCCCTCGACGTTCCAATAATGGGACCCTTCAAGCCCCAATAATTGGGCCCTTCAAGCCCCAATACTTGGGCCCTTCAAGTCCCAATAATTGGTCCCTTAAAATCCTAATAATTGGGCCCTTAACACGCTAAAAATTTGGCCCGTAAAGTCCTAATAATTGGGCCCTTAACATGCTAAAAATTTGGCCCTTAAAATCCTAATAATTGGGCCCCGAAAGTCCCAATAATTGGGCCCCCTTAATGTGTCAATAATTGGGATTAAAGTGTCAATAGTTGGGAACCTCACCCTATCTCTTTTTAGCAATATTTCCTGAAGATTTCATTGAAATATTCATAAAATTGAATGAGCTCCAAACAAGAATTTCATCTGCCGGCGGTCATGCTTTTGTTGCTGTTCTGTATTTTTTTGGTGTTTTTTTTTTCAAAGGCTCAATATATGTACGTGTGTTTAAAAAAATGAGTTTTCATTTTGCAAACTGGTTCCCAGAAAAAGAATTTGGAATTTAGCCATTCTTTTTGGGTTTCTAGGTAGATGTAGCTCATTAAAGTATGCTGAAGTTTAGATGCGCTTGTGAAAACGAAAACGTACAACCAGCATTTGTTTCTTCTCTTGAACCTCGGCTCTTGCGGCAACTATCATATCCCAGTGAGTGTCGCTGACTCGGTAAGCCAGAGTATCCCTAATAAGGCTCATAAGTAACGCCAGACTGCGTCTGCAATTTTTGATTATAGTTTTCATAAAGGAGTATGTATTTCTATGAAGTTCCCGTTGCAATATGATTACCTGTACTCGTTGCTCGTAGTTTCTATGGCAATGTAAGTAATCGTTAGAGCCTGAGAGACGCTGTTGACAGTGGCGATGGTGGATTGTTTGATCATGTGTTCGTGGGTGAATTTCGAAAAGTCTGGCGTTTCCCACTGAATTTGTCCATTGGTTTTTGGCTCGTTTGCCGCGGAACTTACGAAAACCGAAGTCGTTGTGTACTGTAACGAATACAATCGTGGGGAGAATTTCGCAACGAAAAAGGGAGGTTAGAATCCCGGATGCGGTGAAGACTATCGGATTACCAAAATCGGACTTGTTTTTCTCAACAATGCCTTGAATAAGCGTCGAAAAGCCATTTTTGCGTTCGTCCACGAGAAAAAATTGCCTTTTTCCTCACATTTTTACACTAACGGAGCCGAAACGGGTTTTTTGTAGGTTAAGCATAGAAATTTGGAAATCTTCTGTTCAGGGACGGCAGCGCCACTGTTGACAGGTGCGGCGAAAACGAGAACGAGAAGCGCGGCTGCGCTTGCATGGTAAATTTAAGACGGAATGACACCTCATCGCGGTCGGTATGGTAGAACAATTATAAACACCCAAAAATCTCTGAAACGGCTCTTCAGATCCCGTCGAAACTTTGCCAAACGACGTCAAATAAATAAACGAACAGCTGTCTGCCCCTCAAATTTTCTGAATTTGAGAAAAAAAAACGTAGATTGGCTTATGATAAGCAAATCTACGTTATTTTTCTTAAATTCAGAAAATTTGAGGGGCAGACAGCTGTTCGTCTATCTATTTGACGTCGTTTGGCAAAGTTTCGACGGGATCTGAAGAGCGATTATAGAGATTTTTGGGTATCTATAATTGTTCTCTCATACCGACCGCGATGAGGTGTCATTCCGTCTTAATCTTGAATATGCCAAAACGCTGGAAACACGTTCAGTTGGTAAGATTCTCAAGCTTGCTGTTCGGATAAAAAAAAGAAATGTTCTATTTTGATTTTCCTTCCTTTAAGGAGGTACGGTGATGACCATGCTAGTAAACTTAGTCTATTTCACGCCGCAATACCGCCACGTTTTAGATGTATGTATATGGCCTATTTTTCGAGAAATATTTTTTAAGTATTGAATTTCGAGTTTCCTATTATTTTTATAATATGGAAACAACCTTAATAATCTACTTCTCGACTTCAGTAGTACGCCATATCGTTTACGTTTAGCATCGTCGCATTTTAGGTGGCTGTCATCGGTTCCACGCGCCCGGCTTATTATTTTTTGTAGCCGGTTAACATGGAGAATGAAAATACTGTGGAAGTTTATCAAAAGAGTAACGGGATTGTACCTGAAGTCCAGTTTAGAGACAAATGTCGATTCTGACGGACAAGAATTAGAAAACGAAAAGATAATATTGTGATTGCAAATAAAAAACGTCGCGTTGAAGTTAACCTCAATGTCCAATGTCCAATCTGTCCAAAGTCAAAACATATTTCATCGATTGTTATGTTATTTTTCCCTTTCCCATTTTTCACAATATTTGCAGGTATAAAAAGGAACTTTTATTTTATATGACGGTTCTCCCATGCTGAATTTATATATAGATGCGTTGTATAGGTACATGTCGCCAGAAAAATTGAGATGCCTTTGCTGTACGTAAAAGAACTTCAAGTACTTCCTCCCCCCAACGGTCTTTGATAATTTTTTTTTTAATTTCTAAATTTTTGGTGGTCATGTAAAGTGAAAAGTGCCATTGTTCACGAAAAATTCCGCTATTTTGGGGGTGGAAAACCCCCTCAATGTAAAAAAAATCTCAACCTTACCGTTGGTGGGAGGTATTTTATATGTAGAAAGTGTGTACCAAGTTTGAAATAAATCGATCATGTAGTTTTCAAATGGCAGTGAACACGAACTTTGAAAAAGTGGTTTCGAGAAAAACGCGTTTGAAGTTTAGAGAAGTCGTGGCTACAGTGTTAGAGGAGGGGGACTAAATAGTCAATAACTTCGAGAGTTTTGCTCTAATCGACTTGAAATTTTGGGATTATATTCTTGAAATGTTTAAATATAAGAAAAGACAAAAAACATCGATTTTTCAAAAGTACAAACCCCTACCCTCCCCTTCAGACACAAGCCGTCTGGGAGAAAACTTTGAAAAGAATTTTAAATTCCTCGTGCTCGTTGCAACTCGGTCGGTACTTTGCATCGGCTTAAGGGGTTATGCCTAGTTGTAAAAGTCGAAAAATCACTTTTTTCAGAACCAATATATTTTGACGCTAGATCATCTTATAAATGTTCCCTAGAAAATTCCAAGGTGATCGGATCAAAATTGACAGAGTTATAGACTGTTATTCTTAAATTTTAAACGCTTTTGTCTCGAAAGTACGTTTTTAAAGTCGGTGAGCAAAATATCTCAAAAACCACTGCGTCGATCTTTCGAGATCGCAAGGGTTTTTTCTAGATGAAAAATATAGCATTTGATCGGAGGATTTTATTTCCGATATATACTTTTGACTTGACAAACAAAAAATTCCAATTTTTCGCAAAGATCAAGACCCCTACCTTGACCACGCGCCATTTTTGTTTAAATGCGATATTTCGAAAATTCCTTCGATCAATCGCAGAATAAACTGATATACGATCGAAATTTATTTGATTTTGTGATATTATAAGGAGTACAACTTTGCAGTGACCGTTTTTTTCAAAAGTTTAAGGCTTTATTATAAAAAAGTGGCTACATATTTTTTAATCAAAGTACTGCCCGTCGCTAGCTACGACCTCGGCCCATCCTTCAGGTAGCATTCGAATCCCGGGTCGATAAAAGTCTTGGTCCTTGGAGGCAATCCAGGAATCGACCCAATTTTTGACTTCTTCGTAAGTACCGAAGTGCTGGTCAGCCAAATCGTGTGCCATTGACCGGAACAAGTGATAGTCGGAAGGGGCAATGTCTGGAGAGTACGGCGGGTGGGATAAAACCTCCCATTTCAGCGTTTCCAAGTACTTTTTCACGACATTTGCAACATGGGGTCGGGCATTGTCATGCTGCAGTATCACCTTGTCATGTCTTTCGTTGAATTGTGGCCGTTTCTCTTTGAGTGCCTTACTCAAGCGCATCAACTGACGTCGGTAGAGTTCCCCTGTGATGGTTTCGGATGGTTTGAGCAGCTCATAGTACACAACGCCCAGCTGGTCCCACCAGATACACAGCATCACTTTGGATCCGTGAATATTCGGTTTGGGTGTCGATGACGGAATATGACCAGGCAGTCCCCATGATTTTCGGCGTTTAGGATTATCGTAGTGAACCCACTTTTCATCTCCAGTCGCAGATTTCTTGATGTTGAAGAAGTAAATCATAACCTCCCGCAAATGCTGAGAATTCGGTTCGTAGGTTGCCATGTTTGAGTGCCTATAACTTTATAATGCATACACGTATCCGTTAGCTTTTTTTAATTGTTTACATTGGCAGAGCCTCTAGTTTAAAATGCCACTTTTTTTATTGAGCTAGGGCCACTACTTCGGCCGCAGTGGCTCTCTAAGTAAAACGGTCACTGCAAAGTTGTACTCCTAATAGATAACCTGGTTCAGAAGGGAATTGCTGACTGCAAAAGACACGTTCTCGACAGGTGCTTCCGGACATCGGCTGTAAATCGAAAAAAATGAAATATTTTTTTTTCACTGACACTCACAAAAATGCATACGAGCTATGGATTTATTCCGTAGATGCTATTTTTTCATAAAATACATAATTAAAGGGTAAAATTATGCATTTTCATATTCTTATTACGTAAATAAAAAACTTTTGTGTTCCTACCAACTTGAAAAAGTATAACATTATCGATAATTATTATGAATAAACTGCGTCAACGAATGTTTAATACAACTCAAAATGGAATTTTGAGTCATTTATAATTAGGCCGATTTATATATTTACGTCACGAGATTATTTATTAATACCATTAATTAATAGTAAGTCTTGCCGTAATAGGCAACTTCACGGACATTGAGGTTGGCAGCAATGCTCTTCATTCGCTAGCCGAGATTCGTAATCTTTTATCAAACCTTGATGGGTCAATATTGAATATATTTGGTTCATGATGGGCAAGATGGAGTTCTTCTTTTCCTGAATGTTGACAAAGGTTTAGTTCGCGTTAATCCGTTGCTAGAAATGGGTAATCTTGGTGCTAAATAGCTAAAAAAAATTCATCACCCGTAGCGTGAACGTCTCGCCCCTCTAACCGCACGTAATTACATACATTAAACTATTTTTATCTCTGGTATTTTGTGGTAAACAAATTTCAAAAAAATCGTAAAGATTCAATATAGTCAAGACAATAACATGCATTTCTTATAAATTTAATATTGGATTGTGGTTAATGGTTCAACTTCTTTAAGGCCATGTTTCACACGTCCGGTCGATAAAAATCCTACGGCTATTTTTTCTCCTAGACCAGCCCCCTGATACTGGTAGATAAATACTGTTCGCAAAATGTCCTTGCCGCACTGTGGCGCTAGTAGTTGTGTGACAGGCATGCATGTAAATGTAAGTTGCGCCGGTGTATCGAATATTTTGCATGAACAAAAGTGTCTTGTTATATTTGGAATTATTTTCCGTTCTAATGACTTGCCTTCCAAACACAATAAATAACGTCGCAATAACGATAACAGGACGAAAGCCACGAAAGTGTCGCGAATCGTTCAGCTGATCGGAGTATTTAGAGCCGAAGGCTGTCACATGACAGCCAACGCTAGGTAGTGGCGATTTCAAGAACTAAAAAGCCGGGACAACACGCGTTTTCGTTTATCGTATAGGAATAGTAGGCCAGTGTCAGGGGGCTGTCCTAGACGCATTACGCTTCGAGCGAACGAAGAGATAGTGCATTTTTCACGTTACGCCGAGCTAAAAATCTAGAATTACGTGGTAAAGTAAAAAGGCAACATTTTCTATAGCAATTCGGCATATTTTACTCCTCGACGTTCCGAATATTCGACATTTTCTCTGCGATACGAGCCGAACTTCAGAGCACGAATAGGAAGGACAACTGCCACTTTTCGATACTGGCGGCGCTGGCAGAGCACGTCCCGAGCGAGCGGTCTCCGAGCGTTTGTTTTCAACCAGACGGCTAAGCATTTATTTATTTACGATTCCTCTAATTATTGACGGGTAGGTAGCCGTTTTTTAAGTGGTTCAGTATTGTGCGTAGGACTTCCTGCTGAGGGAACACATTTTTTTCCTCTTAGGATGACGCCAGGCGCAAGCAGTGGGAAATGGCTTTTTTCTATTTTGCCCTGTCACCTTGGCCCCTCTGCTTCTGAGAATGGATTTCAATGCTTTAACTCTTAATGTTGTTATGGGGTTAAGTCAACATGTTACCACCGAGCTGAATTTTTTTCTGGACTTTTCTGGACTATAACCTATTTGCTGATCATCCTATGCAGTTTGAATACGATCCACAGAACCGTTTTTTAGAAGAAAAAAAATCGGCAAACCGACGTATTTCGTGAGCTAAGTACATTACTTATGGAAAACTCCCGATCATTTTTCAGTACATTATTAATATCTGCTAAGTGAATGTTACCACGGAGCTGAAAAAATAGGTACGGTTCGACTAATTATCGGACTAACCCATGGTACCGTGAAAATGAGGATTCACAGTACCGTTATAAAATTATAAATGTTTTTGATAGCGAATTTGTGCAAAAATCAAGCACACCAAAGATTAGACTGTGCAATCATGGCAACGTCGTAGACGGCACAAATGCTACCTACCTTATCGGTATTCGGTAATTATGCCCGGGAGCCTCAAACTACTCGGTCAGGATAATTAACAACGAATATTATTGGTACTTATTCTCTTAATTAGTAATAATTACTTAATATTAATTTGATAACTATGTTCAGAAATGATATTCATTTTTGACAGCTCCTTGGGCCGATATTGAGGTTACGAACGGGGCGCATATGTCACTTCGCGACACTTCTGCCAACCTGGGCATTATGATATACCACGATTTACGACATTGCCAATTAGTTTCGCGTAAATTCAGCGAGAAAAGTTATAGAAAATAATTATACAAAGTAATGAAAACACTTACTGTTCAAAAATGCATGTTTTTACAAATAGATCCCTAGTGCAAATTTTTCTCCAAATTTTTCATAATTTCTCATATTTTAGTCATATTTGAGGTTTTCGGAGAAAAAATGATTTAAAACAGATTCAAGTACTGGTCTATTTCCTAAAAACACATTTTTTTACTGAAAATTCATGATTTCTCATTTTTTCCCCGGAAATTTCTCCTTTTCCTATGACCTGAGTGAACGGCTGCGGAGATATTCGGAGAAACCAAGAAAGAACCAATTTTTTTTAGTTAAACCAAGAAGAAAGAATCATTTATTTTTGAAGTAAGAATCAACAAGCAAAAACGCATTTTCGGTAAAAACCAAGTATTTTTCTATGTAAGAACAAAGAATCAAAGTATTTTTTATGAGAGAAACAATAAGTAGGAATAGCAAAAGATTTTATTTAATAATTAAAATATTGTACTTTTTCCATTAATAAATATAACTGATGAACAGGTGATCGTGCATTTTCATTTTGTTAGTTTGCGTTACTTGATAACCGTAGGAAGTATAATTTGAGAAAACAAAAACTAAGAATTCATTTTTTATCTATATTTTTTATTCCATATAATTTCCGAGATTTTCCCGTGATCATAATAAAAATGATGAAATATTCGGAAAAATTCGGAGAAATTCGGATGTTTGCGTAAAAATAATTGTCCGCAAAACTCCGAATTCTTCATATTTGTTCCAATTCATAGAAAAATTCGGAAAAATTTTCCGGAAAAAATCGCAGTTTTTCGGGAAAAAATTAGCACTAGATGTAGTAAAATAGTTCGAAAACGCACGTTTAATATGACGATCATTTGAACGCTAACAGTTGGTAACAGTCAATCGCATCCGTGCATACGCATAGGGTGCTCACCTCGTACTTCACCCCCGACGGCTAAACAGAGAATGCAGAAAAGTCTCTCTTCTCTGCACACAACAAATCAACTCTGCAATAACCTCAATGTCTTTCACAGATGCATGGTGCAAACAGCGACGTGGGTCGTTCTAAAAAGTCCGTTTTAGTAACGGTAGCACAATAACATTTCTAACTATCGAAATATTCAAATTTTTATCACTAAAACATTATATTTTCAGAAAACATGTAACCGTTCACTTTCGGGGACGTGACGTGATTTCGTAAGTTTTAAAATGATTGGGACGTGCTATGGTGGCGCCATCTGTGACGAGCTATGCGTTGCTCTTCCCATTGCACAAGACAGAGACTTTGCACAAGAATTCCAACTACTGTGATGATTATCCTCGTTCCTTTCATACCGACAAAGTTTCGCCTCTCTCTCTCTCTCTCTCGCTCTCCCACGGCGTTACGATGACCGCGAACATCTGAGAGGTCCTTTCGCACGGGTTTCTCACAAATTAGCTCAGTGAGTCGTGTGCGGTGGCTCCATTGGCCGGCACGGAAAGTCCAGGCAGGAACGTCCCCCCCCTTTCGCCCTCGTCCCAGCGGCACCTGCCAAACCTGGCCACCCCGAAAAAAGAACACAAGCGAGCGCGTCGGTGTGGTGCGCGACGACGAGTGTGTATATAACCATTGATTATCAAAAGCGCCACAGAGAAGTGTTTTCCTTGCACTCGCGCGTGTGTTTGTGCCTGCGTGTTCGCCCTAACGATCAGGAGACGATGCTTTGTCACGTTATGGAAATTTTGTTTTTCTCCTCCACGATATTCCGAACGAAAGAACCGTGAAAAAACGAAAAAACAAGAAACGAACAAAAGTGCGAAACAAGTACAAAAGGGGAAGAAAGAAGAAGAAAAAAACCGAAAGCGAGTGTACCAAGAGTAATGGAAAGATGGTGAGGGAGGATCGCGTTAATTGGGATGGGTTCGCAATCGCTGGAAATTCTACGACAAGGGGTCTGGGCGAGCTTGACAGGAGGCTGGTTTTACGATCCTCGTCTCGACGTTTTTTCCAACACGTTTCATCTTTACGTATGGCTATTTTTGCTCTGTCTACCCTTCACGATATATCTGGTGAGTTTCATTGTCACTCCGCACGAGACGATAAAAAAAATGACAAATTCCTCGACGTTTACGTTCTCGCGAATTCGCGGAATGAAAATATCGCGATCGAACCAGCCGACGAGAGAAAACAAAAAACACACGAACATTCTTGGATCGAATAACCTGTAATTTTCGCTGCACCACGTTCCTAAGTTGCGGCTTCCTTTTTTTTCGGCTCGAAGGTGGTTTCCATGCACGGAAAATTCTAGAATATTCACGTTTCTCGACGCATCGGCATTACGTGGCTGCGGAAAAAGTTATTGCTCGAGCACGTTCCTTACCGAGCTAAGCGAAACCTAAACAAAACACAATTTTGAGTAACGCAAAACATCTTCTCGCTGAGCCTGTGGTACCGCTCTTATCTCTCGCACCCATTGCTGTTTCGCGTCACTTTGAAGGAGCGTTGCCCGCACTTTCCAAGAATTGTTTGATTTTTTTCGCGTGGACGAATGCGGAAACAAGTTTGATTGTTCGATGCATGTAAACGTTGAGGTAAAAATATTGCGTAAACGCGGAAATATAAATATATACTATATAAATATATAATATTTTTCCTAGCAAAGCTGTTGGAGAACATTCGAGAGTAGAAAGTGTTAGAATGTTCTAGAAACTATGGGGTCGAAGTTTGCATCGTTGGAACGCAACGAAAGTTCTTGTCATTTTCTTATTTTCATTATTTTCCAAAATCAAATTTTGCAAACTTGTTCTAGATCGCTCAATAAGAATCCTGGAAAATGTTCACGGGATTTTTGTAGCTCAAATCTGCCAGAGGAAAATTAGAAAACTAAAAAAAATCAACTTCGTTGCCCTCTAAAGATGCAAACTTCAACGACGTTAGAAACTTCCATGTCAAAGGGTATATGAGGCGCTCGTTCCTTGCGATTAGTCGGTATTGGTAAACATGAATCGAATAACACTTCGATCGATTGCCTATTGCGAATATCTACAAGGACGTTCGGCAGATCCGCTGCTACTTGTGTTTAACAGTAACAGTGAAAAACTTTGCTTCCGTCGTTTTTGTACAAAATTTGAGGCTTTATTCTTGAAAAGTGATTACCTATTCATGATTCAAAGTACTGTTTGTCGCTAGTTACTACTTTTTCCCATATTTTTGGCAATTGTCGGATACCATCTCGAAAAAACGATGCGTCTTTTGAGGCGATCCACGAATCGATCCATTTTTGGACTTGTTCATAAGAGCGGAAATGCTGATCTGCCAGGCCGTGTGCCATAGATTGAAACAAATGGTAGTCGGAATGAGCAACGTCTGGAGAGTACCGCGGGTGGGGTAAGACCTCCCATTTTAGCGTTTCCAAGTATGTCTTGACCGGTCTTGAGACATGTGGCTGAGCATTGTCACGCTGGAGGATAACTTTGTCGTGTCTCTCTTGGTACTGTGGCCGTTCCTCCTTCAACGCTCGGCTCAAACGCATCAATTGCGTTCGATACCAAATTCTTCTTGTGTTTGGCAAGAGTCTTCATTAAGTAATGCCTCCAGTTCGGAATCTTTGAAAATTTTCTCTCTTAAGAGAGAAAATTTTGGCAGATTCCACCACAATGCCGGTCCTCTACATCAAAATCACCGCTCTTGAAGCGTTAAAACCACTCGTGACATGTTCTTTCACCAAGAACAGGCTCACTGTAAGTACTTGAGAGCATTCCATGCACCTCAGCTGCAGTTTTCTTTAAAGGGAAATATACACCTAGGAACCAGAAAAAAGGTCATTTTTGTAAATTTTTAAAGGAAAACTATTTTAAATTTCGGATTGGGGTTTTAATTATCTAAAAGTATATACATTCAAAATAATGTTTAATTTTCTTTATTTAAAAATATCAAAAATATATAAGAATATTGTATGATCCTTGGAGCATCATAAAAAAACCTGCGTCTACGGTACCCACTGGCGTTTCTTCAAAAATCATCTGAAAAAAAAAACCAAAAAGATTATTAAATTAGACACTATAATCTAGTACAGTGTTTGTCAACCTTTTTTATAAGGCGGCACACTTGAATCTCTGTAAAATTCTTACGGCGAGACTTCGTATTGGACTTCGCCCCGCGGCGACCGCCCCGCGAAACGACACTCGTCACGATCGGTGCCCGGGTATTATCACGTGATACATACATCCGCCTATTTTTTGGCGGCACACAAGAAATACACTCACGGCACACCAGTGTGCCGCGGCACACCGGTTGAAATTCACTGATCTAGTACTTGTCATAGCCGATTTTGAAAATATCGATTTATGACAAAATGGCGGACGTTTGAACATAAATAGTGATTTTTGGGCCAAAAATTAGTTATTATTTTGCCTATAAAACAAAAACTAAGTAACGGAAAAAAAATCCTATGACAAGTACTAGATAATGGTGTATAGAATAACCACAAAAAACCTCAAGGCAATCGGTTCATTGGTTTTCGAGAAATTTTGGGTACCGATCTGAAAAATGTGGTTTTGAAAAAAACGCGTTTGAAAATTTGGGAATGAATAAATCATGAAATTTGTCAATTTATATGGAATCATCGATACCGGGCCCATAGTGTAGGTCTTCTACGGTCGACGGAATATTCATAGCTTCTAAATCCACTACCTCGACCATCTAGGTGTATATCTCTCCTTAAATCAAAGCAGAAAATCAAAACTTCCCGCAAATGACGAGAATTTGGCTCGAAAACTGACAACTTCGAGCGAGACTAAATTTATGCTGCAAACACGAATTCACTAATGTGGTGCGGTCTTTATGTTGACAGATGTCCAAGCTTACTATGTGACATTTTTTATCTACCTATTTCGACCACGACTTACCGCTGCAGCCATCTATCGAAAAACGGCGGAAGCAAAGTTGTTCACCTAATAGTTCATCATTCAACAGTATCCTGTTGGTTTGATCGTTTCCATTCTGGCGATATATCCTTTAAAGACAAACCTACCGGCAGGAAAACTGTTGTTGATGATGAAGCATTGCGATCTCTTCTACGAATGAAGCCTAATGCACCGTTACGAAAGTTGGCGAACGAACTCGGGTGTAGTCACCTGACGAACCTCGAGCATTTGAAAGAGCTTGGGTATAGAAAAGTAGTATCATCCTGGACAGCCCACGATCTCAGCGACTGGAATAAGGCGAAAAGCGTTTCTATTTGCCTTTCATTGGTCCTCTGTTCGCATGGAAAGGATTTGCTCAAGGAAATAGTCACTGGAGATGAAATCTGGGTGTTGTACGTTAACCGAACACGAAAGCGCCAATGGTTACCTCACGGGCAAAACCAGAACTAACTCCTAAACTATCCTGTAAAGAGAGAAAAGTTTTACTTTGTTGTTGGCGGGATTTCGAGGGCCTGTTGTATTATGAGCTTCTTCCGCCTAACGCCACAATAAATGCCGAGTTCTACTCTACACAATTACAGAAGCTGTCTGAAATTATTAAACAAAAACGTCGTAAACGTCGACAAGTTCGCCTTCTTCACGACAACGCTTAGCCCTATGTCCTTAAAATTACACAAAAAACTAACTCAGAATTAGAATGGGAAGTACTACAACATACCAAACTTAGCCCCGTCAGATTATCATTTATTTTGGGCTTTGAAAAACTATTTACGTGATAAACAATTCAATAATGGAACGAAGTCAAAATACCCTTGAAGAGTTTTTTCCATTTAAGACCTAAGGATTTCTAGACGGCTGGCATTCTAAGTTTACCAGAGCGTTGGACACGAGTTGTACATGAAGAACGAGAATGATCTTGAAGTTTGCATCGTTAGAATGCAACGCAAATTCTTTTTTATATTTTTCGTTTCCCATTTTTATTGTTTTACAGAATCTCTTTCGGCAGATTTAAATTCTAGATTTCTAAGTAAGCGAATAGAAAAACTGAGATTTTTCCCAAACGAAGATTCGTCAAAAGAAAATTATAATTTTCGTTGCATTCCAAGGATGCAAACTTCGACCTCATAGAGGGAGACTATATTATGAACTAATTTTATCTCAATAAAATGTTATGTTTATTTAGAACAGGTGTCGCTTGTGTCGCAAGACTTTCTTACCGACCTATAATATTCCTCACGGCAGGAAGCTTTTGATATTGACAATGGAACGTTTGGTGCCAAGAAAATAAATGTTTCTTTCTTTATAGTTTTTGCCCCCGACGCTGTACGTATGGCTGGCTTACTGCGTCTCGATAATCACGCTATTCGGCACCATAAAATGCGTCAATCACGCTCTACACAGTGTCTACGACACTTCGGAGTGCCTGGAAGAGCCAGGCTCGAGTATCAGCCAACAAAAATTGGAAAGCGAAAAGCGGCGCGCCGCTCGTAGTAAAAGAGGCGAACAGTCTCAGGATCCCGCCGATCTCGGTATAGAGCTACAAGTACTCAATGGTGAGTTGGAAAAAACCGGATGACGTTGAAATGCAACGAAAACTCTTTTCATATTGCCGAATCATGTTTTGATTCTACCTAAATTCTACATCTACCTAGAAATAATAAAAATTGGGAAATTTTGCATTACCGTTAACACGAGTGTCTGTAAATTCGTGTTTTGTTTTTGTGTTCGACGAGACACCAATAACGTTTGTTCCGCTGTCAGGCAAAACGGATACGCCACCCGTGGAATGTTCCTCTCGCAATTCATACATCGAACCCAACGTTCAAAATGCCGACGCGGACAGCATAACGTCCGACTACAATCGTGAGAAGCCAAATTCGACGATAGATCTTAAGGTAGAGATACACAGGAAGAACAGCTCGGAGAGCTCGGAAGACGCTACCGCGTCCGAGGAACTCGCCGTCAAACCAGCCAGCGAGGGTATCAAATACATTCTCGAGGGTGAGGCGATGCCCGACCCGGCGCACTTTCGCGGTAAAATAAACGGTATGTTTCGTCGGTATGTCGCTTTAGCTTCGTGCGCCATGAAACTGAGAAATTTCGTGGACAGGCTTGACGTGGTCTGTTGAAGGTCCGAAAAAGCGTTTTTTCGGGAATTTTTTTAGAAGGGAATAAAAACAAGCCCAGTAAACATTGAGGTATCTTTTCATGTATATTTGAAATTTACGAAAAAAAATTTAACATGAAATAATAAATGACTGCAGATTTATCAGCCTATTCCAAGTGCGTCTTGCCACTGCGGTCCTCAATCGACGGGAAAGATGCAGCTCGTAATTCTTGACTGAAACAAAAGAACCAATAACATTTTCGAGTATCATACATTTTTCTTCTGGGTGAATTAAGGGAAGGGTAGGAGTTTCAGCGTGAATAAAAAACACTTTTTTGTGAATTTTTTTCATCCATATGGATAGAGTAAATTTATTGAAACCTTTTGTACATTGTTAAGTGTCATTTCAAGAACATTCCACGAAAATATTCACAAACGAGCCGGTGACAAAGCTTTTCCAAGAACGCCTTTGGAAAAACACGATTTGCGGTGTTCACTGTATCTCAGCTAGAAATTATCTGAAATCAAGTAGCATTAAAATTTAGTCAAAGTATCATCAAATCCTCCCCCAACGGTCTTTGATAATTTTTTTTTATTTCTAAATTTTTGGTTGTCACGTAAAGTGAAAAGTGCTATTTTTCACGAAAAGTTCCGCCATTTTGGGGGTGGAAAACCCCCTCAATGTAAAAAAAATCTCAAACTAACCGTTGGGGGGAGGTATTTAATGTGTAGAAAGTGTGTACCAAGTTTGAAATAAATCGGTCATGTAGTTTTCAAATGGCAGTGAACACGGACTTTAAAAAAGTTATTTCGATAAAGACGCGGCACCGGCTTGTTTGTGGATATTTTCGCGTACAAATTTCACGGAATGTTCTTGAAATGACACTTAACAATGTACAAATAGTTTCAATAAATTTACTCTATCCATATAGATGAAAAAAAATCGCAAAAAAGTGTTTTTTTTTTCACGCTGAAACCTCTACCCTCCCCTTAAGAAAAAGCTGAAAAAATCGTGAAATTATAACTTTTCTAAGGTTTGAAAAAAATGTGTTAAAAAAACACTTTAACGTGCTTTAAAAATTATTTAATAAGCCTTCTTCAACGACTTTTTTTATTCACTTAGGAGAGATTTTCATACTGAAGAAAATAAACTTTGGTTTGATTCAATAGGTCGTTTAGTTTCTTTGCTATCACGCTCGCCAATTTGGAAAAATCGTGAAAATAAAAACTGGAGAAAACGTGCTTCAACGTTTTCAATAGGAAGAAATATCAATATCAAATATCAATCGCTTCTCCACTTTTGGCCTTGTATCTTCGATAATATTTACAATTGGCCTCTGTAACTTTGTAAATATATTCTTGGACAGTTTATCTATCGATTTAAGCAATAAAAAAAAACGATTTTTCGGACTTTTTAATTCAGGCTCCGGGCCTAACAAAGTTCATTTAAAAAATAAGAAAAACGTGTTTGAATTTTGGTAAAAAAACGCCACGAACTTTTCCCTCGACCCATTATTCATATTCTTCATTATATACGAAAAAAAAAGTTATATCAGCGCCAAACATTACAAATTTCAAACACTGAAAACTAATTTACTCTAAAGTTCTATACATTTGCATTCGATTTATCGATACGCAACCACATAATTATTATTGTAGATAAGGGTTCATCTTTATTTTTCATTTATTGGCACCGGCAAAATGTCTGTTCTTATGAAGAACAGATTCTGTATTTGCTTTTAATATATTTTATTTTACTTTCGTGTTTAAATTATTTTTCGAATTTCCGTTTTTTTTTTTTTTTTTATTTATTTGAATATTTAACATGTTCATATACACGATCTTACGGGGAGGTACCTGAGTAAACGGCGAGAAAAGCAGGTAAACTTCGGGAATTTTTATCTCAAAAATTAATGTTTCGATTGGATCTGGGGTTTTTTTTATTGGAAAATATGTACATTGAGGTATGTTTAGGAATTTTTTAAAATAAATTCGTTGACTGGAAGCGATTCAAACGCGATTATCTCGAAACATAGTTTTGAAAGTCGGTGCCAGATGTATCTCGAAAACGGCTTGTCCGATTTTGTCCAAATTTGGATACAATATTCTTCGATAGTTTTTCTCGTTCGCCACGTAGGGTTTTTTTGAAATTTTCATTTTCGACGAAATTGCGACCGTTTTAATTTAACATTCGTTTTTCGTTCGCAATTTTCGACGATTTTGGATTGCGTACACATTGCATAAAAAAGCAATGGTTCAATCAAATGAAAAACCCCTACGTGGCGAACGAGAAAAACTATCGAAGAATATTGTATCGAAATTTGGACAAAATCGTACAAGCCGTTTTCGAGATACATCTGGCACCGACATTGAAAACTATGTTTCGAGATAATCGCGTTTGAATCGCTTCTAGTCAACGAATTTATTTTTAAAAAATTCCTAAACACACCTCAATGTACATATTTTCCAATTAAAAAAAACCCGGATCCAATCGAAACATTTGTTTGTGAGGTAAAAAATCCCGAACTTTACCTGTTTTTCTCGCCGTTTACTCAGGTACTTCCCCTTAAGGTAGTCCTATCACCAGGCTTCAATTCATAGGATTTTCATAATTTTTTTTAGCTTCGGTAAATATATTAATAATCGTCTCTGTAAAATCTCAGGGTCGTTTATCGACCTAATTACAGGGAAAAGAATCATTAAAATTGCGTATTTTTGTGAAGGAATTCCGAGACGACATACAAAAACCCAATTTCCGGTCGCTACAAAAGTGTATATAATAGTGGAAATCCGTCAGATTCTTAAAAATAATCAGATTTACATACTTAACACTCGTAGTAATCCAGTGCTCTCAGAAAAAATTACGCTTCTTGACCTAATTTTGATGTAATATCAAGTTTAATTTGAACTTCCGGTATTGGATTTATTACCACTTGCTACGATAAAGAGACGTGACAGCAAGGCAACAGCTGACTGTAGTCCT
Organism: Ophion slaviceki; assembly: GCA_944452715.1. Lineage (NCBI taxonomy): Eukaryota > Metazoa > Arthropoda > Insecta > Hymenoptera > Ichneumonidae > Ophion > Ophion slaviceki. The sequence goes on from OX101790.1 coordinate 17,884,346, forward strand.
AACCTCATCTCACTCATTCGAATTTCCACACATATTTCATTTTCAAACGACATATTTCGCCGACACAAATTTTCCACGCTTTTTACCAGTCGTGGCCCGAATACAATGCTTTATATTTCCCGCACCTGACATTGTTTTGACAGATCGACGTTGAAAATCACGGAGGTTCAACTCGCCTGGTTGAGTAAAAAGACACGGAGATAGAACCAATATTGCCAAATATCAAACCTAGAAATACTGCGCGAATCGTTGGAAAAACTATTTTTTCATTTTTCTAATTAAATGTGAACATTAATTAAACAGTTTACACACGGAAAATTTAGTTATTATAATTTTTTTTGCATATGTTAAAAATATAAATTGTACAAGTCTCAAGTATGATCAGTGGTATGATGAGTGTGAAGCGATAGGACTACCTTAAGAAACATGTTTTTTTTTATTTCACCCCAATCTTCCAATAATGCGCAACAACCATGAGTAAACAAAAGCTTCGTCCGCCTCTCTATAGCAAAGCGGCTGAAGGGTCAGCAATGCGTGGTAATAGCGAGGGAGGAACGCCCGAGTTCTCGAAAGCTGTGCAGACACGGCTCCGAGGAATCTCAGAGTCGGCACTCGAGGGTCGCGAATCCCGGTACGCTCGGGAAAACCGGCTCCGAGAGTCGTATCAAACAAACGAGTTCCCTCGAGTTGGAGGAACAAGGCGAGGATTATCCGTACTGGAAATCCAATCAGAGCGTCAGACGGTTGAATTCTAACTCGATACCGATGGAGACACATCTCACCGCCGATCATCCGCAGAGCCTCGAGATTATATCGAAAAAGAAGGATGCCGACAAAAATAAGATGCCGTCGCATCCGCAATCGTTGGAGGTACGTTCAAAACGATTCAACCGCGATTTTTCGATTCCGATAATACTTTGTTTAATTTTTTTTTTAATCACACAAGTTTATTTTTATTTATTTTTTATTGATTTTTTATTTAATTTTAAATTAAGGAATCATCACAGTATAACGGGTCGAAAAATATGTGTTTGATTTTTGTAACGTCAAACCAAAGCACTCGTGAAGAACAGACGATAAATTTTCAAACGTTTGTTTTATTTTTTTTTGCATTTTTCCTAACGTTTGAAAATGTCTCCGAAAGAAATGGAGTCCTCACGGTGTATACGGTTGTGGCCGTAAATATTGGCTGAAACAATATTTGTAAAAAGATTATTAATCAGTATGAAAGCCGCTATCTTTCTATGGAGGTTTATTTTTCTATCAAAATTGACAAAATGGCGGCGGTTTGAAAAAAAAGTATCGAATTTAGTCTATTTTTTCGACAGTTTTTCGTTAAAAAAAAATGAAGATTTATGTAAAAGGTTCCATAGCAAGATAAAGAATGGCGTGAAGAATGTTGTGTCAAAATTTAAGTGGGATAGCTTGAAAACTCTTCCTTTGAGAGTGTACACCGTTTTGAAAAACGACATTTCGAGAAAAACGCGTTTAATGTTTCGCCCGCGGAATTTTCATATAAATTATGTACTTACGATCAATCGGCGATGTTTATGACCGCCTATACTATCGGATAATGCAAAAAAAATTGATTTTTTGACAATTTCGCACTGTGATGATCTCTTAAAAATCTGCAATAATTCCCAAAAACAGCATTTGACGAGTAATTCCAAGTAAAATCATTGCCGTCACTAAAATAATAAGTTTCAGCAAAATAAAAGAAAAACGGTCTGTAGTGTCAACATAAATTAATTTCCGAGATTAAGGAGGCTGCTCAGGGTCTTTGCGGGGCAGGCGGCAAGAGGGACGCATATGCTTAAGGGGGGTATACCCTCGTATACCCAAAATGAAGGGTCATTTTTGACAATTTGTTTAAGAAAAACAAAACAATATTTTTAAATTCGGTTTTTTATACATGTTAGTACGAGTCTTACAAAAAAATATTTTTTAAGAATTATTTTGAAACAAAATGGCGGCGCAGTAGTCGATGAAAGAAAACTCCTTTTTTTCATAGTCCTCTACGGGCGTATTCGCACAGGTCATAATTTTCAAGCTAGAATAAAAAACGAAAAATATTTGGAAAGTAGATATAAAAAAAGTAGTCCAGTACGTAGAGGTTTTTCAAAATACTGATTTTAGAAAAAATTGCGTTAATATGAAAAAAAATCGGTCGAATATTGATCATAAAATTTTTAAATTTCAACTTATCGAACAAATCCTTCGTACTGGACTAGAAAATGTTGTCACAAAGGTACAGTTAAAATTTCAAGTCTACCGACTGGAAACTTGAGGCGCTATGCATACGCCCGTGTCTAAAACCATAGTTTCGAGAAAAACGCGTTTAAAGTTTTAAGTACTGTAAAATCATGGAAATTTCGTGTTTACCTTTAATCGGCGATGCCTGGACCATACAATTGTCCTAATTCAGCATTCCCTTGCTCTTCTTATTGTCTGGAAGATGTAGGAATAAAAATGCAAAAAAAAAATTACAAAGGTATATTCCCCCTTAAACACGAGCGCCTGTGGAGGCTGCCAACCGCGAATAATCAAATTTTCGGTTACGTAAAATAAATAAATTTCAGCTAATAAATATGTGGAATGCACTCAATTGACTGTTTAGAAATGTTATTAATCTTTTTAGTTTATTTACATCGCGAATAAGTTATTAACCAAGTTGAAATGTGGCAAACGCGCAATTGAGTTCTCAGTAACTGGTATCACTGAGCTCAGATACGAACGCCACATCGTGAGCGCGTAGCTGTCAAACAACCTTGCAAACTTGCAAAATGCAAACCGAAAAACCGTACAATCGACGGTTGGAGCAAGTGCAACCTGAAAAGCGGCGGAAAAAAGTAGTTGAGCCGGGAAATGAACCCGCAGTCGAGGGACGACGCGTAATTGATTTGAAGGTTATGTCGAAACGCATGCACTGCAGCTTCTGTAAAGAATGATTCAAAATATTTAAATACTCTTTATGAAACCGCTGTAAGAAATTCATAGCAAGTAAGCAATAGTTTGTGCGTTTCAAATTTTGGCGCCTATTCAAAATGGCCGACTTGACAGCAGCGTTGCCACGTGCCGTAGGGCGCTTTATCGTTTTACGTGAATCAGCTGAAATTTCCTGCTTTATTTCACGAATATCTCGATAACGAGAGAGACAAAACGCTGTACTCTTCGTTGAGATTATTCATAAAAATCTCAAGAATTTTTTCCGCCTATTTCCATTCAATTCTTACTATTTTTATTGTGTTGCGACAGTCGTATTAGAGTTCTCACGAAGCTTTTGCCATGTCGCCGGTGTACAAGAGCCTAACTTCAATAATTAATTGCTCAACAATCACTCGGACGAAGTACTTGAAATTTTACACGGAGTCGTAACACTTGTTCGCAAATATCCTCAAATTTCAGCAAATTCTCACTATTTCGCGATAGCTGAGCAGCTTCGTTAATAATGTAAAGCAATTATTCAGGTACCCAACAAGCTACAAAGTCTTAGTCCAATGGCGGTCGTTTGGAGCGTGCTAGAGCCCATTCTTCTTTTGTTCAGGTGATCGCGAAAAAGTTGCATCAACAGCTCGTTCATCCCCAGAGTCTCGAGACGATAGGAGCAACGAGCAAAAACGCGACTACTTCGGACGACAATAACCTGCCGCTCCATCCGCAGAGTCTCGAGACGATTAATACGAAGAAGGGTCTTCCGCAAAATACACTTAAGCGAAATCAGTTGCAATTGTTGCCGTATCTCAGCTACGGATCGGAGATCGTCCATCCGATTGCCGAGCAGAGCGACGAGCAGTTTGCGAACGAGAGTTCGGGGGGCTACAGCCTGAGAGACTCGTACAGTCCCTTGTTGGCTGGCAAGAGAATCGACGAGACTTACACGTGTTCGAATCGAGATCGGAGTCTCAGTACCGGTGGTTTCGACGATCGTTTCTCCAGGTACCTTACCAGTAGAAATTCGATATTAAAGCCTTAGGCCGCTCTAGAGTCCGAAGAAATAGGCTTCTTGGGGATTTTTTTTTTTCAGAAAAACTACAACATAAATCGAGATTACAAAAAGTGTGTTTATCGTACGTATCAGTGACTGTATACGATAATTTTTTTAAAGCGATTAATTTCAAAATGGCGGCTGTGCAGCGTTTATCTCAAAACTGCATTTTTTAAGTTGGCCGGAAACATAACTCAGACAATTTTCAACCGATTCATTTGAAATGTTGAATTTATCTTGAAAAATACAGTGTCTATGGAAGTACGTAGGATTTTTTTATGTTGCATAGTTAATTTGTTATTAACAATTATCTGACGATTTTTTAGGCAAATTTTTAGAAAGTGAAAAATTTGCCTAAAAAACCGTCAGATAATTGTAGCGTAATTATTTCTTAGTTTAATAAAATATCTCAAAATCGCTTAATTTTTTTCCGTCTCAATGTATATCCCGCCTTAATACGCCAACGCAAGAATTAGGGAGGTACAATTATCTGACGGTATATTATTAGGGAGGACATTTATCTGACGATTTTTAGGCAAATTTTTGGAAAGTGAAAAATTGGCCTAAAAAATCGTCAGATAATTGTTAATAACAAATGAACTATGCAATATAAACAAAAATCCTACGTACTTCCATAGACAATGTATTTTTCAAAATATATTCAACATTTCAAGTGAATCGGTTGAAAATTGTCTGAGTTATGTTTCCGGCGATCTTAAAAAATGCAGTTTTGAGATAAACGCTGCACAGCCGCCATTTTGAAATTAATCGCTTTAAAAAAATTATTGTATACAGTCACTGATATATATGATAAACACCCTTTTAGTAATCTCGATTTATTTTGTAGTTTTTCTGAAAAAAATCCCCAAAAACCCTATTTTTTCGGCCTCTAAAGTGGCCTAACCCCTTAATTACTCTTATCGCGATTTTTCAAACCTTCATTTAAGAGGCTACATCTATCTAGAGGTTCGAAAAAAATAGCCAAGTTTCGATTTTGAAAACAGTAGCATCTGACGGCGGCCATGTTTTTGTTGTTTTTGTGATTTTTTTGGTGATTCTACCCAGGGATGCAAATAATGCATTACTTGTTGTAATGCATTGGCGTTTTCATTACTCATTACTTTACAATTTGTGATGAAAAAAAATGCATTACACATTACATTACATTCAGTAATGTAACCAATTTCCATTACTCATTACATTACATTTTATAATGCAGACAATTGCCATTATTCATTACATTGGATTTTGTAATGTAAAAAATTTTCATTACGCATTGCATTGGAATTTGTAATGTGGAATATTTTCATTACCCATTACAAAGTCGAATGTAATTGGTAATGGAATTTTTTTACATTACAAAGTCCAATGTAATGCGTAATAAAAATATGTTACATTACAAAATGTAATGTAATGAGCAATGGCTTTTTTTTACATTGCAAAATACAAGGTAATGGGTAATGGAATTTGTTCACATTACTAATGCAATGCAATGTAAAAAATCTCCATTACTCATTACAATGTAATGAGCATTATTATTCGATTCCCATTAGGGGCAGCGGTTTTTACACTGGGTCGATATGACTCGAAGGGAAACGAATAATAATCCATATTACCTTGTAATGAGTAATGGAGATTTTTTACATTACATTAGTAATGTAAACAAATCCCATTACTCACTACCTTACATTTTGTAATGTAAATAAATTCCATTACTCATTACATAAAATTATGTAATGTAAAAAATGTCCATTACCCATTACAATGTAATGTGTAATGAAATGTTTTGTCATTACACATTACATTGCATTTTGTAATGAAAATGGTTCACATTACAAAGTGTAATGTAATGAGTAATGACATTTTTTTACATTACAAATTCCATTTTAATGAGTAATGGAATTTTTTTACAACACCAAATATAATGTAATGAGTCATGGACATTTTCTACATTACAAAATCCAATGTAATGAGTATCGGAAATTGTTTACATTACGAAATATAACGTAATGAGTCATAGAATTTTTGTACATTGCTGAATGTAATGTAATAAGTAATGCCATTTTTTTTTTCATTACTGATTAAAAAAGTAATGAATTATGCATTGCTTTTTCATTATAAATTTCGCAAGCCTGATTCTACCACAAAGTAGAAAAATTCCCTGTGCCGTCAAAATTCGATTTTAAACTGAGAAAGTGATTTTAACGAACCAAAAAAATGACTGCTAAATTATAGTAATTTACGTTTTCATGAACAATTAATATTCTTAATTTATGTTAAATATAAGCTTTCGTCCGTTCACTTACCCAACCTCGACCACCACTTTGGGCCTTTTTCGGCTGAGATTTGAAATTTTTCATCACCATAAAACGCGTAAAATATGCCCATGTCCATTTTCACTAAGATTCAACGGTGAGGCGGCAATCGACGATAGCTCCGCGAATTCTCGGGACGCTTTGCTCGAGGAACAAAAACCGACGTACAAGCGAAGATTCAGCAACGCGAGCCAGAGCAGTCGAGAGCTCTCGGACGGCGAGAGGCGTAAAGAGAGACCCGAAGAGAAGAGTAAAAACATCGAGGACCCTCTGAACTCGGCGAGCGTCGCCGGGACCGAGAACGGCGAGGGCGGCGTCGAACCCTGGGCGAGCAAAAGTAAGCTACTGTCGCTCTCGCGACGAAAAAAAAAACTCAAGTTCTCTGAGTACTAGACCCAGGTGGACCGCATTCGTTTAGGAAATGAATTTTTCTTTCACAAAGCTTGAGAATGTTCGCTAGTATGCAGAGCTCTTGAGGAGTCATCACAGTGTAACGGGTCGAAAAGTAACTAATTTTCGCGAAATTTCAATGCACTCATGAAGAACAGAATTTTTTTTAACGTTTATTTTTATTTTTTGCATTTTTTTAACGGTTGAAAATGTCTTCGAGGAAACGAGTCCCAGGGTGTACACGATTGTGGCCGTAAATATCAGGTGTACAACTTTGCTTCCGCCGTTTTTTTTTTTGCCAAAATTGGAGGCATTATTCTCAAAAAGTGATTAGCTTTTTGAGAATAATGCCTCCAATTTTTGGCAAATTCCAATTTAATGAGTAATGGAATTTTTTTACAACATAAAATATAATGTAATGAGTCATGGACATTTTCTACATTACAAAATCCAATGTAATGAGTATCGGAAATTGTTTACATTACAAAATATAACGTAATGAGTCATGAAATGTTTGTACATTACTGAATGTAATGTAATGAGTAATGAAATATTTTTTCATTACCCATTAAAAAAGTAATGAAAAATGCATTACTTTTTCATTACAAATTTCGCAACCCTGATTCTACAACAAACTAAATAAATTGGCTTTTTTTTGGCAATTGTCGGATACCATCTCGAAAAAACGATGCGTCTTTTGAGGCGATCCACGAATCGATCCATTATTGGACCTCTTCATAAGAGCGGAAATGCTGATGAGCTGGGCCGTGTGCCATCGATCGAAACAAATGGTAGTCCTAAATACAAATGGTATTTATGATGCAAACACAAATTCACGAATGTGAGGCTGTCGTTGTGTATACAGATTTCCAAGCTTATTGCGTAACATTTTTTATCTACCTATTTTGATCAGCACTTAAGGGGCCAGCCCACTTTGGAGCCACGAAAAAAGGCTATTTTCGCGATTTTTTAAGGATTTTATAAAAGATATGAATATAAAAGTTGTTGGGCTTGATAAATAAAGTCTTGGAATACATTTTAAAAAAATGTTTAATTCATTTTTTTTTTTTTTTTTTTTTTTCATTTTTAAGTACAAAAACTATAGTTTAACGTAACGCCTCAAAAATAGGTGGGCTAGGTAGCTCCATCAAAACTCGGCAACGGCTTGTCTGAAACAAAAAAATCAAAGTCCATTAGATTCAGTATGACACCAGCTACAAAAAGACCCTCGGATATAAAGTTTTATCAAAAAATAAAAAATTGACAGATGAAAAACGAAAAAAGTAAAAAAGAAACGCTTTTTTCCGCTGTTTTTCGCAAAAAAAGAGTAAAAATCAAAATTTTAAAATCATCGAGGGTCATTTTGTCGCGAATCATGTTTACAATATGTAGTTCAAATTTCAAGAAAATCGGTTTACTAATTTTAGAGATACGATGGAGCTAGATTTTGAAAACGTTGTTTCGAGAAACACGCGTTCGAAGTTTATACCATGAAAAACTCTTACCTAAACTCAATCGGCAAGTCGTGCACCGTACAAAATCCCTTCTGATTGCTCATCATTGTCGATTTCTTCAGGTATCGCTTGCTTTCGATTTTTTGAAATTTTCAAAGTGGACTGGCCCCTCAACGCTGCAGCCATCTATCGAAAAACGGCGGAAGCAAAGTTGTACACCTGGTATTATCTGAAACTCAAAGTGTAAAAAGATTATGCATCAGTATGAAAGCCGCTCTCATGCTATGGAGGAGTTTTTTTAATCAAAATTGACAAAATGGCGGCGGTTTGAAAAAAAAGTATTAAATTTAACGTATTTTGTCGAGTTTTTCGTTAAAAAATGGGGATCACAGAAGAAGCTTCCATAGTAAGATTAAGAATTGCGTGAAGAATGTTGGGTCAACATTTGGGACGGATAGCTTGAAAACTCTTCCTTGAGAGTGTACACCCTTTTGAAAAACGACATTTAGAGAAAAACGCGATTAAAGTTTCGAGTGCGAAATTTTCATATAAATTGTCTACTTACGTTTATGTAAGTATATGAACAGCATGCTTATAAACGTCTAGACTATGGGATAATGTAAAAAAGTCGATTTTTCGAAAGTTTTACACTGTGATGATGCCTTAAAACTGGAACGTCAAATCATCAAATCAACGAACTGCCGGCAGATTTCGCACCTCCCTAATTCTTGCGTTGGCGCATTAAGGCGGGATATACATTGAGACGAAAAAAAATTAAGCGATTTTGAGGAATTTTATTAAACTAAGAAATAATTATGCTACATTTATCAGACTGCAGGTATACTTTAATAATATATTTAAGTATACCAAATTTATTTATTTATTTATCATCATAATGGCGGAGCTGTGTCAGAGTGTTACAGCAAGGATGCCGCGGAAAAAAGGGCAAATTTTTTTTCAGTTCATGTATAGTTTCTATATGACACCAATTAAAATAAAGAAAATGCAAATTTAAAATAATGACACGCATTTACACAAAAAATCAACATTTCACGCATAATATCTGTAAAATTCGGATTAAAATAGTAGTTTTTCTAATTTTTCAAGAAAAACAATTATGTTTAAGTATAAGGTAGCATTATTACGTTTTTCGAATTTCGCTTTGAAACTTTGGAAAAATATTCTACAGATATAGTTCTAATGTTTAAAGAAGAAAAAAGAAATTGATTTTTTGATCGTTGTAAATGTATATCTCGCCTTAAGACGGAATGACACCTCATCGCGGTCGGTATGGTAGAACAATTATAGATTCCCAAAAATCTCTGAAACGGCTCTTCAGATCCCGTCGAAACTTTGCCAAACGACGTCAAATAGATAGACGAATAGCTTCTAGCCCCTCAAATTTTCTAAATTTGAGAAAAAAAAACTAGATTGGCTTATGATAACCCGATCTACGTTTTTTTTCTCAAATTCAGAAAATTTGAGGGGCTGGAAGCTATTCGTCTATCTATTTGACGTCGTTTGGCAAAGTTTCGACGGGATCTGAAGAGCCGTTTCAGAGATTTTTGGGAATCTATAATTGTTCTACCATACCGACCGCGATGAGGTGTCATTCCGTCTTAACGGGGGGAGGAGGGGGCTGCATAGGCACGGGTCGAGGTCGATTTTATATTTTTTTTCTGATGAGAGTATTGGAATAACGAGGTCGGGATTTTTGTCACAATTAATACGTAGTCTTGCCAAGTGTGATATAAAAATTTTCATTGTTGGAATGCAACGAAAATTCCGTATTGGCTCCGTGCAAAGTATAGGGTGGGGGTAATGAAATCGAACGCAGCGTCCGCAGCGGACAAAAATTGCAGTAAATCTGGCTATATATCGGTCAAATCTGTATGAGCGTAGTACGAGATTTTTGCAATTAAATAAAAAATATATTTTCATTCAGAATGGGCCACGACAGTTGCTGTGTAATACTTTGCAAAAAAATCGCGGGAGGACATGGAAATATTATCGATTCCCTACGGCAAATTGGTAGTTAGAAGAACGCAACAAATTGATAGCTGCAGTTTTACCTTTAAAGAAGTTTTGTAAGGCGTCAAAGAAATAGAGGTTTGCCTTATAACACGAGCTTGAATTATTAAACTTGGGTCATCTTTTGTCCTTAAGGGACAACACCACTCTAGCGGCCGAAAATAAGTCCTAACTTTGACAATTTACTTTGGGAGTATGAAAAAAGGAATAAGATTTCTTTTGAGAGGGTTTATTTGACACATATTCAAGTATTGAAAAAAAATTATTATAATTTTCATACAAAATGGCGGCGACAGAGCCCATTTTGAAAAACGTGTTTTTTACAAATAGCTTCACGGGAGGACGGTTTTCTCGTAAAGTATAGGACCTGGAACAAAAACGAAAAAAAATTGATAATCTATATATTATTAGCTATGGGACTACGTAGGGATTTTTTTAAATCAAATTTTGAAAAAATGGCGCACTTTGAAAGAAAAAAATCGATTTTTTGCCCAAAAAATAAGCAGTACGTTGTTTATAAAAAAAAGTTTACATTTGATAAAAAAAAAACGGCTACGCACTGCCTATCAGAATTTCAAATCGATCCATGCAAAGGTGTCCGAGTAATCCGTTCTCCCAGTTCGAAAAAAGTGGTTTCGAGTAAAACGCGTTTAAAATTGTACGAGGCGCCTGAAAGAAGTCCGAGGCGCTGCGGCAAAATCGATAATTGAACCTTAAAAAAAAAACAATTCGCTACAGGACCAATTGCATATTGTTTTTATGACCCCGAAGTATTTTTTAAGCAAAAGGAAAAGATTTTTCCAAAATTCTAAAGTGGTGTTATCCCTTAACTCTTCGACGTCCCTGACGTGTTCAGCAGATACCAACAGTTTTCCCTTAGATTGAGTTTGAGGTTGGACATTAATATTGTGAGTTATGGTCACGAAGCCAGTCTTCAAAGTTATGCTCATTTTGGTCTGAAAACAAACTTTTATTTATTATATTATAAAGTGGTGCAGCAACAATATTTGTTTGTTAAATTTTAATAAAAGCAATTATATAGCTTCATTTTTTTGTCTTATAACAATATTACAAGTAAACAAAAGTATACATTTTACGGAAATTTTACTTACTTTTTTCACTTTACCGAAAGGAAAACGCTTCTAGCCGTATTTGTTCAGACAAATTGATTCAATGCAAACGAATTAAATGCAATTGTGGCGCGATTTTTATTTTTATAATTCATCACAATATTATAACCACAATCACAGAGCCTATGGCAAAGTCGATAAAAATACGGGCGCTACGCGGCGCTGGTGTTGCGCACGGTGCAAATGGTTGTAATCACGGCCTTACATACAGGTCTTGAAACTCCGACGATTTGGCTAGTACGGCTAAATAAAATGTTTTCTTTCTCGTAGCCGCCACAAGTACGGCGCCACCAGTAGGCTAGCGCTGTCGACGAGAGATGCAAACAGATTGTCGATCTCTTTCTAATAACCTAAGCGCATTTTACGAATTCATACGATTTATCACCTTAAGGGAAGGGTAGTGGTTTCAGCGTGAAAAAAAAACATTTTTTTGCGAATTTTTTTCATCTATATGGATAGAGTAAATTTATCGAAACCTTTTGTACATTGTTAAGTGTGATTTTAAGAACATTCCGTGAAATTTGTACGCGAAAATATCCACAAACAAGCCGGTGACAAAGCTTTTCCAAGAACGTCTTTGGAAAAACACGATTTGCGGTGTTCACTGTATCTCAGCTAGAAATTATCTGAAATCAAGTACCATTAAAATTTAGTCAAAGTATCATCAAATCCTCCCCCCAACGGTCTTTGATAATTTTTTTTTCATTTCTAAATTTTTGGTGGTCATGTAAAGTGAAAAGTGCTATTTTTCACGAAAAATTCCGCCATTTTGGGGGTGGAAAACCTCCTCAATGTAAAAAAATCTCAAACTAACCGTTGGGGGGAGGTATTTTATATGTACAAAGTGTGTACCAAGTTTGAAATAAATCGGTCACGTAGTTTTCAAATGGCAGTGAACACGGACTTTGAAAAGGTGGTTTCGAGACAAACGCGTTTGAAGTTTAGAGAAATCGGAGCTACAGCGTTAGAGGAGCGGGACTAAATAGTCAATAACTTCGAGAGTTTTGCTCTGATTGACTTGAAATTTTGGGATTATATTCTTGAAATGTTTAACTATAAGAAAAGACAAAAAAAAAACGTTTTTCAAAAGTGCAAACCCCTACCCTCCCCTTAAAGCAATATCAAAGCGCACACGTTATATTGTTACTCCATCGTCAAATGTACAACACCTCCAATACCATACATCAGAAGCGTAACAACTCTCAATCCCTAAGCGAGTGCTAAAAACATGTATCAGTTTTTAAACTTCTTTACCAAAGTGCCTATATGGCCGCATCAGTATGTTGTCTGACTTGTAGCGTCGACTTTTTGGGCTCAAACCCGAGAAGTATTTAATTTGTTTTCTGACCAACAATGTACGTTCGTAAATCTTGATTGTCACTCCTTTTGCAATATCATATAACGTTCAATAACGTTGCATTTTCAAAACGATGACTATAAATAATTAACACCTACTTTCCTTTTTCGGGTACTCGAGTTCCATTGCGCCGAAGCAAATATTAATAATAACCCTTTCATGACGTGATATTTTTTATTTACAAGTTGGGGAATCAGGGTCAATTACAAGGAGAAAATAAAACAATATTTGTTAGAGTGTTCGCACCGAATTTTGTATTGCTTCGTTAATTTAGATAGTTACCTTTCGACGATGAATTCTTTTTTCATCTGCAAATTCTCTCGGTGTGATATCCGCTTCTTAATGTTCACGGTTTCCAGAATTGTTCAACACATTCACAATCACAAATACAAATAGTAACGAAAATAGAATTAACAGTACGCAGTTAATCGCTCAAGCACGAGGTAATCGCAGGAATTAAAGGTTCTGTTGGTTACGAGCGCCCGCGACACTACTTTACAACTACGCCAAGTAGTGGCAGGTTCGAGAAACCAAAACGTTACTCAGCCGACTTCCCCCACCACCAGGGTTGCGAAATTTGTAATGAAAAAGTAATGCATTATTCGTTACTTTTTAAATGGGTAATGAAAAAATATTTCATTACCCATTACATTACATTCTGTAATGTAAAAAAAATTCCATTACTCTTTACATTATATTTTGTATTGCAAAAAATTTCCATTACTCATTACATTACATTTTGTAATGTGAAACATTTTCATTACAAAATGCAATGTAATGGGTAATGGAATTTTTTTACATTACAAAGTATAATGTAATGAGTAATGGAGATTTTTGCATTGCATTGCATTAGTATTGTGAAAAAATTCCATTGCTCATTACATTACATTTTTTTAATGTAATGAGTAATGAATTTTCTTTACATTACAACATGCAATGTAATGAGTATTACGTTCGGCGCGATCATAAGAAATAGCGGGAAGAAAAGGGTCCATTTCATTATCCATTGGGTAAATCCATGGGTAATGAAAATATTTCACATTACAAAATGTAATGTAATGAGGAATGGAAATTTTTTACATTACAAATTCCAATGTAATGAGTAATGAAAATTGTTTACATTACAAAATCCAATGTAATGACTAGTGGCAATTGTTTGCATTACAAAATATAATGTAATGAGTAATGGAAATTTGTTACATTACGGAATAGGTAATGAAATTATTTTCATTACAAAATGTAAAGTAATGAGTATTGAAAACGCTTATGCATTACAAAAAGTAATGCATTATTTTCAAGCCTGCCCACCACCGGAAATTCGGAGGAGTTTCAAGACATGTATGCAAGACCGTGCTTGAAATAATCAGCCGTACTGCTGCTAACGCGACGAAGCACTTGCGCACACGCAATTAGTGCTTTTTTTTTCAAACAGTCAGATCATTTCCTTACGTCGTTACCATCACTCGCAAGTATTAGTCTCTATCCCCTGCTCTCCGCCCACGCTCCGTGCGTCCTCCCATCTGCTACATTCTATCTCGATTTGTGCTGCCAGTTTTTTGGACTTTCACACGTTCAGACGATACGGACACGTCGGAGAGCCTTCAAACAGCTAGTACAGATTGTAAGTCGTAAATATTCAAAACCATAACGAGTATATCGATATACACTCAGCAAAAAATTAAAGGAACGGAACATTTTTTAAATTGTTTCAGTGATCTTTCAAAAGCCGTAACTCCGTGGAAAATTGTCGTACGGGGGGGGGGGGGGCAAAACGCATTTTAAAGCTTGCAATGTTTAGTTTAAGAATCTTGCGGACATTTTTTTTAGTATCACGCTCGGCGCTATCATAAGAAATAGCGGGAAGAAAAAAATTTCGAAATTTTTTGTTTTTTGAAAAGCGTCCATGAACTCAAAAAAAATGTCCTGGCTTAATCAATGCCGGGGTCATGGAGCGTGGTTCTTTAGCTTCAATTTCGTTTTTTTTTGCTCTTTGTACGACTATTTGTTGCTGAGATATCGCCGGTTGAATGAAAAGTCAGCTTTTTTCTTTGATCATCGATATTTCATGAAGTGATAATCGTACAGCCAGCGGAAGGTGGGTTTTGGAAACATGAATGAATCCTCTATAAGCTTAATATTGATTTGAATAAGTAAAAAAAGAGGACTTTTTCTGCCGTTTTGGAAAATCCAAAGCCACTTTGCAAATATTGCAAAAATAACCAATGTTTCTAGGTTTTTTAAATCTCAATACATGCCCAAAAACTCTGTAAATTTTCAAATCGATCGGTTGGACCGTTTTTTTAACCCTAATCGTCAAAGTTTTGTCGAAAATTACGGGAGCAAGCACTTTTATTGCTCTTTAAACATCAGGTAATAAAGATTAAGACGAAAAAAAAATTCCATGTTTTTCTTACAATTTCGCATTTCAATTTCGCGTTGTCATCAAATGGCAACGAAAATTCAAAATTTGGGAAAAATCTGGATTTTGAAAAGAAAAAAAGGATTTTTTTTCAAAATTTTTATTTGTATTTCGGAATACAGGTTTTTTCCAAATTTTAGAATTTTTTTAGCCATTTGTTCTTACGGAAATTAAAAAATTCGGAAAAAAATGAATTTTGAAGCAAAAAATCAAAATTTTGATTTTTGTTCTTCAAAATTCAGATTTTACCCCAAATTTTTAATTTTTTTTTGACATTTGATGAGTAGACAATGCGAAATTGTAAGAAAAACATAGCATTTTTTTTCGTCTTAATCTTCATTACCTTATGTTTGAAGAGCAATAAAAGTACTCCCTTAAGGGGGAAGCCTGCTTTAGAGGCTTCAAAAAATCGATTTTTTTTTTGCATAAATGTCTTCCCAAACTATCCAAGCATGTGTCCCTAAAATTTCAAAAGCAAATTCAAATTATTTTCGGAGTTACAGAAGAAATAGTGAGCAAGCGTCGAGCAGGTATACGAGCGGCCGGATCGCTCGGAGTGCCCGCGCTTCGCCCCTCGATCTATTGTATGTATTGTACCCATGGTAACTATTGTACGTATCCAAAGGGTTTTTGAAGAGTCTGAAGGGCAACTCTATGGACCAGGAATCGCTGATTAGCATATTATTGCGGTAAGTTCAAGAAAATTACGATTTTTTATATACGAAAACTTTGACGCGCGATTTCTCGGTTTTTCATTTTTACGATTTTTCCTAATTGGCGGGAAAGATAGGGAAAAAATTAAACGTCCTATCGAAACGAGACAAAATTCATTGTATTCGGGATTAAATTCTCTTTTTGTTGAACCTAAAAAACCTTAAGAAAGTTATGATTAACCCACTTTTTAAACAATCTAAAGTGAATTTTTTTTCCAAATAAATGAATTTTTTTTTAATTTGCGAAAAATTGTCGAATTTCTCACTTTTTGTTGAATTTTCTTGGTTTAACTAGAAGCTATACTATTGAAAATAAAAAATTTTTTGGGTTTTTTGTTTCAGATGGAAATTGCGATCTGCATCTTTCCCGCCGCACGACACATGCACACTCGAGGCGCCTCGGCGAAATGCTTGTACCAGGCATAATATGACATATATTTTAATGAAAAAATTTGAGAAGACTGTTGAAATATATAACAATAAAACCTGAAAGTTTCGTTTCAATCGAATATTTCTTTCCTTCCCAAAAAAATCCTCGAAAAAATCGATTTTTTGAAGCCTCTAAAGCAGGCTTCCCCCTTAATCTTTGACAAAAATTTGACGATTCGGGTAAAAAAAGGGTCCAACCGATCGATTTGAAAATTTACGGGGTTTTTGGGCATATATTGAGCTAAAAAACCTAGAAACATTGGTCATTTTCGCAACATTTGCAAAGTGACGTTGGATTTTCCAAAACGGCAGAAAAAGTTATCTTTTTGTACTTTTTCAAATCAATATTAAGCTTAAAAAAAAAAATAATCCTGTAAAATGCCAAAAGGCACTTATAGAGGATTTATTCAAGTTTCCAAAACCCACCTTCTGCTCGCTGTACGATAATCACTTCGTGAGATATCGATTATCGAAGAAGAAAGCTGACTTTTCATTTAATCGGCGATATCTCAGCAACAGTCATACAAAGAGCGAATAAACGAAATTGAAGCTAAAGAACCACGCTCCATGATCCCGGCATTGATTAAGCCAGGACATTTTTTTGAGCTCATAGACTCTTTTCAACAAACAAAAATTTTCGAATTTTTTTTTCTTCCAGCTATTTCTTATGATCGCGTCGAACGTAATACAAAAAAAATTGTCCGCAAGATTCTTAAACTGAACATTTCAAGCTTCAAAATGCTTTTTTGCCCCCCCCCCCCCCCCCAGTACGACTATTTTTCACGGAGTTACGGCCGTTCAAAGATTACTGATTTTTTTTTAATATTCCGTTCCTTTAATTTTTTGCTGAGTGTAATTGAGTCGTCGATGTTGCCCCGAGGCGAATTATAGCCACAAATACCTCGACTAGAATAGAGGACATTAATTCCATTGTCGTTTCCCCAAAGTGTCTCCCCGCCAATCCCCAAATCGATGTATCGGACGTTTATTCGTTTCGTTGTCGTGCGCAGCCCGTAGGTCGAGCTCGTCACCGAGCAAAATCGAATATCTCAGCATACCGACGAATTTTCAGATTTCCACGCGAAAGATCCGGACTCGGGCTCATCGAGTACGACGACGCTGAGTATCGACAACGAGGTTAAAAAGAAGCTGCTGCCGCGTGTATCGTGCGAGGTAGACAGTAAGCGTCACCAGGGTGCGATACCGAAGCAAAACCGTGCGAAAGCGAGCGCGGACGCGATCGTGACAACGGACGAAAAGCTCGAATCGTGTCCGACCGCCGAGGCGCCACCGCCCCTAGCGACAACGTCGTCAACTACGAAGCTCGCGACAGCAGCGCCGCGTGCAAAGGCGAAAAGAACGTTCGAGGGTAGGCGCGAGCGTGAGCGCAGAGAAGTGATCAAATCGGAGCACGCGGAAGCTTCGAACAACGAGTTGAGTACGTTGCTGTCGAGTCCGGCACCGCCGTTGTTGGCGCCGCTGTTGAAGACAACGCGAGAGCCGGAGGCGTCGCAGGCGGAACTGCCGAATTGGGTGAATCGTCATCCGTCGGCATTGGCACCGGAAGTGCGAATCTGCCGTGGCAGAGGTGGTGACCCGCGATGTTCGATACCGGGTAGCGGTAGATTCAAGCATCACGGCGGACGAGCGGCCCATCGGGGAAGCAAAACAGGCTCGCGGGAGGACAGCCTCGTGCCTCTGACGGCCCTTTTCGGCCTTATATCGAACGGCGACTGTCACCTCGCCACGAATCACAACGACACGAGCGAGGGCGCTGTCCATTGTTTTCGCGACGACACCGGGCGCTGGTTGACTTATACGTTCGACGAGAACGGTCCCGGTATCGCGACGAGTGCCCAAATACCGCCGCCCAACAGCGAGAAACAATTCAACATTCTGCTGCAACAGCAGATCAACAGAAATCGCAACTTCACCGAGGGACATTGGGAGCCTACGGATTCCATCAGCAACAGCTCGAGCAGTCTATCGCTGAATTCCGCTGGCCTGACGGTCATAATAGACACGCCGCCTGTGCTATCGAGCCCGGCCAGCAATAACGCCGCGAAGGCGCAAACCTCCGCGCAGAATCCAACCTCAAATCCGAGCAACTCGTCGAATCAGTGCGCGCGCGACAGTCTCATGAGGGATCCGTTTTTCCGCATGCTACTCGACCGTCATCCCAGCTGGCAAACGCTGCTGGGCAATTTCAATCTGATCCCGTACTCGAGGGAGAATCAGAATCAACTTCCGGTACTGCCGTTGCCGAGTCATCAGGAGCCGGAAATGAGCACGAATCTCTCGTGGAATCGTTTCATCGACGGCCTCGACGGGACGAACGACACGAAGCCGAAAGCTACGAGGCACTACTACAAATGGAAAATCGGACGTTTGCCCCATATCAAAGTGCGCTTCGATCGTTTGTCGTTGCTCGCTCTGTTGGATCGCAATCTGACGATAATCGAGACGATAATATCGACGCTCCTGGCAGTCTTCGTAGCTGGCCTCGGCCTCCTACTGCTGCAGCAAGGCTTTTATCGCGATATATTCGCCTTCGTGTTCTGCTTCGTTACCGCGGGATGCCAGTACTCGCTGCTGAAGTCCGTCCAGCCAGACGCTGCCTCGCCCACACACGGCTTCAATCGCATAATCGTGTTCTCACGGCCCGTCTACTACATCATATGCACCAGCCTCATACTCATTTTCAACGAGGCACTCAAGAACTTCAAGCCAACGGAATTTCGCGTTTACGGCTTTCGGGTGGCCGATTACGACGTTATGTCACAAGTGCGAAACGTTCTTTTGATATTCGTACTCGCGTTTCCTCTCGTTTTCTCCCTCGGTCTATTTCCGCAGATCAACACGTTTCTGATGTATCTGTGCGAACACTTGGACATTCATTTGTTCGGTGGCAACGCAACGACGAGCCTCGTTTCCTCGTTGTACTGTCTCTTTCGCAGCGTCTTCACCGTACTTGTGCTTTACGGTTTCGCTTACGGAGCCATTACCGAGCCGAAATCCTCGCAGCACATATTGTTCTCGATATTCGTCGGTCTGCTGGTCGCGATATCTTATCATCTCAGCCGCTCGTCGTCCGATCCCAGCGTCATATGGGACATCGTGAAGACGAATATTTGGCCACCGGAAATCGAGTATCTCGACAAAATGGAAGCGAAGATAATCGAGAACACGGCTAGGAGAGAGACGCCGGGCCAACTGCCGAAGGAAGCGAAGATACGCGCCTCGACGGGTAAAAAGAAAGACGTAAAGATCAAAGTTGGCGAACAAATTCCGGATTCCGAGCTCGTGGATCCCCTGCCGCGAAAATTGAGAGCCACGGTCGAAGCGAGACTGAAGAACGACCTGATCGTTTGCACGGCGATAGGTGTCGCGTCTTTCGGTATACACTGCTCGACGGTGTTTACCGCGCTGCAGCCCGAATTGAATCCGGTACTGTGGGGAATAGCCAGCTGTTTGGGATTCTTGCTGCATTACGTCGTGCCGCAGCTGAGGAAACAATTGCCTTGGTTGTGCCTCGCACGTCCGGTTTTGCGAAGCCACGAGCACGCACAGTTCGAAGTCAGGGAACCCGTGAAGATAATGTGGTTCGAGCGGGTTTACGTTTGTCTGTGCTTCCTCGAGAGAAATCTTCTCTATCCGATCGTATTCCTGGGCGCGCTTACCGAGTGCACGCCGAAAATCGTCGGCAAGTTCGGCGAGAACGTCGGCGCGCTGATCGTCGTTATGTGCGGTTTGAAATCACTGCGATCCGCTTACTCGGATCCGTCGTCACGCTACTTGGTACTCGTGTTCGCGGTGTTGTTCTTCAAGCTTGACTTTCGCGATTTCAGCGAGACTTTTCTCGTTGATTACTTCGTCACGGGTATAGCTTACGCGAAGATTCACGAGTTGCTGCTGAAGATACGATTCATCGTGACGTACATAGCACCGTGGCAGGTGACCTGGGGAAGCGCATTTCACGCGTTCGCTCAGCCTTTCTCCGTGCCCCACTCGGCGATGCTATTCCTCCAGGCGAGCATATCGGCTGTACTCGGAACACCTCTCAATCCCCTTCTCGGCAGCGCAATATTCGTCTCCTCGTACGTCAGACCGATAAAATTCTGGGAGAGAGACTACAAGACTCGACGAGTCGATCACAGCAACACCAGAATGTCCTCGCATCTCGAGCGTAATTTAGGCGCTGACGATAATAATCTCAATTCGATATTTTACGAACAACTCACGAGATCGCTACAGCACAGTCTCTACGGTGATTTGGCACTCGGCAGATGGGGCAATCTCGAGCAAGGAGATTGCTTCTTACTAGCCTCGGATTATCTCAATTGTCTCGTGCACATCGTACAACTGGGCAACGGCCTCGTGACCTTTCAACTACGCGGCCTCGAGTTTCGCGGCACTTATTGCCAGCAACGCGAAGTCGAGGCCATCTCCGAAAGCATCGAGGAAAACGACAATTGCTGCTGCTGCGAAATGGGACATCTGTCCCATGTGCTCAGCATGAACGCCGCTTTTGGCCAACGATGGCTCGCGTGGGAAGTCGCCAGTGCCAAATACGTTCTCGAAGGCTATTCCATTTCTGACAACTCCGCCGTTTCCATGCTTCAAGTATTCGACTTTCGCAAAGTTCTCGTCACATATTACGTCAAGAGCATCGTTTTCTACGCTATCAAATCGGCGAAGCTCAAACAGTGGCTCGAAAATACGGACATCACGGATGCTCTCAAACCTACGAGAAACTTTGTCGATCTCGATCCGGTATTCAATATGAACATCGACGAGGATTTCGACTTTCGCGCCAGTGGCATAACCAGAAGTAGCTTTTGCAACGTTTATCTCGATTGGATACAATTCTGCGCTGCCAAGTGCGATAAGGTTTGTCATTTATGTTTTCGCTTTTCGGGAGACTGGGGAGGTTTGTCACTCGCAATTGAGAGGTGACTTGAGGTATTCCTTTCATGGACTCGGATATTTAAATATAAACTGATTTTTGTCTATAACGGGGAGTTGGGCTTAAGATGACACGCTTTTTCTTTTACGATACATATTTGAATATATTAGGTTGGCGAGAAATTCTTTGCTTTTTATCGCCAAAAGTGAAAAGGTCATATGTTCTTGTGACCAACTCTTACGAGTCGAGATTCGTTGAAAATATCCAGGCATCTTACAACGATGAGCCAAAAAATCTGACTTTATATCCGGTTTTATACGCAGCAGGGTAAGATGACATAGTGTGTCATCTTACCCTGCCGCGTCATCATAATAACGTGGTCAGTTTTTTTTGCATTTCAAAATCACGAAAAAATTTACTACGTAAAAGCTCTTGCTCACTGATGGCGTTACTATATTTCGCTACTAGCACCACTTATTGGCTGACCATAGAACGGCATTGTTACTCGTATAGGGCGAATATTTAAAAAGATATTGAAGGCCTGACTATGTCATCTTGAACTCGACTCCCCTAAAAATACATCTCAGTATACTGGTAAAATTTTCAAGCCAAGTTACCGAAATTTTATCGAGAAATTACGACTAAAAGTCGTGTCATTTAAATGGCACTTTATGGCGATGACACGCTGGCCACATTTCTATCGAATCATTTGTACACTAAACAACTGTATGCCTGATACAAACTGCTCAACGCGTGTAACAGATTCCAAAGATTCCGTAACGACAGTAAAAACAGGCGGTCTCCGAACGTTTACGGAAAGTATTAATAAAAAAAACGTAGAAAAATGTGACTAGCGGGAGAATTTCCGTAGCTGCGACTTTTCAGAGAAAATGTTTAAATCTACTCAATTTGCACGGATTTTTTTTGTATTCCAGTTAATCGTTGAGTATAATCATTGATAGTGACTTATTTTTATTAAGCGCCACCGTAGTTTACCAATGATTCAGAAGGGCCCTGCTTATGCCCCGACAACATACGGCCCTTCGCGAAAGGAATACCTTAGTTGTTTGTAAGGCCGCGAATAAATGTAAAACTTGTTTTTCTCTTAGGGGATATTTATTGTAATATAAAATACCAGATTCCCTTCACCGGATATTTATTGTAGTATTATAAAATAAGAAAATGTCTCGATATTTATTCACAGGTCAGTAATATCAGCTCTTCAACTTTACAAGATAAACTATTTCAAATCCGGCATTACCACCATTCCAGTCGAATGGATACATATTTTTTTAAATCCTCTTTTATAAAAAAGAGAAAATCTTTTTTTCATATACTTATTAGTTATATCCAAAAAATTGAGAATAAAAACAAAATAACGAAAACGGCGTCTAGATCTTTCAAGTGTTTTGGTAAAGTTCGAGTTATTTGTTACAAAATTGCAACAAAATGTTATTTTTTCAATCAATTGTCAGGTATTCCACATCATATGGTTTTACAATAACTATATAAATTTCGAGTTGTTTTCAGAGGTTTTTTTTATACATCGTGATAAAACTGGATTTTCCATAATTTACCACGTTTCGCTCTAGCGCCGATATGGTTGAGTGGAACGTGAATCACGGGATATTTTCTTATGTTACTATACTACAATAAACACCCCTAAGAAGTTTCACAAAAATTCGCGACCTTAAAACTAATTGAACGCAAACCAATGGATAAAATTCGAAACCTCCCCCGTTCCTGTAATCATTTTATTCTACCAATTCCCAAAGCGTATCTTCATTTTCTGGATTTCTACAGGCTCTCGACAGATCTCGGGATTCGCCGCTAGTGTCTCTGTGCCTTGCCCTGAGTCTGCTGGGAAGACGGGTACTCGGAGTCACGTCGCACAACGCCGTGTCGAGTGTCGAATTTTTTCTCTACGGCCTACACGCTCTTTTCAAAGGTACACCTATAAAATTATTAAGGGGGAATATACCTTTAGGCGAGGAAAAATAGCTGATTTTCATGATTTTTTGTTGTCAGACGACGTAACGCGTCGGCGGAATTAATCTGAGAAAAAAACCAATGAAGATTTTTCTTTCATTGACACTCGTACGCAGAATATGAACCAAGAAAAAGTGGGAAATGTTGAAAATCGATTGAGGCCTTATATACGCGATTTCGCCGATTTTCGAAGGTATTTTTCTAAACACGGTTAAAAAAAAGACGCACATATCGACAACATTTTTTTACAGATCATTTGTGCACATGGTTAAGTATATGTAAAAAAAAAATTAGAAATATTAACAAATGGCGGAGATATAACATAATAAAGCAATGTATTTTTTTTGCGCGTGTGTTGATGGTGAAACTTCTCGGCATCGATGTGGGTGTCTGAAAAAATGAACATATTTCAGTGTGAACCAACAATATTATTTAAAAAAAATTATTATATTAAAAACTCGAAACTTCAAGTTTACCCAATTTTCTGTCGGAATTTTATTTTTCATATTTTTTGTGTCGTTGAAATTTTGGTTTCTGTGGTTCACACGATAGGCGATGATACTAAGAATATGTTGTACAAATTTCGAAGCGATCTGAACCGTCGTTCAAGAGTTAGAACTTTCACAAGGTTCAAAAAAGTGAATCGTGGAAAAACGGCATTGAAGTTGGCGATCGGGCGTGCTGCGCGGTATCTATTATAAATGAAATCTTACCTCATTACATAGCATTACAGAATTTTTCAATTATTAAAATATTCCTAACCGTTCAGGCTAATGGAATCAAAAGTAATAAAAAAAAATGTAATTTTTTTCGCGTATATAAGGCTTTAAATGGTAGAGGAGAGTGGTCCTGAGTCGGCCCACTGAGCCTTTTGTCCGAAAACAGAAGGTAAATCGGATTTTATAGCGCTGCTAAGTGTTTAGTTACGTACAGCGATCGTTTGCCTACAATTCTAAGTCATTTAAAAAGGTGTAATGTGGCTTTTGCAGTCGCAATGCAGTGCGGAGTGAAAAAGTACATCTTGACCATTTCTCAAAATAGTGTTCTTGAGTTGGCACCCCCTGGTCTCTAGTCGGTACCCCATTTTTTTTCGCTCGAATGCAGGAAAAAGCGCAGACTCTAAGTTACAACAGGAAATGGACGAATTTGAACCATTTGGAAGAATAAAACATGCCTTTTTTGTCCAATTTTATATGGAAACCTTTTTCGAGTACAATGTTGTAAATAAAAAAAAACATGAATTTTGAATTGAATGCAAAACATTAATTGAAAAAGGGATGATCACTCGCTATCGTCGTTGGATTCGCAGTACGTGGGCCGCACTGAACTCTGTAGCGAACACGAACGCAAGTGCAATCCACTTGTGGAGGGCTGCAGAGACTGGCGGGTATCGCGCTTTTGTGTCTTGCGTTTGAAATTGCATCCCATGACTATAGAGCAAAAACACGGGAAATGCAAAAATAAAATAACAGAGAAGAAAATAAAGAAAGCAGCAAGATGAAAAAAATTGGTGCCGACTCAAGACCACTACGACTTTCTACACGTTTAACGTGTTTACGCACGCGAACAAATACGAATGGAAAATCGACATAAACAATCAATTGAAACATTGAATAAAGAAACCAATGCGATCACTCATTTCAAATTTTTGAAATATTTACATACCTGTAGCTGTTCAGAGTGAATGACGAAAATAAAATTCTGTCACAAACGAAAAATATAAATGCGCTTACGCTGGGCAGCACAATCCAAACTGACAACTGTAAGCATAATTTACGTCAGTGTTTGCCAACATGTCATCCGACAAAATAATCGAGCCGACACGCACGCCATCTCTGAGGAACACCATGGTGCCGGCTCAACCCGCAGTGCCTACTCAGGACCACTCTCCCGTACGCTTTCAAACAAAAGGATTGAATTTTCCGAGAAAATGGCTACATTTTTCAATAAAAAACTTTTTTTCATTTTCAAAAACATTAAGGGTCTTAGAGAATAGCGTTCGTAAGATTTATATAGTTTAGAAGACTGTGCTATACCTACGCCATTTTTAACGATTAATTTTAAAAAAAGTTCCATGCAACAACCCAAAGTAATAATACAACATACCCTAGGTCTTAAAAATGTCGAATAAATCTTCCCTTTAAAGAAAAAAATGAAAATCAGTAATTTTTTTCCTCGCCTGAAGGTATCTCCCCCCTTAAGACCCTACGCTATAAAACGATGCAATGCAAAAATTGTTTTCGTTTTATTTCGAGCACATGCAGACCTTGAACACATCTTACAGATTATGTTTACGTGTCGATTTTTTTTGCATTGAATGAAGGCAGGTAAAAATTGGCCCGGTCTTGGAATTTCACAAATTGTAAAGCCCAGAATCGAGTGATTCTGATATGCACATGTAAAATTATACTCCTAGCTCTAGCACCGCTGGGTAAACGTTGATATTTCGATTATTTTGCGTTAAGGGGTTAGGCCACAGTAACGGGTATAAAATGATGTGCGAATTTAACAAACTTTTTTCGCATGGAAAATGATTCACTCGTAAAATTAATTACACATCTATTTAATATGAATTTCAAGCTGTTAGAAAATATGTATATTTTTTTTCGTTGTACGAAATGGCCGCCTACTAATATTTTCTTTTGTTATCTTTTTTTTAGGCGCTACGCCGCGTGACATTTATCATCCACAATTTTTTACTTAGAACAAAAAACCAAATTTATCGTCAATCTACATTAGAAAACCTAGAGAAGTACGCACGGAATTTAAAAAATATTGTTTTATTCAAAAGTTGTAAGTATTTGAACTTAAGAAATGAATTTTCAGTGAAAAATTTCGTTATAACTGCTCATAAACTGCTCATAAAATGAAAAGTTTTCGATGAATCAGAAATTCCGTACGTACTTCTCTTCGAAATGCAATTAGAAACATAACTTTTAAATTTGAAGTAAATCGAGTGAAAATTGTTGAAGTTATTTGTCACGCCAATTGGAAAAAAGCTGTTTCGAGAAGTTTCGAGTAGTCGGCCATTTGTACTCGAAAAAAAAAATTTCTAACAGATTTTTTTTTTTTCAACAGAAAGAAACAGAAATTGATATTCATACTAAATAGATGTGTAATTAATTTTATGAGTGAATCACTTTTTCATATGAAAAAAAATGTTAAATTCGCACATGATTTTTTACCCGTTACTGTGGCCTAAGGCCTTATGATTCGAATTTTTCGTTATTAACCCTGCGAGTGTACACTATATTTTTCCAGACACGGTGTGTATACCGGGTCTTTTAGGGAACAGTCGGGTTTTCGAAGTATTCTAGGCTTTCAAAAAATCTGAAAAAATTCTGGGTTACTTCTTGAAGTGTCTACTATATGGCTCAGAAGTTGCCAAAGACGGAAGTTTAAAACCGTTGTTAATAAAAATTGAAAAATAGTGGAAAAACGCAGTTCTGTTTAAAAAATTGTAACTCTACAATAAACAAATATTTAACGAAACGGTTATAGGCTTTTGTAGCTTAGTTTAAAAAAAAAATATAGTGTCTTTGGCGTGGGCTCCAAAAAGTTGAATTACTTAAGCACCTAGAAGTGGGGAATATTTTACGAATTCAGGCAAGTAATAATAAACGGAACGGTAATTATTTGGTCCAAAATGAGTTTTTATTGTTGCAAATACAAAAATTATGAAATATTAACCCTTAGTTAATACACACTTAGCTAGAATCACGTTATAGTCATACTGGGTCCATGGGACCCAGGCGTTTTTAAATTGTTATAAATAATGAAATAATCCATTGAGCGATACGAAAAAAAAAATAGTGAGGTATCATTTGAACCTTGTTTAATACAAGGATATTGGTTAGAAATCAAAAATTAAATTTTAAATATGCAAAAAAACGTGAACAATGATTTTTTTTACAAACATTGCTGTAAATCTTGTAATTATTGACAAAAAAAAATTAAAAAATGGTTTTATAATCTGGAAACAATGTACTTTGAAATAGACATAGCGGTTTCGGTGAATTTTTCAAAAAGTATATTTATTTCATCCATGGCAGGTGCGATTTAGAAGGAAAGAATGAAACGCTTACGCATGAAAAAAAATTTATGTTTTATTGGAAAAAAAAAAGTTGTACGGCATCAAAATAATTTGTTTGGGTCCCGTGGACCCAGTGTGATTATTAAGGGTTAAGAATAATTAGTGACCGGCGTTTCGCACGATGCACAAGAATACATTGTTTTTTGTTTTCTTCATGAACTTCTTCTCCATCGGCTTCATTTGAACTTTCTTCATCGTACAACACGACAGGGCGACGGTCGTGTAAATTGTACATAACCTGAGATGCACTTCTTTTACCCATCTTCAAAAACTGTTAGACCAAAAAACTCATTTCAGTAAAAAGTATGGACTAATTTTAAAAAACCGAAAAAGCATGGAAGTAGAGATAGCAACAAATATAGCATAACTTTATTTTCTATAAAAATATGGAAAAATAACGGAATTATAAGCCAAAAATATAACAGCAACAAAATTGCTTTTGAGATAAACGTCCGAAAAAAATAGCCGAAACATTATCAAATTACATAAAACATTTATTTCAGCCATGAAAAAAATAAACAACTACGAGAAAAGCAAAAAAACTGCATTCACTTGCCATCAAAAACGCCGTGTGTACACTGCGTTTTTTTTAGGGAACGGACATGACTTGCACTGGCTGGCGTCCCTTGGTCCTTTAGTCCCCACTACTACCTAGATTTGGGGGGGGGGGTAGCCGAAGCCCGCCCTCTATTCATGAGAGGGAGTTTCAAATTTCGACTGTTCCTTCAAAGACCCAGTGTACACAGGCAAGGTTAAAAATGACGATATTGTCAAATTTGAAAATGTTGTCTTTCCTATGTCTCATCATATTACTATTGTTTTGAAATTGGCACATTTGTACATTTCCCGAGTGAATCTCCACTTTGGCTGGCTCCTATGCTCGTACCACCTCAATGCAGCCTAACGGAACATTTTCCATCCGTATGATTCGCTCTCAGGTGACTTTCGTATAACTTCGATACGGGACGAGTGGGTTTTGCACGACGTGGATCTGCTGCGAAGTGTCGTTGCGAAAGGTGTAAGAATGGCGTTAAAACTTCATCAGGATCACTTTATGAGTCCCGAGCAATACGAGGAGCCGTCCGCACTCTACGAAGCAATCGACAATCACGACAAACATTTGGTGATAAGTCATGAGGCTGATCCACTATGGAGAAACGCTGTTCTCAGTGGTGCACCGAGTTTATTGGCGCTCAGGTGGGCCTTTTATTGTTTTTTTCTTCCATCTTATGGTACTGAAGTTTGCATCGTTGGAATGCAACGAAAATATATTTCTTTCGTATTCCCGTATTTTTTTTAAACACATCAAGCCTACAAAAGTCGCCGAAACATTTTTGAGGACCCTCAAAACTTATAACCAAAAAGTTGCAAAAAAATATTTTTTAAAATATTAAAAATAAAGAAACAAAAAAAATAAAGAAAATTGTTTCAAAATATTAAAAATAAAGAAACAAAAAAAAGAAAAATTTCTGTTGCGTTCCAACGATGCAAACTTCAACACCATTCCATTTTGCCTTTTTAGGATTCCGTACCCAAAGGGCAAAACGGAATATTGAATTAGAAATTCAATTAAATTATTTTTCATGGGAGTCCCATTAGGATGGCCCAAATTTGAGCACTATTTTTCTTTCCTTTTTCTCACCATCCAATTATCTACATTAAAAAAAGAAAAAAAATTGTCGCCAATGCTGCAAGCGGTCAAAAAATATTGAGAGATCGCCCATGCGCGCCTTTCCTGGCGGAACCCCTTTACAGACAACAATTTTTTTATGCATCTCTTCGACGGGAAACATAAAGGGGGAAGCTCAGACTTCAATTTTGTTTTTTTCAAGCTTCGTACGATTTTTCTTTCTAAAGATATTTTGATTTTTTTCTAAAGAGACACTTTCAAAAGTAACGTGTAACGCGAAAACGACAAGGATTCAAGGAAAACCTCAAGATAGTACAAAGTTGAATCGGTTTTCATTGAGTTCGCGAGAATTTCTTCAGATTTTTTTTTCGAATTTTTTTATTTTCACCCACTTTCGGCGAAAAATCAGATGATTTAATTACCGTAACTTGAGAACTAAGGGGTTCTGGGTAAACATTGTATTTTTCTATATTCAACGCAATAGAATTATTTCAGATTTGTTTTCGACATTTTTTTCCCCGTTAAAATTTTATAGTTTTCTAGTCACGTCAATCGATTGATGTCAACCGATGCTAAAGTATTCTAAACTTATCGTTATTTAAATATTTACAATACCAAATGACGAATTTTTGGTGTCGGTGCCTGCCAAGCACGAGAGATTGACGTCACGGAAGAAACGAGATTGCAAATTTAAAAAAGGACTGTAGATCGTATATTTCATTTATTTTTCTTCGGCGCCTCTTTTTCTGCGAAAAATGTGACAATATTGGCACCCAGCTGGTACCGACTCCAAAAATAAGTTATTTGGTATTGTAAATATTTAAATAACGATAATTTTATATATTTTCATTATTAGCTTACAGCAGGAGTATACAAAGCTTTCTCGAGCTATCATCACCCCATATGGTTTCAGTTTAGTATTACCTAAGAACTAAGACAGAAAAAAAGGATTACCTCATTAAATGTCTAGTTACAAAAAATAAGTTACTTGGTCATATGTACGGAACACTAATAGAGACCCGACTCGCACTTGGCAGGTTTGTCACATTGCATCTTCTTGACACACCATTTAGTAGAATCGAGTTTTACTTGCACAACTTTTTTGCAAAGGTTTTACAAAACATTAATGTTTCACATACAAACTTTCTCTTTATTATCTACACCCTACATTCATACACTCCGCATTATTTTTATATTCTCCCTTTCTTCATTTATTCGTCCTCTCCGTCGATCTCTCCTCCCGCTTGCTCCTTACTCATCATTATGCACACTTCCTCTATTTCCCTAAAATACTCGCGTATCCCTATTTATATTTTCCCTCCCAGCATATTTATCATTGTCCCCTTTACTGCCAAATCATCCATTCCTTCCATCCACTCCCCTGCTTTCTTCTTTGCTTTTTCTGATACTAACTCCCTATCTTTTTTACATATCCACAGGTTTTCCAATGTCTCATCTTTTCTTTACATATCCTGCACCTCCAATCCTTTTTCCGTTTCTTTTCCGCCCTTTCTATGTTGCCACATCTTAGCCTCGCCCATATTTCCTTGTCCCTACTCTTTACTCCCTACTCTGGCCAATATTTCCATGGCATCTCGTCCTTTTCTATAATATACTTGTACTTATCATTATACGTCGATTTTCTGATTTTTTCCTCTTCCCTTCTTAAAATACTGTTTTTTAAGTTTTCCAGTCCCTCTTTTATCCCTTATCATTATTATTATATCTTCTATCTCCAGATCTCTTCATACCTTCACCAAGTTTTCCCCCATTTTGACGGGTCACCGTTTGTTATCGCTCTAATTTCGTCTAATGAGCAATTTTTTGGCCATCTTGTCTCCTCCATTCTCATCACTTCTCCAATAGATCTTCAGGGATAACACCACGCGGCAGAAAATAAGGCCTAACTTTGACAATTTATTTTGGGAGAATGTAAAAAGGAATAGGATTTCTTTTGAGAGGGTTTATTTAACACGTATTAAAGTATTTAGAAAAAAATTATTATAATTTTCATACAAAATGGCGGCGACAGAGTCCATCTTGAAAAACGTGTTTTTTTACAAATAGCTTCACGGGAGGGCGGTTTTCTCGTAAAGTACAGGACCTAGAACAAAAGCCAAAAAAAATTGTAATCTATACATGATTAGCTATGGGATTACGTAGGGATTTTTTTAAATCAAATTTTGAAGAAATGGCACACTTTGAAAGAAATAAATCAATTTTTCGCCCCAAAGAATAAGCAGTAAACTGTTTATAAAAAAAAGTTTACATTTAATCAAAAAGCGGCTACGTAGTCCCATAGAGAATGTAATTGTGAAGCTACTATCCAAATTTCCAAATTCCAAAAAAATTCCAACCAACAGCATCGTATAGGCATTGGATGTTACTATACGCTTCGATCGAAACTTTTGGCTCATACGTATACCTACAGAAGTACCTTAAGCCAAAAAAAAACGATTGTTCCAAAATCCTAGAGTGGTGTTATCCCTTAACGCTCTTTCCCTTATAAAATATTCCAGAGTAGGCACTCCTAGTTCTCTGCTCCACATATAATTTGATTGTCCACCCCTAACGCCATCTTACAATACCTGCTCTGTATTTTTTCAAAAACGCTTATTTCTCCCATTCCCCATATTTCCACTCCATACATCGCTCTTAACACGCCATTTATTTTTTGCACTTTCAGGCATGTTCTCGACGACGGTATAAACGAGTACAAAGTGATAATGCTGAACAAACGATTTCTGAGCTTTCGCGTTATCAAGATGAATCGCGAGTGCGTGAGAGGCTTGTGGGCCGGACAACAACAGGAGCTCGTTTATCTGAGGAATCGTAATCCCGAGCGTGGCTCGATACAGAACGCGAAACAGGCGTTGCGCAATATAATAAACAGTTCGTGCGATCAACCGATCGGATATCCGATCTATGTTTCGCCGTTGACAACCAGCTACGCCGAAACTAAC
Organism: Ophion slaviceki; assembly: GCA_944452715.1. Lineage (NCBI taxonomy): Eukaryota > Metazoa > Arthropoda > Insecta > Hymenoptera > Ichneumonidae > Ophion > Ophion slaviceki. The sequence continues at coordinate 17,916,150 of OX101790.1, forward strand.
GAACAACTATGCTCGATCGTCGGAGGACCGTTGAGTCTCACCGTCATCAAGCACAATGTTCTCAAATTGTGGCGAAAGTACGATCGAACTACGTCTCTCAATCGCGAGACACTTTTTTCTTCGACGGGACAAAACTGACATTTGCGAGTGAAAAGCGAGTCTAAGCAAGTCTTTCTGTGTTTAGAGTGAGAAGAAGATGCGGTCAGGGCTGTTCGTCGGGTGGCACGGGGTCGCAGGATGATGGAGGATTTGGAAACGACGGTGTATACGCCATGACCACTTACAATGTTCATTCCGGTATTTATTTCGACGTCACGTTGATATCACTTAGCACTGATGCAAATTAAGGGGAGATATACACCTAGGAGCCGGAAAAAAGGTCATTTTTGTGAATTTTTTTAAGGAACACTATTTGAAATTTCGGATTGGGGTTTTAATTATCTAAAAGTATATACATTAAAAAATATGTTTAATTTTCTTTATTTAAAAATATCAAAAATATACAAGGATATTGTATGATCTTGAAGCGTCGTGAAAAAATCTGCGTGTACGGTACCCACTGGCGTTTCTTCAAAAATCATCTGAAAAAAAACAAGCAGATTATTATATTAGATACTATAATCTAGTACTTGTCCTAGCCGATTTTGAAAATATCGATTTATGACAAAATGGCGGACGTTTGAACATAAATAATGATTTTTGGGCCAAAAATTAGTTATTATTTTGCCTATAAAACAAAAACTAAGTAACGGGAAAAAATCCTATGACAAGTACCAGATAATGGTGTATAGAATAACCACAAAAAACCTCAAGGCAATCGGTTCATTGGTTTTCGAGAAATTTTGGGTACCGATTTGAAAAACGTGGTTTTGAGAAAAACGCGTTTAAAAATTTGGGAATGAATAAATCATGAAATTTGTCAACTTACATGGAATCATCGATACCAGGCCCATAGTGTAGGTCTTCTACGGTCGAAGGAAAGTTCATAGCTTCTAATTCCTCGACCTCGACCATCTAGGTGTATATCTACGGGAGATATTACGATATCCGCGGCGCCAAGTTTTGAGCATTGATTCCTGGAATTTCAAACGAAACAATGAAAATTTCAAGAATAAAAAATTTGCCGTTTCAGCTTCCTTAACGGGGTCATCCCATGTGACCTTTTTTCGCCTTTTGGGCGATTTTTTCGGCACATTTAGCCCTCCATAATCACCCAAACGTTTTTCGAGATCCTTATTAGCGATTTTTAGCCTCAATGTGTAAGAAAAGATTCTGGATGATAATGAAAGTGAGGAAATCAAAAAATATTAAGAATTTTTGTTGCATTCCAACTATGCAAACTTCAGCATCGTGTAAAAAAATACAATAGCGTTGATTGGTCCAAACGAGAGATGGTTCAAAACGCATGTACATTAGGGGGGACCAAAAAAAAATTAATTTTCTTTCGTGGTACTGAACGGAAAATGTTACTACGTTATAAAGAATTAATACATACAAAATTTGAGAGGTCTAAACATTTTTTAGGTAGTGCTCAAACGTCTTTTAATTTTTTTCTTCGATTTTTCGTCAATTTTTTTTCCCCGCCAATAGACATAATAATATAATTCAAATAATTTGTCCAACTTATGTTGAAAGAAATTTTCGTTGAACAATTGAGTTTGATTTTTCCGTAAATAAGTTTTTTTCAATGCTGCTCGCTCCAATCGTAATTTTTGAAACGTTTTTAAATTCCTATTCTGGTTTCGCTCCAAATATTAGTTATTTTGTCGATAACGTTTTGTGTACTCTCTCGAACAGAAAGTTTAAGAGTGATGGTGAAAGAATAGACTTAATGCTTCTCTATTCGTGGGTAATTTTCGCTCCACAAATTCTTCGATTTCCGACCCAATCAGACAAATTTCGGCACTTTCAATATCGTCCAAACCCGCGATCAATTTCACATTTTTATTTTTACGTGTACTGTGACGTACCTCAATACAGTAACTACTGGAAACAGTCAAATGAATCGCGAAAAGAACTCACGGACAGTCAAAGAAACACAGGTGCAGTAGCGTCAACCGCGCCGCGGTTTGTAACTCTCGAATCCGTATGACTTTGTTTTCTTACTCCAAAAAAACACGCATACTTTTTAGACGTTCAGTGATGTAAACACCGTGTTCTTGTTCATCAAGTGGTTGATATAATTTTCACAACCGAATTACATGTATTGATTCTTAATCTGAAAATACAAATTGTTTGTGGCAAAACAAAATATTTAAATAAAAATTGTGTATTGTCACGGAAAAAATTAAATCAAGACTTACATTGGATCACGCACTAACATTTTCTGCAAAGAGATAAAAAAAAGTTAAAACTCCGATAATCATGAAAAAAAAACAAGAAAAAGGCGTTAGAGCACTAACTAAAAAATTGTTTAGAACCCTCAAATTTTGCAGAACTTTATTTTTGTTAACATACTTCAATTTTCCGTTGGGAAAAAAAAATCGATTTTTTATTTGAACCACCCTAATGTACATGTTCCAGGATACAGCCAATCCGGTCACAATACCTCGGGTTCCCAATCTATAGATTCCGGTTGTCAGATCGGTGGTTCAACTGGACGGGGTTCCCTGGGTCGTGCGAATACCGGCTCGTTGGGTGGAAATCGTGGCTCTCTCGCGTCCGTTGGAAAACCAACGAGTTCCACTCTGGCGAGTCTCACCGGCCTCCTCAGCAGCAGTGACATCAAGCAGGAGTCCAAGTGCGAGACGAGCTTTTGCGGCAAAACCGACAAGGACGAAATCTCGCAGAGGGTCCGGGTGAGTACGAGCGTGTGGAACGAAGACTCACGTATATTTGATGTTTCCTGTTCCTTCTCCAGCTTGAATTGTCAGTAAACAGTGTCTTCAGTACAGTTGGACATCTTTAGGGTTCTGTAGTCAAACAGGGAAGCCTTACAAGTTCGTCCGGTCCGACCGTTCGGTGGTAACAGCCCCACGCTTTTTGGACCTGTCACATGGGCTGATCGCCTTAAAGTTTGAAGTATGGTCCTGCTACCGCTCGCCCGGCCGATTATTAGAAGCTGTAGCTTATTTATTTTTAGGAATATTTAAACGAAATTTTCATGGAATATAGCTAAAAGGTTTTACTATCGAATACAAATACTTTTGGAAAATGCAACCCATTAAGGCCTAGGGCCACAGTAATTGGTATAAAATCATGTGCGAATTTAACAATTTTTTTCGTATGAAAAAGTGATTCACTTATAAAATTAATTACACATCTATTTTGTATGAATATCAAGCTGTTAGAAAATATATTTTTTTTCGATGTAACATCCTCCGCAAATTACGTTTTTTTGTTCGGCGAAAATGAAAAGATGGAAGGGATGAATGCAAACCGAAAAACAGTACACTCGACGGTTGGACCAAGTATAACCTGGAAAGTGGCGGAAAAAAGTAGTTGAGCCGGAAAATGAATGCGCAGTCGAGGGACGACGCGCAATTGATTTCAACTTTATGTCGAAACATATGCACTGCAGCTTCTGTAAAGAATGATTCCAAATATTTAAATATTCTTTATGAAACCGCGGTAAGAAATGTATAGCAAGGAAGCAATAGTTTGTGCGTTTCAAATTTTGGCGCTTATTCAAAATGGCCAACTTGACAGCAGCGTTGCCACCTGGCGTAGGGCGTTTCATCGTTTTACGCGAATGAGCTGAAATTTCCCGTTTTATTTCACGAATATCTCGATAACGAGACAGACAAAACGCTGTACTCTTCGTTGAGATTATTCATAAAAATCTCAAGAATTTTTTTCGCCTATTTCCATTGAATTCTTGCTATTTTTATTATGTCACGACAGTCGTATCAGAGTGTTCATGAAGCTTTTGCTATGTCGCCCGTGTATAAGAGCCTGACTTCAATAATTAATTGCTCAACAATCACGCACACAAAGTACTTGAAATTTCACACGGAGTCGTAACACCTGTTCGCAAATATCCTCAATAAATTTCAGCAGCAAATTCTTACGATTTCGTGATAGCTGAGCAACCTCCTTGAGGCCTTAGGCCACTCTAGAGGCCGAAAAAATAGGCTTTTTGGGGATTTTTTTTTTTCAGAAAAACTACAAAATAAATCAAGATTACAAAAAAGGTGTTTATCATACATATCAGTGATTGTATACAATTTTTTTGAAGTGATTAATTTCAAAATGGCGGCTGTGCAGCGTTTATCTCAAAACTGCATTTTTTGAGTTGGCCGGAAACATAACTCAGACAATTTTCAACCGATTCATTTGAAATGTTGAATTTATCTTGAAAAATACATTGTCTATGGAAGTACGTAGGATTTTTTTTATATTGCATAGTTCATTTGTTATTAACGATTATCTGATGATTTTGTAGGCAAATTTTTCACTTTTCAAAAATCTTCCACAAAAATCGTCAGATAATTGTTAATAACAAATGAACTATGCAATATAAAAAAAAATCCTACGTCCTTCCATAGACAATGTATTATTCAACATTTCAAGTGAATCGGTTGAAAACTGTCTGAGTTATATTTCCGGCCAACTTAAGGAGATATATACACCTAGGAGCCGGAAAAAGGTAATTTTTGTGAATTTTTTCAAGGAAAACCATTTGAAATTTCGGATTGGGGTTTTAATTATCTAAAAGTATATACATTCAAAAATATGTTTAATTTTCTTTATTTAAAAATATCAAAAATATACAAGGATATTGTATGATCCTTGGAGCGTCGTAAAAAAATCTGCGTATACTGTACCCACTGGCGTTTTTTCAAAAATCATCTGAAAAAAAAACCAAAAAGATTATTAAATTAGATACCATAATCTAGTACTTGTCATAGCCGATTTTGAAAATATCGATTTATGACAAAATGGCGGACGTTTGAACATAAATAGTGATTTTTGGGCCAAAAATTAGTTATTATTTTGCCTATAAAACAAAAACTAAGTAACGGAAAAAAAATCCTATGACAAGTATTCGATAATGGTGTATAGATTAACCACAAAAAACCTCAAGGCAATCGGTTCATTGGTTTTCGAGAAATTTTGGGTACCGATTTGAAAAACATGGTTTTGAAAAAAACGCGTTTGAAAATTTGGGAATGAATAAATCATGAAATTTGTCAACTAACATAGAATCATCGATACCAGGCCCATAGTGTAGGTATTCTACGGTCGACGGAACGTTCATAGCTTCTAAATCGATTTTTTCGACCATCTAGGTGTATATCTCCCCTTAAAAAATGCAGTTTTGAGATAAACGCGGCACAGCCGCCATCTTGCAATTAATCGCTTCAAAAAAATTATTGTATACAGTCACTGTTATGTATGATAAACACCCTTTTTGTAATCTCGATTTATTTTGTAATTTTTTCTGAAAGAAAATCCCCAAAAAGCCTTTTTTCGGCCTCTAGAGTGACCTAACCCCTTAAGGATTTCCGCCTCAAACGATTGCGAGAATTGGCAATTCGCTACCACACGCGCCTGCCTACACGCATTCGGCAGGCTTTTGCATCCTTCATCTCCTTATTTATTATACTCATTTTCCCAAAATAAGTTAATAATAATTAAAAAGAGATTATTTTCCCAAAACTTTCCAGATTATGGACCCGAATCAGGTGTACGACGCGATAAATCTCGGCAGGAGGATAGACGTAATATGGCCGGACGAGAGAATGCGACAGCAAGGTGGTAGAACAGGCTGGCAGCATTGGATACCCGAGCGCGGCATGGAGGGTTGCGTCGTGCATCGCTGGCTGCCCAATCATCGTGATCCCAATCGCCGTTCTCACGTCGACAAGGTCATTCTCCTAGTGAAAATCGACGATAAATACGTGCCGATCGCCGAGCAAGGAGTTAGGGACCTGGGTGCCGAAGTTTAAAAGTGATTCTCGAGACCACAAGAATACGGTAGAATCTCGACAACATTTATCGAGGTCTGACCGTTTCTCCTCCTGTGAATATCAACACCGAAGCTGCCAGAGACGTAGCGTCGAACTTAGATAATTATCGCGAGACCGCTGGCCCCTGCACCGGCGTGCTCGACGCATACCAAAACGTTGTACTATAAAATGTATCATACGCGAAGTCTTGAGAGTGAATGATAAAACAGCATGGAAGTGACGGTGAACGATGAAAAAGTCCCTTAAAAAGAGAAATTCTGTAAATAACGATATACACGTGGCATTCAGCGGACGAGAGAAGACGAGACCACGAAATAAATACATGTATATATACAGGGTGTCCCTCTTATCTCTGCCACCGGAAATAACTCGGTAATTATCGACGTCAAAAACAAATATTCCAGACAAAAGTTGTACGGTGTGAAAGGGGCCATCAAATGCGACAAATTTTTTTTTATTTCGGTGGAGGCGCTGACGCACAGTGAAGGTCACCTCCACTTTTTAAAATGGAATGGTACATTTTTTTTCAACCATCTTTTGGAGCACCTCAAACCGCATACAAAAACAGGGGGGTCAAAGTCGTTCAAGGTCATTCAAGGTCAGTATCGACGATACAAATCTAAATATCTCGGATCACTACGAAATATTTGGTAGTGATCCGACATATTTAGATTTGTATTTCATTTTAATAGGTGACCTTGCATGGCCTTGAACGACTTTGACCCCCGAATGTATTTTATGCGGCTTGAGGTGCTCCGCAAGATGGTTGAAAAAAAATGTACCATTCCATTTTAAAAAGTGGAGGTAACCTTTACTGTGCGTCAGCGCCTCGACCGAAATAAAAAAATTTGTCCGGAACATTTTTTTGTGACGTCGAAAATAAGCGAGTTGTTTCGGGTGGCAGAGATAAGAGGGACACCCTGTATATATATATATACGTATTAGGGAATTAATAATCGAATCCGGCGGCGGTCAAAAATTGTACATAATCGTCATTCGTGTTTTTCTACGTTTTGTTACAAAGGATTTTTTTTAACTACGCGATAGCGCGGTAAGCTGTAGATAGCTAGAATTAATGTATAAGCATAAGGCGTAAAAAAACAATAACAAATATAGATATATAAATAAATATATTTACTATTATCCGATGATAAAACGTTCGTGGAATGATTGGGCCGGAAGGTCGGAAAAGAGACGCGAAAAAATACCCCGGGTGGGTGAGAGGACATATCGAAACGTCAGTAGGGGCACGGAAAAAGGCATTTCTACCGAACTCATTCTACGAGGTGAACACGTTTGAACGGAATCTAGAATTTTATTCCTCGCGGTGAGTGAGAGGTGAAAAAAAAAACAATTTGTTGAAGCTAAACTTGGGTAACTCTTTAGGTAAGTGATTTTGCCGAAAAATGAGCCTAAAATTATTTTTTTTTTTTGCTAGTTTCTGATTTATTGGGTTATAAATGATATTCAGTCGAGGGAAACTGAAATTCTTCATTAACAAAATTTTTTACGAGCACAAAATCATTAAAAATAAATTTGAATTTTTCAAAAATCCAAAGAAACCCAATATAAGCGTCGAAATTTTGAAAATGTCCTATTTTATCACTTGTTTCCGCGAACTTCAAAACCCCATAACTTTTTAGGGGGGGGGGGGGGGGGTTATGAGTAAAAAATTATTTTTTTTTGCTATTTTTGCTATTTTACGAGCATAAAGTCATTAAAAATAAATTAGATTTTTTCAAAAACGCAAACAAACCCAATGTAGGCGTCGAAATTTTGAAAAATGTCTTATTTTATCATTTGTTTCCCCCCCGACTGAATATCATCATTAATAACCCAATCAACGAGAAAATAGCAAAAAAATCATTTACGCTCATTTTTCGGAAAAGTCACTTATCTAAAGAAATACGTAAACTTGCAAAAATGAAGGAGACAAGGGGCGTTTTGAAAAAAAAATAATAATTTATAGGCACCAGAGGCATCTCTCGTTTCATTGAAATAATTTTTATTCGCGCTCACGCTTGCAAGGGTACTTAACAACAATAATTTATTCAGTTGCGCTTAAAATATATGCACTCCGAAATTTAATAATCTAACCGATTACTCTGCCTATACGTTTTTATTTCTACAATCTATGCGCTACGTGTAATCTCACGATCGACGACTTCCGTTATATTTCTTCTTCGTAGAATACACGAAAATCATTATTCCATCTGGGAATACAGTTCCCAGTTGTACAATATCAAATACCGTAATTCTCGTGAAAACTGGAGAAGTAGAGAGATATTTTCCAGACGCGGGAGATGCCTGATTTCTGGCCGGAATTGGGGGATATTACGATATCCGTGGCCCCTAATTCTGACAACGCAGCCTTCATGTTTGACCCAAAATAAGACTTTTCGAGAGTGCTAGAACATCGAAATTCTACCCTTAAGGTAATACGAGCGCGCGCTCTTGATTTTTATAGATTTTGCTCAAATTTCACCCAGACATTGTTCATATCATTATGCATGTTAGAGTAAAATTTCAGAGCAGTCGATTATTTAGATTGAGAGATAATCAGTTTTAAAATTGCAACTTTTAACACTGCAGAGTCTGCATTGATCGAAAGTCAGGTCACATAATTCGTCGTGCCATTCTATTGTGTTTATAAACGTTGAAAAAAAATTATGTTTAGCTAGCAAACTAGTTAGGGAAAGAGTGAAAAAGTTTGGATTGCCTTTACTATTCAGTTTGGCTAAAAATGTTCAGTAAAGACAGAATAATTATCCGTAAAAAATATTTGTCCCCTATAATAAGAAGACATGAGAAAAAAAAATTATCGTGTTCCTAAAGTTGAAAACTTTTATCATAAAAACAAATTTATAAATATTAGCGTTATAAATATTGATATTTTACATTGTTTATGTTATCTTTATTAACAAATAAAAATGTTGGTTAATTCATAATTAATTAAAAACTTTTTTCGATTAAAAATTACTTCCAAATGAAAATTTGTGTTGCAGTATTATTTTAAATATGCCGCGAAAACTTACGTCATTACATACGTGGAACGATGCGGTGTTGCCATGTGTCTTCTTATTATAAGGGGCTATTTTTTACGGAAAATTATTCTGTCTAAATTTCAATGCAGACCCTGCAGTGTTAAAAGTTGCAATTTTAAAACCCATTATCTCCCAATCTAAAAATTCGACTGTTCTGAAATTTCACTCTAACATGCATAATGATATGAACAATCTGGTAAAAATTTGAACAAAATCTATAGAAATCAAGAGCGCGCGCTCGTTCTACCTTTAGGGGGTAAAACAGGGATTTTAAAGTTTGGATTTCTTTGGATGTTTTTTTAATGCTCACGTGTGTGTGGCATACATGGTTAAGGATGTATTGCTCGTACATTCCCTACCAAAAGTGCGTTTCGGTGAAAATTTTGAGTACTTTGCGATAAAATTAAAATCTGAAAAAATCAACCGTATTGAAGATGCTAAGAACATTGATTTCAAATAATGAGAATGCCAAAAATTGATAAATTATTCAAACAAAAATTTGTTCAAAAAAATCTCCGGTAAACTTGATTTTTCGTGACAATAAATGAATTACGATATTTTTCTGAATGCATATGATTTTTTAAAGCATTTTCCCTCTATTTGGAAAATTCCGTTTTTGGAATTTTTCAGAGGCTGCACCTGAGACACTGTTCGTTCAATACCCCGGACACTTCTCGGATTTAATATGGAACACTGCTCCGAAAATATATTGAAAATTTGTGACTCCATCCATTTTTCAAATATAAAAAAAAATGTAATGAAAATAGCAAGAAAATTCGAAAAAAATTCATACCTATTCAGAAAAATCTACGAATTCATTTTATAATATAAAAAAAAGTCGTTCACCGAACATTTGTTAAACAATTTTTCTTTTTCAACAATTTACTTATAACTTTTTGCATTATTATTACCGGAAATTAATGTTCTTAGCATCGTCAATGTGGTTGATTTTTTTAAATTTTCATCTCATCGCAAAATACTCAAATTCTCACTTTTGGTAGGAAACAGAAACTCACTTTTGGTAGGAAATGTACGGGCGATACATCCTTAAGGAGTTGAAAGTACTACTTGACTGTCTACACCCACCAAACAGCGTGGAAAACATAGTGTTATATATCAAATAAATTTGCTAAGTTTGAAGTAAATCCGGCCAAAAAATAGGTTTTTTTTTTCATAAAAACCTTAACACTCCCGTTTGACCCCGTTAAAGGTTACATTTTGGAAATTGCTGAAATACATGTATAATTATTCGTATTGGAGTGTATTTATACAAAGTTTCAAGCAAATCTGACCAAAAAATATTTTGTCTAATATAATCTTCAAAACCCCGTTTCACCCCCATAAGGGATAAAATTCGATTTTCACCGCTCGTGAAAAAAGTCTTATTTTGGGTCAATTATGAAGACTGCCTGGTCGGAATTAGGGGTCACAGGTATCGTAATACTGCCTGGAATTGCGATTTGTTCAGCATGTGCGTTTCGAAGTGACAATTTCGTCCTGATCTTGTTCCCATGGACTCAGCACTGTCCATTTTTCCTTCGTTGCGGTTTCACTTCCAATTGTATCCAGATAATTTACGTAATTACTGGTTACTTACAAGGAACATCACTCAAACCTTCTTTTTTTCCGAAACTCGTAAATGTGATTAAGCATTGAAAACTATTAGACACGTATTTTTTGTATCGGCGGAAAAACTGTTCCAAGGGGCGAAACTACCCCACGAAGAAAGGGTGGTGTTGAAGTTTGCAACAAGAATGATTTTTTTCTTTATTTTTTTCTTTTTTTACCCTTTTCCAGATTTAGGTTGCAGACCCCTAAAGAGGATGTTAAAAAAAAATTCCGTGTTTTCCGCAGTCTAAATGGGGTGGAACGAAAATCTTCGTTGCATCTTAACGATGCAAACTTCAATACTATCTGAATGAAACGAAAACCAAAATTCTTCTGATGGAAAGCGAGGACTAGAACTACAGAAGTATTGGGAAAAAACATTAAGGGGTAACAAGCCTTTGAGGGGTGGTTTCCTTTCTTAAGGCGAAGTGGAAGATATACCACGTGACATATGAGTGCGAGAGAGATAGCTGAAATTTTCGAACAGAGATTTCTCAGAGATGAATAATATTTAGGGCAAAAGGAAATCATCAAGCTCTGCGTCGGGGAATTTTCCAAAGTCTAATGCTTTGTTTTTCCTAAAAAATTTAACCATCTGTGAGAAAATTGGGTTGGAAAATTTGTGAGGTTATGTTGACCTTGTACATGCTCTTAAAATCGTTTTTTCGCAGGCTCCCTCTCATTTCCCCTAGAATCTATTCCCCTATGTAATTTCCCCTAAATAAAAAAAAACGGACAAGACAATAGGGGATATCAAAGAGATTTTTATTGAGTGAATAACTGCATGACGTTATGCAGTTACGTTACAAACAAACCCAAACAAACGCATTTAATCACTTGTCTTGTCCCTTTTTATTTATTTACGGGAAATGACATAGGGGAATAGATTTTAGGGGATCTGATTTAGGTAAAATAATTTAGGGGAAATGAGTTTAGGGGATCTAATTTAGAGGAAGTGAATTTAGGGGAACTGTCTAGGGGCGTTTTCGCCGGTAAAAAAATACGCGTATAATAGTTTTCAATGCTTCATCATATAAGTTTCAACAAAATCGAAGGCGAGCAAATTGTTGTTCCTTGTTAGATATAAAGTACGTGTCTGTTTTCTTGAAGAGATGTCCACCGTATTCATGGAGTATTTATCGCTTAACGATTTTTTGTTTCTTTTATTGTATATATAAGTGTTTATTTTTTTTCGGAAGATCGTAACGATGGCATCTTTGTTTCTTGTTGAGAGGTGAGATGCAGTCAGAGGCGTGAAAAAACGAACCTTATCAATAATTTTTTTTATAGTAATTAAGTTTGTTTTACAAAAGTGGTTACACAGACTTTTTATGTTATATTTCAACTTGACTTGTACAAATTTTCAAAGAATAATATTGATTATTTATAAAAAATATCGCCATCTTTGTCGGACCCCCCTCGGTATGTAGTGCTTTGCGGTGACCAGCATAAAATTTTACTGGATCTGAAATTAAAAAACCAAAAAAAAATCATTAGCTTAATAATAAATCTAGTCCTTAATCGAAGCTTTTTTTTAATTAACAAAACGGTGGCTTCCGACAGATAAATTTCGATTTTCGACCAAAAAATCGCTCGTTTATTGTTTAAAAAAATATAAATTTTCAACAAAAATGAAAATTCTTAGATTAAGGACTAGTTTTTATTTCTATCAATAAGCTCACTAAATTTCATCAAAATCCATCGAGTGGTTTTTGAATTATAGTGGTCACCGACTTGAAAAACATAGTTTCGAGAAAAACGCGTTTAAAGTTTTTCGATGTGGATACGGTATTATATGTTCGTAAAATTTTGAGCTCGATGGATGAAGCTAAACTTTTTTTATGTATTTTGATCCGCTGAATCCGAATATCACAATTTTTTGCCGAAAAGTCGAGCATTCAATTGTTTATAGCCAATTGTTAAAATAATTGTTCAAAAAATTAAAGTTTTTCGGTATGAATTTTTTTTTTACTTTTTGGGCAATTTTAAAACGAAAGTATTCTTTATAAAATTTTGCTAAAGTTGATAGTTTTTGAGTAATAAATTTTTGAAAATTTCTGAAAGAATTTTCCAATTTTACACTTGATTTATGTATAGAAATACTAATTAAAAAATGACTTACATCGAATCATCAATTCCTGGCCCATACAATAGGGCTTTTGCCGATGTGGAAGCTTCCAAAATATCAATTTGTTGTTGTCTTCGAAGCATTCTGCCTTCCCGGGTACTATCGTTTGCGCGTTTGTCAGCCGCTACCTCCCATGGGGACACGACGCCCCTTCACTAATTGTGAGATATCCCGGAAACTATTCATCGGATCGACTCGAAATTTTCAGGGAATATTTTCAAAACATCAGACTTCAAGAAAATGTGAAAAGATCGATCTTTTTAAAATTCTGACTGCGTCTCACCCCTTAATGACGTCCCTGACATCTCTCCAAGTTATCAGCGAGTCACAGTATTGCCTTATCACGGTGTATCGACGGACACCTGACTGATAATGAGAAACAAAAAAAACTAGCTAGTCTGTCAATTGCTGGCCGTAAGTACGGATTTATATTTAAAGGTAAACGAAGAAATTCTCGGGGAGGTGCAAGTACGAGTTCCGCCATTTTACTAGATGTATTTAAAAATAAAAACAGAAAATGTCGACGCGCTGCTCGTCCGGCCTATATTTCTTCTTGCGAATCTTAAAATTGGAAATAAAAACCTTCGATCAGGCGACGATACGATCGTGTGCGGTTTTTTTTTCGTTCGCAAATCGCAGAGTCCAACGATAATTCGTAACGCTCGCATTGTAGCGAGAACAATTTTAACGAAAACAATTACAGTAAATGAAATGTACGACAGTCGTGCTGTATATTGGAATCGGAAAAATTAGAAAAAGGCTGGTTTTTTGACAGGACATTTTGTAGGCGCCGCGGGTGCTAAATCCAAGTTTGCCTCAAAATCGGGGTGTAGGGTTTTTTTAGGGGATGAATGGGGTTGGGGTGAATTAATGCCAAACTACAACCCCCACGAGGTCGGCGCCAGGAGACAAAATGTTCAGAAAAATCCGAGTTTTATTTTTGTCCACAGGGCCGAAGTCGTGGAAGTTCATTTTGGCGGTGAAAAAGTGGGGTGAAATTTTGAAAAATCAGTTTTTATTCGATAACTCTTTAGGACAAATTCATACAATTTTTGTTCAAATGGGAACGTTGTTGCCCTTGAACAGACGCGTCGATCGAGTATTTGATCATTCCTCTCAAATAATATCTTCACCCCCAAAAGGATTGTTGAAGTATAAACAAAAAAATTGTTTATTGAATAACTCAAAAACAATTGACTTTTCGGGGATGGTTTAAATGTACGAAATGTAGAGAATAATTTTCTTTATATCTTCGTTCCTATGGACCACCCTTGAATTTTGCTTTTTCCAACCCCTCTCAGGGATTGAAAATTCAAAATGATATACTGGGAAAACTATTGACCAAAAATAAAGAGATACGAGTTTGGCGCTGTGGACAAAAATGTAGCTGAGGGTTCAAGCAACAAATTCTTCCACGGCGGCGAATTCGTGCGGTCAATAGTTTTCGCAGAATTTCATTTTGAATTTTCAACCCCCGAGAGGGGTTGGAAAATAAAAATTCAAGGGTGGTCCATAGAAACGAAAATGTAGAGAAAATTATTCTCTACATTTCGTACATTTGAACCATACCCGAAAAATCGATTGTTTTTGAGTTATTCAATAAACAATTTTTTTTTTTAAATATTTTAACCATCTTTTTAGGGTGAAGATGTTATTGGAGGGTGATGATCAAATACTCGATCGACGCGTCTTTTCAAAGGCTACAACGTTTCCATTTGAACAAAAAGTGTACGATTGTTTTCTAAAGAGTTAGTAAATTAAAACTGATTTTTCAAAATTTCACCCCACTCTTCCACCCCCAAAATGAACTTCCACGACTCCGGCCTTGTGGACAAAACTAAAGCCAGGATTTTTCTGAACATTTTGTCTCACGGCGCCGACCTCGTAGGGGTTGTTGTTTTGCGTTAATCCACCCCCATCTCCTTTCATCCCCTAAAAAACCCTACAGCCCGATTTTTCGGCAAACTTGGATTTAGCACTTGCGGCACCTACAAAATCACCTGTCAAAAAACTAGCCTTCTAATTTTCTCAGATTCCGGGGTTTTTCAGCGACAGCACGACTGTACTAATGCGTTAGCCAAACAATAAATATCGTAATTATGGATAACGAACGAAGGGCGAGTAAAGTGAAATAATTCGATGATAAGGATTAAGACACGAATCCGTAGCTCTTAAGTACACACAAGTTTGTCGCCGATTTTTGCGAGCACGAGGAAAACGTGTCTCCACAGCTCGTGGATGCGAAAAACCATGAACGTTTTCTCCACGGCGAGATACATTTACGAGTCTCTCCAATTGAACGTTCAAGACATGTAAAAAAAAACAATCTCGAGCATCGTGTTACGATCCTACGACGAAAATATATTGTAATATAAACGCGCGGGATGCGTAGATTTTTTCTTATCGTAATTACGTTGCATTGTCGCAGTAGCAAAAAAAAATTGCACTATCGCGAGGAAGATTTTAAATGAAAACGCTAGAAGACGAAATGGAAACGAGAGAAATCTATATATGGTTTAACATGAAAAGTTACTATTGCAATGAACATTAATGATAATTAATAATAATAATCACGATAATAAAACATGTTACTTTTTTTATAATCATAGCGTCTATTTGTTTTGATGAGAACAGAAAAGTGTCATTGGAACATTCCGTATGCATTGTACTCCTGATCCACTCTCCTCTCGAAAAGCGAGGGCAAGATTGGCCGAAATGAAAATGAGTCGGGGATTAGGCTGCGGTGAAAATTTCGAAAAATTGATTGTCGCTTGAGGCAACTCAATTGAAGAAGAAACGTGCAGGAATCGCAGATTGAAGGTAAACTTATGCTTGCAACTATATAACTGCTGGTGAAACTTTGAGGAGGGAGATACCTTTAGGCGAGGAAAAAATTCGCTGATTTTCATGATTTTTTTTCAAAGGAAAGATTCGTCACCATTTTTGATGCTCAGTGTAAGTTTTATTGCTTCTTTTGGCTGTTACATGGTATTTTTTATTATCGATCTTTAAAAATAGCAGAGGTATGGCACGGTCTTTTAAACAGCATTTTGCAAAGTGGCGTGACGTATAGCTAAAAAACTAATCTACCGATTCTGATGAAATTTGGTATAAATCTTCCTAACCTTGTTGTCTCAAAAATAACCCTAAATATTTTAAAAAATAAAAAAGTATCCTTTTATTACGAAATGTAGCCACTTTTTTCGGAAAATTCAATATCTTCCCTTCAAAATGCACTATTAGGCGTACAACTTTGCTTCCGCCGTTTTTCGATAGATGGCTGCAGCGGTAAGTGCTGGTCGAAATAGGCAGATAAAAAATGTCACACAGTAAGCTTGGACATATGTCAACCTAACGACAGCACCACATTGGTGAAGTTGTGTTTGCAGCATAAATTTATGCTCGATCGATGATGTCAGTTTTCGATCCAAATTCTCGTCATTTGTGGGAAGTTTTGATTTTCTGCTTCCATTTGAAGACAACTGCGGCTGAGGCATTTGCGCAATTGATGCGTTTGAGCCGAGCATTGAAGGAGAAACGGCCACAGTACCAAGAGAGACACGACAAAGTTATCCTCCAGCATGACAATGCTCGGCCACATCTCTCAAGACCGGTCAAGATATACTTGGAAACGCTAAAATGGGAGGTTTTACCCCACCCGCCGTACTCGCCAGACGTTGCTCCTTCCGACTACCATTTGTTTCGATCGATGGCACGCGGCCATCGATCCCCCCGTGTTGCCAGGTTAGGAGATTTCCTCCTAGATTTAGGGGTATTTTACCTGGGTTAAGAGAGAAATAGAGGGAACAAATGTGTAGGTTTTTTTTTTATAATTCTGAAGCGTGGGGGTATTTTTAGGGGACTATAAATTTCTGAGGTTTTTTCTCACCAATTCCGAGTGAACGCAAACAAACAAGTAAGCCCATACAAACGAAAACAATCATTCAAACCCAACCGATACAAGCTGCGAAACAAAATGTCGGTCGCAATGGTCGAGGCTTACGCTCAGCGTTGATTGCCGTGACTTTAAGCCGACGGCTCGTATGTTGAAGCGTTTCAGCTCTAATAATATTTATTATAATTCTAATTTATTAGAATTCTTCATTGCAATAAGTATCAATCCGATGGGGAATCCACTCTGTGCTCATTCTGTTCGTTATCGTTTTCGCTTAAAAATGCCGCTTCGTCCATCGCGCTGCGGGTATTTTTCGACTTTTGGCAGAATTTCAGAGGGGCCTTAGATTTTAGCAAAATTTTCCACACTTTTTCAATCAAAAAATTGAGGGTTTCGGGGGAATTAATAGTGAATTTGTATTCAAGGGGCAAAAATACGTAAAATGAAGTGAAATGGACCATCATCAATATACATCTCAGTATAAGTTACACTATAGAATAGTTCAAAGTATATACTCGGCTAATAAGTGAAAAATCGTAATAATTAACAAATATATAGACAAATATAGAAGCGGGATTCTTGTAATATGCAAATTCAAAATGAAATAAATTACCTCCCAGGCTCAAAGACAGATTACCATACCACGATAAATGTTTTTACCGACCGTACGTTTCACCTAACTACAACAATTATTTCCATAAAAAGAAGTATTCATCTTCATCTATAATTCGCACAGATCGCAGCAATCAAGTTTCAAAACAAAATACTCAATACACAAGTAGGAAATGCATTTTAAATAACAGCTATTTTACGACATTTGACCGATCGCGAAAATTACCCTTCATGTGCAGCAATGTTCAGGCCAGTAGCTCGGTCGGGGCTATTTAGGAGATTTTTGGGCGGAACCAGCGATGGTCTAGGGGGAAGCCGCCAGAACCATCTGGCAACACTGACACGGCCTGGCTCATCAGCATTTCCGCTCTTATGAAGTCCAAAAATGGATCGATTCGTGGATTGCCTCAAAAGACGCATCGTTTTTTCGAGATGGTATCCGACAATTGCCAAAAAAAAATGGGGAAAAAGTAGTAGCTAGCGACGGACAGTACTTTAAATCATGAATACGTAATCACTTTTTAAGAATAAAGCCTCAAATTTTGGAAAAAATATAATCGATTTTCAACATTTTTCACTCTTTCTTGGTTCATGATCTGCATATGAGTGTTAAGGAAAGAAAAATCTTCATTGGTTTTTTTTAGGTTAATCCCGTCGACGCTACGGGTCACGCCGTCTGACGACATCCGCCGCAACCCGTTTAGGAGACCGTGCCATACCTCCGCCATTTTTAACGATTAATTCAAAAAACCGTGTAACAGCCAAAATTAGTAATAAAACATACCCCAAGGCCTACCGCGCACTGCGGTCAAATTCCGTGCGATATTTTTGCGCAAAATCTGTAAAGTATGAACCAGTGGAAGTGCGTACACTGCGAGACAAAATCGTATGCGGTTTAAAATTCCGTGATTTTTCTACAGATTTATTGCGTTCCGTCTCCGCGCGAAAATTTTGTACCCTATGGGCTGATATGAAACCTCGCGTACCACGGAAAGAAATCCGCAAATCGCCGCAGTCGTGCTCGAACTGTAATAATAAATAAACGCAAATGTGGACTTTGGTTACGTAGTCTATAGCCATGCTTGTTCGACGAAAGCTGTGATACGAATGGCAAAACTCACAGAAATTCTACCGCAGTGCGCGTACCAAATCGATTCCGGCATTTTTTCGTTGCGATTTTAAAAACGCATCGTAAGTTGTCGCCCCGCAGTGTGCGCTAACCTATAATCTAAAAAATGGTGACAAAAACTTTCCTTCTTAAAAAAAAATCATGAAAATCAGTAATTTTTTCCTCGCCTAACGGTATCTCCCCCTTAGACGCGGTTTTAAAAAACAGTGTACACGTTTTCTCGACATCCAATGAATGGATTGACTTGAAATTGTATACACTTATTCAGTATAATAGTAGTTTAGTCTTGACCGACGTTTTTCTTAACATTTTTATCCATTACTTATTAACAGTAATGTCATTCTTCCTGGAAAAAATAGAAAAAAAAATCAATTTTTTTTCTAGATTATTTAAACACGATACCAAAGTAAAGCTCGGTCAAATCTATCCTTATATTATCTATTTTGAGAAAAAACGTCGTTTTTTCTGCTTCAGATCAAGCGAGTAGCCAAAATCAAGTACACCGTTGAGGGCCTCACAGAGATCCTTCACGAGATTGTAACTTCTTGAATTATTAATATTTTTAATGAAATTTCGTGCACAACTTTGTCAGTGCACATAAAAATAAATATCCAAACGATTTTTCAATCTTACTTCATTTTTTTGAATAGCCCTGATTTTTGTGTCGTCACGGCAGCCCAACCCCTATAATACCACTCTAGGATTTTGGAAAAATCGTTTTTTTTTGCTTAAAAAATACTTTGGGGTCATAAAAACAATATGCGATTGGTCCTGTAGCGAACACCTTTGCATGGATCGATTTGAAATTTTGATAGTAATTTCACAATTACATTCTCTGTGGAAGTACGTTGCCGTTTTTTGATTAAATGTAAACGTTTTTTACTATAAACAATTTACTGCTTATTTTTGGGCAAAAAATCGATTTATTTCCTTTAAAGTGCGCCATTTTTCAAAATTTGATTTAAAAATCCCTACCTAGTCCCATAGCTAATAATATGTGGATTATATTTTTTTTGGTTTTTGTTCCAGGTCTTGTACTTTACGAGAAAATCGTCCTCCCGTGAAGCTATTTGTAAAAAACACGTTTTGTAAGATGGGCTCTGAGGCCGCCATTTCGTATGAAAATTATAATAAAATTTCTTTTTATACTTTAATATGTGTTAAATAAACCCTCTCGAAAGAAATCCTATTCCTTTTTTCATGCTCGCAAAATAAATGGTCAAAGTGAGGCCTTATTTTCTGCCGCTAGAGTGGTGTTACCCCTTAATGAGCATTGTGTAGAGAGCGATCGTACGATCGATAACATTGTATCAATCGCCGCGAACCCAAACCCGAAGTTATGCAATGACGTTGAAGTTTGCATCGTTGCAATGCAACGAAAATATTTGTTTTCCTATTTCTCAAATTTTCTTTGGCAGATTCAAGCTACGAAAATCACGAAAATATTTTTTTTTATTTCCCAAATTTTCTTCTGCAGATATAAGCTTCGAAAATCGGGAAAAAAATGTTTTGCGGATTCTTATTTAGCGACCTGCACCCTAAGTCCACCAAATATGACTGCATATTGAAAGTAGTAAATGAAAAAGAATTTTCGTTGCATTCCAACGATGCAAACTTCGAACCCATGTTATGTACGTATAATTGTAGTTCACGCGATCGCATTCTTTTCCATAGTTGGTGCACTTGGACCGAAAGAACAATTCACTTCCCGACGATCCTCCATCGCGAAATTGAAAAACTCGTTGAGTGAAAAAAAAATCCAAAACTACGTGAAAAACGTAAAACGAGAACGAAAAAAAGCGCCGCTCAGGTGTTTTTGTCCCGGTTATTGGCTTTTTTGGTAACGGTCAATTTTTGGATTAAATTCTCTATCATTTGAGCCTCAACGAGGCCGATGAATTTGTCGACTACGAGACCGTTGGACACGGCTATAACAGCCGGCACGGCTTTAACTTCGAAGGTGTGAACCAACTCGGGATTTTGCTCGACGTTTACAATGGCAAGATTCAAATCCTCCATCGGTCCTATAAGCTCCTCCAACTTTGGTGTGAGTATTTTGCACGGGTCGCACCATTCCGCGTGAAAATTCACGATCACTGGCACCGTGCTGTTCATTACTTTGTCGATGAATTCCGTGTTGTCGTTTATCTCGAATTTCTTGTTGCTACGGCCGAGCAACGATATGCCGCGGCTCGTAGATCTCACCGCGCTTCTCACGTATCGCAACATCTTCGGGGATACCCGAGTCGAAGGTCTTATCGGTATATCCAACTGGTTATCCTTTCCGGTCTCGCCGGTTCCAGTAATTCGCACTTGACGTATCCGAGGAACGCGGCTATGGACGAGACTGCCAGCAACGCCAGAAGTATCACTCGCCAGACAAATATTCTATCGTAAGGCTGTAACGAAAAAATAACGATTTACCCGACCTGTGAAAAAAAAATGCATTGCTTGTCGTTGGATACCGGTTTTCGATAACAGGGTTGTTACGCATTGTTGACTCAGGAATTCCCTGACTTTGCCAGGTTTTCGACACAGGTTTTGCAAAAATTCCAGGTTTTGCAGGTGGCCCAGATTAGGGTCAAACAAAGAACACTTTGATTTCACCAAATATGTATTTTTTAAAGTTAAAGACCACCAGTTAAGTCTCGTTTCAACCATACTAGTATTTGTAAACGTAATAAACTATACGAGAAAAATTACGTGTAAAGTTCCGACCACCCTCCCTCCCGCCCCCGATCAAGCAGAAATTTTGCACTAACCTTCCTTTTAAGGGTCTTCTCACTTTAGACGCTCAAAAGGCTATTTTCATTATTTTTTTGATAGGTTTATATTATAGATATTGTTATAAAAGTTGTTAAACTTGAGGGGAGGTACCTGAGCAAACGGCGAGAAAAACAGGTAAACTTCGGGAATTTTTATTTCAAAAACTAATGTTTCGATTGGATCCGGGTTTTTTTTATTTGGAAATATGTACATTGAGGTATGTTTAGGAATTTTTTAAAATAAATTCGTTGACTGGAAGCGATTCAAACGCGATTATCTCGAAACATAGTTTTCAAAATCGGTGCCAGATGTATCTCGAAAACGGCTTGTCCGATTTTGTCCAAATTTCGATACAATATTCTTCGATAGTTTTTCTCGTTCGCCACGTAGGGGTTTTTCATTTGATTTAACCATTGCTTTTTTATGCAATGTGTACGCAATCTAAAATCGTCGGAAATTGCGAACAAAAAACGAATGTTAAATTGAAATGGTCGCAATTACGTCAAAAATAAAAATTTCAAAAAGATCCTACGTAGCGAACGAGAAAAACTATCGAAGAATATTGTATCCAAATTTGGACAAAATCGGACAAGCCGTTTTCGAGATACATCTGGCACAGACTTTCAAAACTATGTTTTGAGATAATCGCGTTTGAATCGCTTCCAGTCAACGAATTTATTTTGAAAAATTCCTAAACATACCTCAATGCACATATTTTCCAATAAAAAAACCCGGATCCAATCGAAAAATTAGTTTTTGAGATAAAAATTCCCGAAGTTTACCTGTTTTTTTCACCGTTTAGTCAGCTACCTCCCCTTAATAAACACCCTTTCAAAATACATTAAGAAATTTTTTTAATGTATTTATGTAACCGAAACAAACTTTCAACGGGTTTTTCTCGAAACAACGTTTTTGAACGGCTTGTTGATAAAATCTTCGAAACTACTGAACCGATCCTTAGGAAAATTTAACCACATATTCTTTACAAGTATAGCTATCGAGCAGATCAAGGATTTTTCAAAATTGTTATATTTACTATTTTTTACGTATTTTGGGTTTTTTCGAAAAATGACCGCCATTTTGTTATTGTAGCATATATCAAAAATCGTATGATGTGCGCTATAGCCATTGACATACTGAATCTAAAACTGTTTGATTTTTTTGTTTCGAATGATCCATCTCCGAGATTTCATCAACAATGCAGACCTACAATTTTTTAGGACAGTTGTTTAACTACCATTTCCGTTTATAAATAGTGACTTGAATAAATTATTATTTTTTAAAAATGTATTTCGAAAGTGTATTTATTATTATACTATAATATAAACGTATCAAAAAAATTCATGAAATAGTCTTTTTCCAGCGTCTGAAGTGAGAAGACCCCTTAATATTTCAAGACAACCCCTAAAGGGATTTCTGGCGACGCGCAATAGTTTTTGAGTTTGAGTTTGTTTGGGGGGCATACAGAAATTACGTAACGCCAAATTCCCAAATTTTCGTTGCCCCCCCCCCGTCCTCCCCCACTTACCAGGACCGTAACGGCTGGCCGGACCCCCCCCCCCATTCCGTTACGTAACGGGTGCTTTGTCGTCAATAATTGCGTTTTTTTCATAGACAATATTTTTGAAAGGATCGGGTTTATACTCATTTTATTAAGTATCTATTCATCTAGTTTTATATCAATTTTTATGAAAAAATCTTTCAAATTAACCGCGATATATGCCTTGATTTGACGACGAAAAAAATGTCTCTTCGTGGTCCTATTGATATCTCTATGAAAGGTTATCTGTAAATAAAAACACAAAATTCATCGATATCTATCCAAATGTAGCTATCGTTATGCGTGTCCGTTTTTTTATTTTGGTTTTTTTTACAAAATGCCGACGGTTTGGACATTTTTTTCCTATTTTCAAGGCCCTTTTTGTATTCAAACAGTCTTTAAGAATAGTAATCATCAATATTTTAAAAATCGGCTACGTGTAATTTTAGGCACTGCGATTACAAAAATGTCAAAAAATTGAAAATCGGTTAAGGGTATAAAATCATGTGCGTATAAAATCATAAAATCAGGGCCTATAAAGCATAAAATCATAAAATCAGTATCGTATAAAATCGTATAAAATCATAAAATCAGGGCCTATCAGGGCGTATAAAGCATACAAAAAGGGTATAGAATCATAAAATCAGGGCCCATAGTAACGGGTATAAAATCATGTGCGAATTTAACAACTTTCTTCGCATGAAAAAGTGATTCGCTCATAAAATTAATTACATATCTATTTGGTATGAATATCAAGCTGTTAGAAATTGTTTTATTTTTTTCGATCTACAAAATGGCCGACTACTAATATTTTCTTTTGTTATCTTTTTTCTTTAGGCACTCCGCGGCGTGAAATTTAGCATCCACGATTTTTTACCTAGAATAAAAAACAAAAATTCTCGTAAATCTACATTAGAATACCTAGAGAAGTACGTACGGAATTAAAACATTTTTGTTTTATTCACAAGTTGTAGGTATTTGAATTGAGTTGGAGGTATTTGAATGAATTTTCCGTGAACATTTTTGTATAAAACTGTTCATGAAATGAAAAGTTTTCGATTATTCAGAAATTCCGTACATACGTCTCTGCGAAATGCAAAGGAACATAACTTTTAAATTTGAAGTTAGTCGAGTGAAAGTTGTTGAAGTTATTTGTCACGCCAACTGGAAAAAGGTGTTTGGAGAAAAACGCGTTTAACGTTTTAGGTACTCTATGGCTGTGCCAGAAGTGGGCTTACGTGATATGCTCAAAGTCGGTGAAAAAAAAAATGTCTCTCTATAAATCGAATAATACGTATTTTTATGACGATAAAGCACCGTTTTAGCACAAAAAAAATCGATTGTTTGAAAATTCTACTGTGGCCCCTTAGTAAGTTTTTGAGTATTTGGTGGGACAAGGTTGAAAAAGTAGTTTCGAGAAAAACGCGTTCAAAGTTTTCGTTCCATTTTTCTTGATATAAAGTTATGTTTTTTCTAGAATGTTGATACTTACATTGAAGTATCTAGTCCCGGGCGATATGACGGTTCCTCATCTTCATTATATTTAACAAAATAATAAGAGCCTGTACTTCATCTATTGTGAACGATGCCACACCTGTAGGGACTGAGGCCACTAACTGGTGGTACTACCTGTTCTAAAGAGTCTGTAGCTCCGTCAATTTTTGCGCTTGTGACTAAAAATATTGCCAACATATTTTTGAATATATGTACTTTCAAGAATTATAAAACACAAACAATTTTTCTTCAAATTTTGCTTGGTGAAAGGGCGAAAGTTACTGTGCAAGTTCTTGCAGGAACCCTTATAGCTGACAATTCGTATGAGAAGCTGGCAACTGTCCGCGCTAAAATTGCGCCCGAGTTAAATTAATTTAACTCGAATTAAAAACTTGAACATGCAGAAATTTTGCTATTTCTGGTAGCTCGAAAATCGTCACGTAACAGAACCATTGCCCCCTCCCTCCCCCCACGTACGCAGACCGTAACGCCTGGCTGGGCCACCCCCCCCCCTTCCCCCATTTTGCGTACACCCCCAACGTAGAAGTCTCGTAAATATTTCTGAAGCGTCAATTTATTTATTGACGAGTGTGAAATCAGAAAGGGCCTTTTTCCGCCACTTACACCTGCGATAAGATAAAGTCTCTAAAAAACGAAACTTCAGATACCCGCTGCTTTTTGCACTAATTTTTTGAACAATCTCAATCTCGTTAATTAAAGTTACCATGCTGTTGCCTGCTCGCCACAAGCTATGCCATTTGTTTGCATTCTGGTAGCTACTACTACGCTGACTTGCATAAAACCTCCCAATTTTAATTTTGTTTGTCTACTGCTTATTTGATTTGCATAAAAGTTTCTATTTTTTTGTTTTTTTTGTCTATTTATTTTATGTTGGGTTGAATATATTTAAGACCATAGCAAAGTATGTTTAGAAATGTACAATAAATGAAGAACTCAAGAAAAGGCTTTGATTTTTAATAAATACTGTGGTATTTATTAGTGTATAGCTGAGTATTTTAATAAATACTCAGCTTATAATAAATACTCAGCTATAAATAAATACTCAGCTTAAAAAATACTCAGCTATACACTATTATTTCTCCAACTTTCATCTTCACTTTCAAGCTTCTAACGTTTTTAATCAAGGTTTCACATTAATATAGGTAAATACCGAAATACCGGTATTCCGATATTACACCTTGTTGATATTGAAGTAATACCCGTAATGGAAAGAGGTCCGATACTTCAAGCTCTTGTGCACAATTTACGCAAGTAC
This sequence comes from Ophion slaviceki, assembly GCA_944452715.1. Taxonomy (NCBI): domain Eukaryota; kingdom Metazoa; phylum Arthropoda; class Insecta; order Hymenoptera; family Ichneumonidae; genus Ophion; species Ophion slaviceki. Next base: position 17,941,554 of record OX101790.1, read on the forward strand.
CTTGTCCTCCCTGAGCGACGGCTCTTCGGATCCTCTTGGAACACCGACGAGAATTATGGTCACTGCAATGGCTACCGCTATCGCTATTGCTCCAACCCGTTTTTCCGTCCTCAGCGATACGGCGAATACCAGAGCCGCCGCTATCCAAAGCAAGAGCACAACGAACAGACCAATACCGATTCCAAAAACGAGCGCTGTCATTGCCCTGTGTTTAAAAAGAGGGTAAATAAAAAAACTTTGTCATCGGACACCGTTTTCAAGTGCGGCTAATTCTTCAAAGTCAAAAGCGCCTCGCGGAGAAAATGGGCTGTTGCTTTTAAAAAATAAAAAACAAACGTTTCCATAGTAAAATTTTTTCAAAAACCAAAAACAAACTGTTCCATAGTAAACATTTTTCGAAAATCAAAAACAAACGTTCGCATAGTAACATTTTTTCGAAAATCAAAAACAAACGTTCGCATAGTGACATTTTTTCGAAAATCAAAAACAAACGTTTCCGTAGTACATTTTTTTCGAAAATCAAAAACAAAAGTTTGCATAGTAAATTTTTTTCGAAAATAAAAAACACGTTTGCATAGTAATATTTTCTCGAAAATCAAAAACAAACGTTTCCATAGTGAAATTTTTATTTAAAATCAAAAACAAACTTTTTCATAGTAATTTTTTTTTTAATTCGTCGATGTTTCAATCGCCAGAGAAATTGCTAGGTTTATCCTCAAAGGAAAAAAAAACACTTTCACAGAAGTAGAATACTACAATTGCAATTTAATTTTCACAAAAAAAACTATTTTTTTACTCGCATCTAATGTCGAGACATTCCACCTTTACGACACGTCAAAAAGTTATTGTTGCATTAATTGAAAATGGCGTCAAAATAGAAGAAAGAACGTAGAAAAATGTTGCGACATAACCTAAAATTGTATCAATGAACTTCGTACCTTAAGGCTCGCGTCGATAACCGAAAAAGATTACACTTTTATGGTTGACAAGAATATCATCAATGTGTCAAGTATAATGTAAATACGCGTGACTTGTATCACGCGTAATGAAAACAATCGAATCAATTAAATCGTGTAAATTCACGACGAAAACATTGGGGGGAAGGGGTAGAGCCGAAAAAACTCGCGCAATATATGGCACTGTGTCTATATACGGTTTATATAAAATTGGAACCAGCCACCGAGGTCACGTAGCAACCTTTCTGGGCATGTATTCACCGTTACCACATATGCGCGGGTACGAAACGACAGAACGTTTTACGAAAGAGGGAGAAAGACAGCGGGAATATCAGTGAACGTCTCGTACTATGAAATTCGTCATTCTAGATGATTTCACAATATCGCGCGTATTTCGAGGCCCTTGAGAAATGTGGTTCTCTTATTCTCATTCAGAAAAAAAAAACGAAACTTCTCATTCAGAATAAAGAAACGAATTGATAAATTGTACAGGAATATGTTTTCTTCAAGAGTTTCATATCAAAGCGTTAACGATAAAGGCAAAAAAAAGTTTTGCTCTAATCTGAAATAAACAAACACAGCATCGAAAAGTTTGCATTCAAACCAAATTACTTTGTTAAATTTTTGTACCGTCAGTCAGTAATGAGGGTACTTACAGAGCGATCTCTGATAAGAGACTTTCCTTCATTTTATTCCATCAGTTATTTAAATTTCGCGCCCAATATTAAGATTCATAATTTTTTCTCACATAGGCCGCGATTCGAACTGCGCGCACAGCGTGCTTACTGTTTTAAGGCGATTGGAGCAGTCTAGTTGAGTGAAATGACGGTTTATGAATTTTTCTTTTCAATAAACCTAAAAAAATTATTACGAGGTATAGATTTATTCTGTAGATGCTATTTTTTTTATAAAATATATCATTAAAGGTCAAAATTGTCCATTTTTAAATTTTTGTTACGTAAATAAGGAAAAATGTAGTGTCACTACTAACTTGTAAAAGTATGTATAACATTATCGATGATCATTATGAAAAAAAAAACTGCGTCAGTGAATATTTTATACAACTCGTAAGGAAATTTTGAGTAATTTATGATTATACCTTTTACGTTTATGTCATGAGATTATTTATTATTACCATTGATTAATATTAAGTGTTGCTGACATACGGCAACTTCACGGACAATGAGGTTGGCAACAATGTTCTTCATTTGCTACCCAAGATTCTTAGGCCGGTTTTCCTCTCACGCTGACCACACGCTGACGGTCGGCGCTGATGGGTCAATATGTATGTAGTGATAGGTAGCGTTTTTGAGTCGCGCTGACCGCTCAGCGCTGACCGCCGTTAGCGCTGGTTATACGCGTCCGTGCGCGCCGCGCGTCGGCGCCGGCGGTCAGCGTGAGAGGAAAACCGGCCTAATCTTGTATCGAACCTTGCTGGTCCTATATTAAATATACACGGTTTGCGATAGGCAAGATGGGAGTTTTTTTTCTAAATGTTTGCAACGGATTACATTCCCGGGGAAAAAAGTTCATATCTGAATATATCTGAATGCATCTGAATCATATCTGTAGAATCAGATATGATCAGACAAGAAAAATGGCCAGGTCTGATCATGTAATGTCATGACAGATCATGTATGCTTATATCTGAGCATGTACCAGGTGTGTAAGTATGAAACCGGAATTTTTGTACAGAAAAAACACGTTTATTGTAATGATATGATACAAAGTAACTTATTCAAAGTATTGTCCGTCGCTATCTATACATTTTTCCCATCTTTCTGGCAATTTGTGGATTCCGCGCCAAAAGAACTGTTGCTCTTTTAAGGCAAACCAGTCATCGAGCCATTTTCGTACATCTTCGTAAGAAGTAAAGCGCTGCTCAGCAAGTGCGTGTCCCATCGATGCCGACAAGTAGTAATCGGATGGGGCAAGGTCCGATGAGTAAGGCGCGTGCTGAAGAATCTCCCAACGGAACGACTCTATCGTTTCCTGGACCTGTTTTGCTTTGTGTGCTGGTGCATTGTCATGCAGCAAAATCACCTTGTGTTGTCTTTGTTGGTATTCTGGTCGTTTTTCACGCAAAACTCGATCCAAATCGGTCATTTGTTGTCGGTAGCGTTGAGTATTGACAGTTTCCCCAGGTTTCAGCAGCTCGTAGTAGATTACGCCCTTCTGATCCCACAAAAACACACAGCATTGTCTTTCGTCCGTAGCGGTTTGGTCTTGCCGTCGATGTTGATGGTGCACCCGGAGTAACCCATGACATTTTGCGCTTAGGATTCTCGAAATATATCCACTTTTCATCGCCAGTCACAATTCGATGGAGAAATGACTTTCTTTTGAACCTGGCGAGCAGCATTTCGCATGATGTTTTGCGGTTTTCCTGCTGTCTTTCGTTGAGTTCATGTGGAACCCATTTCCCCACCTTTTGTATCTTTCCCATGGCTTTCAACCGAAGGGAGATGGCTTCTCGGGTCACCTTTAACTGATCCGCCAGTTGTTGTTGTGTTTGAGCGTCGTCTTCGTCCAACAAGGCTTGCAGGTCAGCGTCTTCAAACTTTTTCGGTGGTCTTCCACGTTCTTCGTTCCTCACGTCAAAATCGCCACTTTTGAACCGTTTGAACCACTCGAAACACTGTGTTTTACCGAGAGCATGCTCACCAAACGCCTCCACAAGCATTCGATGCGATTCGGCTGCGGTTTTCTTCAGATGAAAACAGAAAAGTAGTGCTGTCCGCAAATCGTAATTTGTTGGCACAAAACTCGACATGTTTATCTCTAATAAACTAATGCTACTGAATGAAACTCGTGTTATTGTGAGTTGAAAATCTTTGTCGGACATCAATACAATAACAAGACACCGCTGACGTGATGTGTCGGTAACTGCATCGACATCTAGCGCCACCTATGGGCGAATTCCGGTTTCATACTTACACACCTGGTATGATCATAACAGAGCCATTTTTATAATTTCGAGAGCAGACCCGTCCATATTGCAGCAGGTCTGACCAGATCCAATCCGTAGACAAGATCTGATCTTGTTGGACCAGATCTGATCATGTCGGACAGATCTAATCTTATTAGACCAAATCTGATCTTGTCAGACAGATTTGATCCTACCGGACCAGATCTGAATATATAAGAATAAAATACCGTGGATCCCAGTAGACCTGGACATCTATGAACAATAGACCTGCCCATATGATAGAATCATAGTTTATCTGAACTATCAGACCAGGTATGACTCCGACTATATCAGAGCAAATCTTACCCTGTTGAAACAGAGCAAACCTTATTAGAGCAGTCCTGAAGATATTAAAATGTTCACAAATATAGAGCGGGTTTACACGTCATCACTCGATGTGTTAATAATTAACAATATTATAGTAACTCACATGATCCCATATAATACAGTCAGGTGAGATGCCTTATCTGATGGGATATCGTTTCATATATTTAGACGTTTTCATGTGTGAACAACTGAACTGCATATACGATAAGGTATGGGTGTATAAGACTTCGTATATTTTCCAGGTTTGGTATCGGATCTGATGGAATAGAATTGTATATCAACGTACCTGCTCATATATCACATCATATATGTTCAGATATGGTTTCGCGCTGCCAACTCGCCTTGGTACTTGACCAGATAAAAACATATATGAGATCTATATAGCAGAGTCTGGTACCGTATTTGATCAGGTATGATCTTATACGAACAGATACGTTCAGATATCATATAATGTATGTTCAGATACGAATTTACGGTACCAACTCTCCTTGGTACTTAGTCAGATATAAACAGATATGAGTTCATATATGGTCAGGCCAGATACCGTATTTGATCAGATATGATCTTATATATGCATATGTGATGTGGAATATGATCAGACCTAATCATATATGATACTGTAAAATGTCAGATATGAATATATCTGATACATATATGACAATATCTGAAACATATATGAACATATCCACTCAGACATGAAATTTTTTTCCCGGGTAAACACCTCGGGCCCATTCGCCGGTAAGAGGTAAGGGGGAAAGTACTTCTCCTTGCTAGACCGGTGCGATGGTCTAGTGGTTAGCGTGCTCGCCACTAAACCAGTGGACCGGGAGGTCGCGGGTTCGAATCCCAGTCACGTACATTTCGTCGTGAAATGTTTTTCTTCGGCATTTCGCGGCGAAATAAGACTAGTTCCACGACTGGGGGGCGAACTCGATGACCGGCTGTATTGGTATAGGTTTTCCGCAGTTTCCCTATACCCATGACAGAAATGTCATGATGAATATAATACAGAGGGGGAAGTCGGCTGCGGCCGCAAGAGGGGGGAACAGGGGAAAGATGGAAAAGAAAGGAGTAAACAGTGGAGGAAAGAACAGTCATAATGATGGGAAAGAATAGGTAACAAACGCGACAAGCGTGTACCTAAGGAAAAAAACCAGTAAAAAATAATACTTCTCCTTGCTAGTGGCGACGCGTAGCGGTGCCTAGTGAATCGAAAAGTGCAGCCGATAATCGTGCCTACCCCCACCACCGCCGTTGTCAGACCTGTATGTAAGACCGCGGTAAACACCTTTGGCCCATTCGCCGGTAAGAGGTAAGGGGGAAACTTTTTTCCCGTGCTAATAGCGACGCGTAGCGGCGCCTAGTGAATCGAAAAGTGAAGCCGATAAGCGTGCCTACCCCCACCACGAAAATTTAGCTTCGTTGCAAGCCTGTATGTAAGTCGTGGACAGCACTTGAATCTCTATCATTGTGTGTGGCACACCAATACATCGCCGCGCAGTCTACCGGCGGAAATACTAACTTCATTTTTTCTGCCAAATATTAACACGGGCCATGGTGTTCCATGTAATATCTGTTCTTTGGTTGTACATCTCCCTACTAATCTCTGAGACTATAGGGAAGGAGTCCAATCTCCGTCCCATGGGGGCTAGAGTGGGAGGAGGCCGATGTGTGCATTTCAAAGTGACTACAAAAATGTGGTCAAACAGGGATGGCGCCACTATCTCTAAGACCTCGAGAAGTAAGCTGAGTATCGATGTCGTGTAAGAGGGATGGAAGAGGATCGAATACGCATCCCAGCAAGCAGTGCAGCGAGATCGCGCGCAAAAGTTACCCCCGCTCTAGTCTCTTACGCGCCTATCACCCAATCATAGTAGCGCGTGTCCGTGAGCGAGCGACGCTTGGACGTCTTCGGAAAGAGCCGAGCGCCATCGAAGTTTTCCGACCGCGCCTTCGGCAGCTACACCAATGCATAGACGCTGAGCACGTTCATGTGCGGCCAAGCCGAAACGAAGGCTTCGAGGGAAAAAGCAATCTGAGCACGACTCGCGCGTGACGTCACTCGACGGAACGCACGAGGCTTTTAGATGATTTTAATGCTTATTTAGCTCTTGATTCTCTGCGTTATCAATGTATACAAAGAAATGTATCGCGCACCCTGATCGCTTATTATTTAGTTCATACGTTAATTTAAATATAATTATGAATCCAAATTACAACTTATTTGTCTTCTGAAAATTGTTTTATGCTTTACTCACACCCGTCCTTATGCCAAATAAATTATAATTAATAAAAGTAAGCGAAAATATATTTAAATTCGTATTATTATATTAATTCTCATACTTTCATCAAGCGATAAAGCATTATCCCCAAAAACAAGCCAATTCGGCCACGAATCGTCAGTACCAGAAAGTACATATTCTACAAGCGACGAGATGGTCCCGTTGGTAGCGTTCCTGGCTTCGGTCCGCAGGGGCGCAGGATCGTTCCCCGCGCTGCTCAGTGCATTTTTTAAAATTATTATTACTATTAATTCTTGTTTGATTAGTTATTTTTATTAGTTATCTTTTAGTGTCGAAAAATTTGGTGTAGCTGCCGAAGGCACGGTCGGGAAACTTCGGCGCGCTCGGCTCTTTCCGAAGATGTCCGAGCGTCGCTCGCTCACGGACACGCGCTACTACGATTGGCGACGGGCGCGTAAGAGGCTAGAGAGGAGGTAACTTTTGCGCGCGATCTGGCTATATATCATTTTGCATCTCTCTCGCACGCAGCCTACTTCTCAAGTATCATGCTGCCTTATGCACGACTCACTTCTGATTATTTACTTGTTCTGTCTCTGTCACACGCAGCTCACTTCTCGAGGTCTTAGCAATAGTGGCGCCATCCCTGTTTGACCACATTTTTGTAGCCACTTTTTTCAAGTCTCTCCATAAGAGGTCGGACTCCTCCCACCGAGAAGATTAGAGTAAAGGAGTCTAAACCACGGTCTTACATACAGGTCTGGAAACTCCGTTAGTTCACATGGTTCCTTTGCTGAAGTTCGCCGCGAGAGGCGCTGCAATCGAGGAGTCAGTGTGCGAGAGAGACACAATACTCACTCTCACTCACCAATGCTTGCAGCAGTACTTATCGGAGTTACTACTTGCAAATATTTCTACGTATACGTGTTCATCATCTGTTGTTTTTCTAATATGGAGATAGCATTTTATATTGCAGCGCAAATGTAATTTCGCGTTTATCAATTATATAATAACAATTATTTATCCCTTAGAATTCAAATAATGGCGTCTTATAATGGCAATAAGGAAGATTTTTAGTTATTATCGCTCTGCAAGGAGGGGGGGGGGGGTGAAATGTACAAAATAACGAGAAAACCAAACCTTTATGTACTTTTTGTTGATCGTTCGTTCATTGGTTTGTCAATTTAGACATCTTTTTTTTACGACAAATTTTTTTTTATTTCATATTTTCTTGAAAGGCGTTTTGCCTCATGCGCAACCTAATGCAATAAATTATCGCGTATAATAAGATATCCTAACCATGTTTTTCACATGGAAAGGAAAACTTTATCCCGTTAATACATCTTCGAGTGTTAAATCAAACACGTTGACCTTGAGGAATGCTTCGCAAAACACGTTTCAAGGCAGCGCATTAGATTAAAGAATTTTGAATTGGCATGGATTAACCCGCCAGGAGATTTCATATCCACCAATTAAGAAAGAGCAGGTGAGCTATTAGAACTCAAGCAGACCCCTTCGCGACAGATGACACACGCATCATATCTCTTCAGAACTTGCTTGCATAAGTACCCTGAAAGTATGCACGTTATGATTTTATTAATTTATTGACAAACACAGAACATAAACACTGCAAAGTGCAAAAAATTGCATTCAAATCTAAGATTCTATTTAAATTTAACTTACGTCTCAGTAAAAAGGAACGCATCAAACGTGATAGACATAAACCCGATAATGTTAGATAAGTATATATTATTTAAATGATCACCTGTAATTAATAGTAGCGAAAGAATTGAAAACAATTCTTTGTACTGGGATGATGATTTCGATGATTCTACCATCGTGTTATGAGAGTTGTTCGTTTATTGTACGGCTACCTACGTTGAGTTAATTAGAAGCCTGCTTCATGAAAAACTAGTTAAAATAAAAAAAAAACCTGTCGCGTAATAAACTATACAGTCTATCGCCAGAGGAAGGGTATTATCGTGATCGACAGGGTACTCGATGACATCGTCGGTGTCCCATTCTCCTTTATCTGAAACGGCGTCTAATTTTCGTCGAACTTCGTCACGATACTTGACTATTTTGGGTTCCGATTTTTCGCCACTCAAAGCTTTCAGATCGCTTAGCGATATTAAAATCTGCGGCTCAGGCCGTTCTGTAATGGTACAACTACCATATTTTGGAGGCCTAATCACGCTATATACTGACAGCAGTTTATATAGGTGCAAAACATTGACAGTTTCACTTTTAGGCTTCTGTAAGCTTTATTGCACTCCGGTTCTACGCAGGACTTCGGCATTACTTCGCGGTTACTCGACGACCATATTCTGGTAATGTGTTCGCTGTCAAAACTGACTCCTCGATACTAGCGACACCACGATTTCTGTTTCAATGTGGAACCACCCCCACCGCCCGAATTTTATCGAGTTTCCAGACCTGTATGTAAGACCGTGGTCTAAACTCCCTATCCTAGCCTGTATTTACGAAGTTCTTTCAATCGGTCGCAGAGATGTAGTGCTCAGTTCCGCCGCAGGCGTCGCTCGTGTTCCCCAGAGCCCATAATATATAGTAATAGAAAACTGCATAAGGTCCGAGCTCCGCCTCAACGACCAATCACAAATCTGGGGTGATCGTGTTTCTCTCTCGTACTCACTTGGAACAGTTATGCCGCGTTCTCTCTCGCACACCCGAACGATAATACACCCAAGTGGGAATTCCGTCTATTACAATATATAATTATAATGAAACGCGAATAAAGCGATAAACCAACCGTAATGTATCTTGTAATGTATTTATTATTCGGATGCGCGTTACTCTGTTTTCCTGTACAATAATAATAATAATAAATAATAATAATAATATGTACATGCAAGAAACCGGGCGAATGCGGGAATGTTGGCTCTACATGCTGGGGTTGTCTTTTCAACACGTGCTTATTATATGTATACCCATGAAAACTCGTTATTTGCTAGTTACGTTTAAAAATGAAGCTAAATAGGAATTAAATTAAGCGATGAACCAACCGAATAAGCCGTCAAGCCTAATTGAACCCCAAGCGCGGCAATCACTTAAATATGAGAAGATTATATTTATTGGCAAATGATTGTGTGGCGAAGTTTGTAAATGCTAGATTACTGTATTGCAGGTCCTGAGTTCGAGCCTTGGTAGTTTTCATTTTCTTTCTTTTGCATTCGTACAGGTATCTGGTTGTACGAGCGAATTGAAGCAGTTTCAACCAATCAAAGAACTCGTCCGATCCCAAAAGAACTCGAACGAAAATAACATGGAAGAATATATTTTTCAGTTTACTGCCATTAATAGTTGAAATTTGTTTTATAATTCCTACCTAGAGTGTTTACTTTTTCCCTTTATCACATCGACTCGCGAGGAGTCATCTCCATTATTATACACATAGTTCGATAGCTGCTGTGCTGGTGTACACGATAGATATATTTGTATTTAACAGGCGTAAACAATTTTGCCGCCATAACACGGCCAGTTACACCTTATGTTTTGTATTACTATTTATTATGGGCTCTGGGGAACACTAGCAACGCCTACGGCGGGACTGAGCATTACACCTCTGCGACCGATTGAAAGAACTGTTTGAGGCGGGAGTGTCGAATTCTTCTCTCTAGTCTCCTTGCCTCCCGCTCTAGCCTCCTGGAGCCTAGATACCAGCAGGTTCAGCGGCAATGCAAAGGCCATGGAGCCTAGATACCAGGAGGTTCAGCGGCAATGCAAAGGCGCTGAAAAAAGCGTCCCCGAAAATGTCCCGAAGTGATGGCGCTGGGGTGCAGCAGCACCTACATATATAGTAATATATTGGTCAACGAGGTGAAAGTGATCGGATGAGTTTCTAACCTCACGACAGACCGATCGTGACATCAAACGTCGAAATATCCGCCGATTCATAATTTCCTCATGACGGTTCGGGAAAAAACGCAAAAGCGAGAAAAGATATCAAACTCAAACTCAAAATGGCGGCGATACAGCCTATCTAGAAAAACGTGTTTTTTTTTACATATAGCTTCACGGGAGAACGGTTTTCTCGTAAAATATAAGACCTGAAATAAAAACCAAAAAAAATGATAATTTATATATTATTAGCTATGAGACTACCTAGAAATTTGCTTTCAAATTTTGCAAAAGTAACGCACTTTGAAGGAAATAAATCGATTTTTTTGCCAAAAAAGCAGTAAATTGTTTATAAAAAGAAGTTTACATTTAATAAAAAAACGGCTATGTACTCCCATAAAGAATATGATTGTGAAGCTGCTATCAAAATTTCAAATCGATGCATGCAGAGGTGGTCGAGTAATCCGTCTTCCGAGATCGAAAACAGTGGTTTCGAGAAAAACGCGTTTAAAGTTGTACGAGCAACTGAGCGCGCGCTCCGAGGCGCTGCGGCCAAATCGATAATTGAACCTTGAATTTAAAAAATCGCTACAGGACCAATTGCAGATTGTGTTTATGACACCAAAGTATATTTAGGCAAGAAAACGTCTTTTCAAAACCCTAGAGTGGTGTTATTCCTTAACACGAATGAGGGTTAGGTACATCATCTGTGATCTGTCTTAGATCGAACCCATGTTTAGCGTATATCTATATACATGTCGGTGCCGGAGCACCCCAGCGCCATCATTTCTTGTTCTCGTTTTGGGGACGAGTTGAAAGGCCTCGCTGAACCTCCTGGTATCTAGGCTCCATGCTAGCCTCCCTGCTCCGTCCCTAGAGTTCGATACGAAAGATCCGGGGTGTATACATGTGGAACCATTTTTTTCGGCACGGAACGAACGATTGTCAAAGTGGATAAACAGTGAGACACAATAAAGTACTTCGTCGCGCGAGCGCCGCTAACCTAAATCGCTATATATGTTATTCGGAAACACCGCACGTAACGCGCTATAAAGCTATACAAAGCACAACTCGCCTATTTCGGATGAACGAGAATAAATCTTATCGACTGTTTGGGGACGCTTTTTCGAAAAAAAAAAAAAAAAACAGTGTCACGGGTGAAAAAATTTCATCGCTGTTTAAAGCGTTTGAAAATTTCTTTTCACTCCACAGCGTAAAGCCAAAGAGTCAAAGTTACGTCAGAATTTTCATTAATTCGCGAACATTCTCGTTTTTGAGCGGCGATTTATCGAGTATCGAAGAAAGTTTCGACGCCTCAGTTTTTCGTCGCGTTGTGACGTTACTTTTTTTTTCGCTCACTTTGACATTTCGACGATGAGCAATATTTGTTTCGATCCCTGTCCCTGTTTTCCGCCACTGGAATAAGCCGCGACAAAGTAGACGCCGAAAAGAGAAACAAATAACAAAAAAAATTGGCAACATCCTTATGAGATGTCAGAAAAGTCGCGAAAGATCATCACTCGATTCCATCCGAGTCACGGCGAAAATATCATCCTTTGCGACGACAACACAGTGGCGTTCAGAAAAACGAGTTTCGCCAATGCTCTGACTTTCAGCGAAAAGCCACTCCAACCGGGAGAAATATTTTTGTTGGAGATAGAAAAACACGAATTGGGATGGAGCGGTCATATGAGGCTGGGTCTTACCCAGATAGATCCCGCGACCGCCGATAGGAACGGATTGCCACAATACGCATTGCCCAATCTCGTCAAAATGGGATCCAGCTGGGTCTTCGCTATCACCCAGAGTCCGCATATTTGGGCCAGCTTCGAAGGAATCAACGGATCCGGTGAAAATCCATTCGCGAAACATTTAATCGAAATATGTAGAACATTGAGGAAATTTGCACATCCTTGTTTTATTTCTTTCTCGAAGTTTCTTGTACGAGAAGTTTACTATTGCCACTTTGTAGTACTTAAGGGGAGGTACCTGAGTAAACAGTAGAATAAACAGGTGGACTTTGGAAATTTTATCTAAAAAACTAATGTTTCGATTCGATCAGGGTTTTTTTTAATTGGAAAATATGTACATTGAGGTATGTTTAGGAATTTTTGAAAATAAATTTGTTGACTAGAAGCGATTCATACGCGATTATCTCGTAACATAGTTTTCAAAGTCGGTGCCAGATGTATCACAAAAATGGCTTGTCCGAGTTTATCCAAATTTAGATACAATGATCTTCGATAGTTTTTCTCGTTTGCCGCGTAGAGGTTTTTCATTTGATTGAACCATTGCTTTTTTATGCAATGTGTATGCAATCCAAAATCGTCGGAAAATGCAAACGAAAAACGAATGTTAAATTAAAATGGTCGCAATTCCGTAAAAAATGAAAATTTCAAAAAAATCCTGGATATTGGTATACAACGATTTTTTTTAACTTTCTTATTTTTATTGAATCTGAATTTTTATTGAATTTTCATCGAATGCATTGAAAATCAAATTTTGTAGATTTCGGTTGTAGATCGTTAAATAAGGAGCCAAGAAAATTATTGCGGGATTTTTATAGCTCAAATAGGTGAAAGAAAATTTCGTAAATTCAGGAAAAAATATTTCGTTACATTCCAAAGACGCAAACTGCAACATCCAATTTTATAAGTATCATTGAACAGTTTTCACAGACGTATTCAGAAAGGTCTGCAGAATAATAAAATAAAATTTCAAAAAACATTTTTTTCTAATTTCGAGACACCTGCCTTAAGGGGAGGGGGTTTCAGTGTGAAAAAACACTTTTTTGCGAATTTTTTTCATCTATATGGATAGAGTAAATTTATTGAAACCTTTTGTACATTGTTAAGTGTCATTTCAAGAACATTCCGTGAAATTTGTACACGAAAATATCCACAAACAAGCCAGTGACAAAGCTTTTCCAACTGTTCACTGTATCTCAGCTAGAAATTATCTGAAATCAAGTACCATTAAAATTTAGTCAAAGTATCATCAAATCCTCCGGCCAACGGTCTTTGATATTTTTTTTTTCATTTCTAAATTTTTGGTGGTCATGGAAAGTGAAAAGTGGTATTTTTCACGAAAAATTTCGCCATTTTGGGGGTGGAAAACCCCCTCAATGGAAAAAAAATCTCAAACTAACCGTTGGGGAGAGGTTTTTTTGTATGTAGAAAGTGTGTACCAAGTTTGAAATAAATCGGTCATGTAGTTTTCAAATGGCAGTGAACACCGACTTTGAAAAAGTGGTTTCGAGAAAAACGCGTTTGATGTTTAGAGAAGTCGGAGCTACAGTGTTAGAGGAGGGGGACTAAATAGTCAATAACTGCGAGAGTTTTGCTCTGATTGACTTGAAATTTTGGGGTTATATTCTTGAAATGTTTAACTATAAGAAAGGACAACAAAAAAAAATCAATTTTTCAAAGTGCAAACCGCTACCCTCCCCTTAACTACATTAACCAAAGGCAATATTCTGTCACAATCCAATTCTGATAAAAACGATATTCTTTGTGCAAAGAATATCATTTCGACAGCTAAAGATTCAAAGTAGACAAAACATTCACCAAAATTAATGGTGTTCCGAAAAATAAAAAATTTGTAAATATAAATAATTTTGTCGATTTTTGCCGAATTCATGTTAGACAACGATTGCGAGGTCTGTTTGTATCGGAAAAATGAGATCCTGATAGCTCAAATGTTGACCAAGTGAGGGTACAAATGCAAGACCCCACACACGTTAGCTGTGAAAAGTATGGATTCAGTTTTCATAGTTTTTCCACCTGACGTTGAAGTTTGCATCATTGAAACGCAACAAAAGTTGTTTTTTACATTTTATTTTCCTTATTTGTATTATTACCCAAGATCTTTCTTTATATATTTATATTGTAGATCGCTGAATCAGTATCAATTAAAAATAGTTGAGGGATTCTTGTGGGAAAAATCTGCCGAAAGAAATTAAAGGAATTCAAAAAAAGTAGTAGTAGTATTTTTTCCCTTGTATATTCTTTTTGAGGGTATTTACATCAATGCCTCTCCCTTCTCATTTACATCAATTATTTTACATTGGTTTTCTCATATCTATCCCAGCCACTAGTTTTTCAACTTGTCTGATGTAATCGCATAGTTCCTTTGCCAGCTGCATTTTCAGTTGCGCTTCGATTTTCGGGTCAATTCCTAGCTCTCTACTATTTTTTTAACCATTACTCCAGTTTATTTACCATTATTTTGGTTTAGTTTCCTCTTTACTTCCGTACACTCGCGAATATTTTGCAAATTTTCAATTGCCTGCCGTCTATATTCTACATTTGGCGTCTACATATCCTTTTTTCCCATCTTTCCCAATATTATCACATCTTATCCTTGCCCACGTTTCTTTTAATTCTCCGCTAATCATCACGTCCTCTCAACATTTTTCCATGTGTGTATCTGTTTTCCTATGTTTATATTCCTCGCAGTATGTTAACCCATCGATTTTTCTCCAATCGTATCGAATTTCTTGCTCAATTTAAATTTTTATGCCTCTTTTTATTTTTCTGTCCAGCTCTCTTACATTTCCATCATAGGAGTTCATAAATATTAATTTTCATTGCATCCCAACGCAAACTCCAACCTCATTTTTTCCACCGGCAGTGGTTCAGAAAACGAAACCCTCAAAACATTTATTTCCACACTTTAGCCTGTTTAATTACTTTTTAATCAATTTTTCCTGTGCATATTTTATTTTAAACGCAATAGTTGTCGAGTACTTCACAAAACACTGGATAACCTTCCGCAAAGAAATTAGACAAAAATTCATATACGCAAATTGGAGGTAAATCTCAGCCCCTTCGAGTCCCTTTAGCAAATTTACATTGCAACTTTCCGAAACACGGAACAGGTCTGTTTGCGAACTCGCGCGGTCTTAGAAAAAAAAAGTTGAAGGTTTCACTTTTCTTAGCGTTCTCAGGCGAAGGAATACGCCATCGCGAGAAGAAACTCATGACGGACGGAGTGAGCGTGCAAACGCCGCGAGGCGTCATACCGTTCGCTGCGCTGAGACCGAACACGGTTGGCTCGTCCCAAAATTTGTTGCCGACCGAGACTGGATCTCGTATAGGAGTCATGTATGTACCTCAGGCCGGCTCCAACAAGGCGGAGATGCATTTCATAATAAACGGCGAGGACGAGGGTGTTTGCGGCAAGGACATACCCTATAAAGCTAGACCTCTTTACGCTGTGGTCGACGTTTATGGCACCACCAAGCAAGTCAGGATAGTACAGTTGTACGGCGGTGAGTAAACGCTTGCTTTAAATAGTTAAAGGGCTATACCAGTGTGAACGCTGAAAATTTGGGTGATTTTCGGGATTTTTTTGGAAAAAAAGTATTCAATTAAATGTTTCGGAAAATTAAGAATATATTTGGCTATACTTGACCTATATTACATGATTTTTTCATAGAAAAATATTGAGATCCAAGCGACTTATGCGCTGCCTTCGGAAGCGCCAGAAAAAAAAGTTACTTCACTGCTGACATGATTCCGGCCGATTAAGTAGCTGAAAACGAAAAAGGGAAAAATGTCGTTAAACTGGAAGGTATTTTCTGTACAATGACGTAGGATTTTCGAAAAATATCATTCTAACAATATGGCGTAGTTATGAAAAAAAGTCTGTTTTCTTGCCTATAAAATGGTCGTTTTTTTTTTTCAATGCCAAATCGTCAATTTTCATCCAATAAAAAATATCCTACGTCATTGTAGAGTAAATATATTCAAGAGTACTCAGTTCAAATTTCAAGTCAATCGGATAATTGCTCTTTGAGTTACAATGTCAGCAAATTTGAAAAATCTCATTTCGAGAAAAACGCGTTTACAGATTTAACTATCGATGTTTGCAAGGTAAAATTATATAAATGATAATGATATTCTTAAAAGTATAAACTGTCGAAAATGGCAACAAAAAAAATCGATTTTTTAAACTATCACACTGGTATAGCCCCTTAAGGGATCATCACAGTGTAACGGGTCGAAAATAGCTGTTTTCCGCAATTTTTCGCATGGTTAAAATACGCTAATCAGTCTGATTTTTTATGTCAAATCAAAGCACTCAGGAAGAACAGAAAATAAATTTTCAAACGGTTAACAATGTCTTGAAAAAACGAGTCCTCACGGTGTACACGGTTGTGGCCGTAAATATTATCTGAAACAAAATTTGTAAAAAGATTATTAATCAGCATGAAAGCCGCTACCTTGCTATGGAGGTTTTTTAAAAATCAAAATTGACAAAATGGCGGCGGCTTGAAAAGAAAAGTATCGAGTTTAGCTGATTTTTTCGACAGTTTTTCGTTAGAAAAAAATATGAAGATTAGAAAAAAGCTTCCATAACAAGATAAAGAATGTTGTGTCGAAATTTTTTGACATTTTAAAACCCACTTAACCCCTTAAGGATTTACGGTGGTCTTACCTAAATGCTACCATTGCGATAAAAATGGCATGCATTGTCACTTCGTAATATCCAAGGATCGCTCGTCCAATGATTCGACCGATTTCGGCCGCTTGTTTCAGCAGTACTGAGCCTGCAAAGCGCCTGCCGTGACGCCATACTTCAATACACGAAGAGGAACGCCGTGAATTCGTTGCCATTGCCCCAGATGCTAAAGGACTATATTCTCTACCCGATGCAGTGAGAGACCGACAATAACAAAAACAGCGGTCAAGAAGAGAACGAACAAAAGAAGCGAAGAATTTGAAACGAGTCGCGAATACGGGGATGTTCGTTGTGCACGATGATTATTGAGGCAGGTCCTTTATTTCTACCCCATTCACGTTTCTTCTTCTCTAATTATCTCGAGATCAGAGGCATGAGCTTTTCTCTTACGATATTTCCGAAATGAGCAAGCGCATTAAAATTATCACAAAAACACACACGATGCACACACACACACACGCGCACGCATGAGTCATTCCATAAAGTTCTTGAGTTGATCGTCTACTCGTTCCCGTTAGACGTCTTCCCGATCGAGGAAAAACGAGAGAAAATGTGTCCACGATTAACGAGACACTTATCAAAAAGCATATCTTCCAAAATATTCGTGGATCGTGCGAAAGAAAAATCACGGACCGCCGGAACGTGAAGGAAAAATTGGTATTAGAGTGTGAGAATAATCTAGACATGTAAGCTCTCGGAAGAGCATAAAGAAGTACCAAAAACTTTTATTTTTAACGGAACAAAATACTGTCGCTTAATGGATAAGAGAAAAATAAAAGAAATCCGACCCTTTTGTCACAAACGGATGCACACACAGCAGCAGACACACAGCATTATGGAAACGGTGGCAATCGGACGAATCGCTTTGTTTTACAAAGTTTATCCACGAAAATTCCGTTTACAGAAATATGAAATATCGTATGCAATACCTCGTAGTCGTACAAGCGTATTTTGTTTTGTTTTGTTTTTTTCAATCACAGTTGTACATTCGCAAGAGCTTTCGCAGGTAGCTCGCGGCGAACAAGAAAATCTTTGTTTCTCGGATACCCTGCGCGGCACGGGATTCATTGTGAGTTAGAAAAAGTGAGAGAAAGCGAGAGAGAGGGAGGAGTAATATCATTCGACGTACATACGCTCTATTCGTTACATGTATGTATGACCCGATGAGAATAATTACGAGAACAATTGGAGTTATGAATTTTTGACAAATAAATCTATTTGTAATAAAAAATAATAAAAAATAATAAAAAAAAAAACAAAATAAACAGAGAAAAAACGTGACCGTTATTTCCATCTGCGGCGAATGGGAGTTCAATAGCACGAAAGTTTGGCGGTATTTGGAATGGAAGGCTGACGAAAATTCCTGACTACGATTAAGGCGGGATATACATTTACAACGATCAAAAAATCGATTTCGTTTTTTTTTCTCTTTAAACGAGAGAATTAAGACTACCGGCGAAAAGTTTCCGGACAAAAGTTTAAAAGAGTGCCGGAACGGTTTTCTATGCCATTTCGCCGGTATTTGACCTAGGTCAATTTAATAAATGGCATTTTAAAGAGGAGGGATTTACCTTCATTTTGGCTTGTTTCAAAAAATTTTACGATTTTTTTTTACCATTAGCATCCGGTTTTGATAATGACCATTTTTTGTCGGTTTTTTGTTCTTTTTTGAGTGGACCTCTTTAGCAGTAAAAAAAAAATTACACATTTCTTCGACCAAAATCATAAAGGGGGAAGCCTAAGCTTCAATTTCGTTTTTAAACAAATTTTCTACGACTTTTTTCCAACAATATTTTGTTTTTTGTGAAAAAGTAGATCATTTGAAAATTGCTCCGGAGTACGAAAACGATAAGATTTACAACAAAACCTCAAGATAGCAAAAAAGGTTGCATTGCTTCTTGTGAGTTCACAAGAATTTTTTCAGATTTTTTTTTCGACATTTTTTTTTTCATCTATTTTCTGTCAAAGCTCGATTGATCTAAATACCATAACAATAACATAATTAAATTTTTGACTTACATGTTAAACTCAACTTTCATATTAAAGTCGAAAAAACCTCCTCTCGCCGACAGCACGCTCTTCACCACGCGCGGCATCCTCTCCACACGTTCGACGAGACCAAAGTTTAATATGTAATTTAAAAGTTTAATTATATTATTATGGTATTTAGATCAATCGAGCTTTGACCGGAAATAGATGGAAAAAAAAATTTCGAGAAAAGAGTCTGAAAAAATTCTCGTGAACTCACAAGAAGCAATGCAACTATTTTTCTGTCTTGAGGTTTTGTTGTAAGTCTCATCGTTTTTGTACTCCGGAGCAATTTTGAAATTATGTATTTTTTCCACAAAAAAACGAAATATTTAAAAAAAAATCGTAGAAGATTTTTAAAAAACGAAATTGAAGCTTAGTCCTTCCCCCTTTATGATTTTGGTCGAAGAAATGCTTAACATTTTTTTACTGCAAACGGGGTCCATTAAAAAAAAAACAAAAAAATGACGAAAAATGGTCGTTTTCAAAACCGGGTGCTAATTGTAAAAAAAATCGTAAAATTTTTTGAAAAAAAGCAACAATGAAGGTGAACCCCTCCTCTTTAAAATGCTGTTTATTAAATTGGCCTAGGTCAACTACCGGCGAAATGGCATAGAAAAGCGTTCTAGCACTCTTTTAAGCTTTTGTCCGGAAACTTTTCGCCGGTAGTGTCTGTAGAATATTTTCCTAAAGTTTCAAGGCGAAATTCGAAAAACTTCAAACGCGTTTTTCTCAAAACTGCATTATCGAAATTGGCGTACAGGATTACTCAAAAACTATTGAGCCGATTGAGTTGAAACTTTGTAGAAATATTAATAATATTGGTACCTTCTACTCGACGAGAATTGTTTTGAAATATTAAGAAAAAAAAACTACTTTTAAATCCACATATTACAGAAATGCTGCGTGAAATGTTGATTTCTTGTTGTAAATGCGCGCCATTTTCTTAAATTTGCATTTTATTCATTTTAATTACCGTCACATAGAAACTATACATGTTCTGGCTGAAAAAATGTTTGAACTTTTTTGCAAATCGAAGTCTACGGGAAGCTAGACTGCACGCCGATTCGCAACTCCCGCGGCGACCTTGCTATAACACTGCCACAGCTCCGTCATTTTGATGATGAGAATAATTTTGAAAAATTGTTTTGTATACTTAAATATACTGTTAAAGTATTCCTAAAGTTTGATAATTGTAGAATAATTATTTCTTTTTAAAAACCCCTCAATATTGCTTATTTTTTCCTGTCTAAATATATATCCCTCCTTAAGACATTTTACGCCAGTCCTACAAACCCCAACGTCATAATCTCGCAATAAAGTTCCATTGTTGTTTCTAGTTCCGGTCCAACGTTATTTTTGTTTAATTTTAATTTCCTCGTCGCTCACTGACATCGACTACCGGTGATTTCATCGACGAGCTTGGCATGAGAGTGGCCCACATGACGGCGTAGGTGAGAAGAAAGCCGAAGAAGATGATCCAGCTGAGAAAGATGGCGAAGTGATTCCACGTGAATCGATGGCGAGGCTCCGAATTCACGAGGTCAACGTCTCGGTCCTCGTCCGCTTGACGTTCCAGATCCGCGGATGCTTTATGATCGAGCGTGCCCAGTAACAGAATTTGGCCAACTTTGTTCTCGAGTATCGACGACATCGACGAGGATATCCATTGGGGTACCGAATCCTCCGTATCGCGGAGCTTGGACAGGGAAACCGTGGCGAGAAGAGCAACGATCACCAGGACGAGAGAACTCGTGTAGAAGAGCACTGCGAGGAGAAATCGTCGCTACCGTTGTACTATCAATCCACGCACAGAGGTCGAGGCATTAAGGGAAAGTTCTGCTTTCTTCGGCCAAAAAATGTTCGATTTTTCACCAATTTTTTATGCGAAAAGTATTAAATATAGAATGTTGATATTTGGTATGTTGACTAAGCGGTCTTTATTCAACATCAAAATATTTTTTAAAGTTTGACAAAACATGGTGGTGGGAGTGGGAGGAACCACGTATGTCCGTGCGCGGGCGATGACATTCTTCGCTTGCGGAAGTTCTAAGTCCCGGACAGGTGATCTGAAGAAAAAAATCAAACATATTTTTACTTTGTACAATATTGTGTATAAGTTCACCTAGAATCAAGAAGAAAAATTGAAAAATAAAAAAATAGTGAGCGATCGGAAGGAAGTTTGTTTTTTTCCCAAACATTTTAGCAGTTTTTTGCTCACTTTTTTATTTTTCAATTTTTCTTCTTGATTCCAGGTCAACTTATACACAATATTGTACAAAGTAAAAATATGTTTGATTTTTTTCCTTCCACTCCCACCACCATGTTTTGTCAAACTTTTAAAAATATTTTGATATTCAATAAAGACCGTTTAGTCGACATACCAAATATCAACATTCTATACTTAATACTTTGGGCATCAAAAATTGGTGAAAAATCGAACATTTTTTGCCTCGACAAGGCAAAATCTTCCCTTAAGGAGCGCGCAATCTTGATTTCTATAGATTTTCTTCAAATTTTAACCAGACATTGTTCATATTATTACGCACGTTTGAGTGAAATTTTATTATAATAAAATTTCACTCAAACATGCGTAATAATATGAACAATGTTATAGATGAATGAACAACAACAATGAACAACAACAAATCTATAGAAATCAATATTGCGCGGTAAAGTTGCAATTTTAAAATACATTATCTCCCAATCTTAATTGGGAGATAATGGATTTTAAAATTGCAACTCTTAATACTGCCCGGTCTCCATTGAAATTTAGACAGAATAATTTTCCGGAAAAAAATATTTGTCCCCTATAATAAGAA
Source organism: Ophion slaviceki (assembly GCA_944452715.1). Taxonomy (NCBI): domain Eukaryota; kingdom Metazoa; phylum Arthropoda; class Insecta; order Hymenoptera; family Ichneumonidae; genus Ophion; species Ophion slaviceki. The sequence continues at coordinate 17,963,218 of OX101790.1, forward strand.
GACATGGCAACACCGCAGACCCGTATTGTTCAATATTTCGAGAAAAAAATAATTATCGCGGTCCTAAAGTTAAAAATGTTGTCATAAAAAAATATTTGCATTAAAAATATTAATATTTTAGATTGTCTATGTTATCTCCATTAACAAATAAAAGTGTTGGTTCATTCATAACTAATTAAAAACTTGGCTCGATTAAAAATTACTTCCAAATAAAAAATTGTGTTGCGGTATTATTTTTAACATGCCGCGCAAACTCACGTCTTTGGATACGTGGAAGGATGCGGTGTTGCCATATGTCTTCTTATTTTAGGGGACAAATATTTTTTACGGAAAATCATTCTGTCTAAATTTCAATGTAGACCCTGCAGTGTTCACCGTTGCAATTTTAAAACCCATTACCTCCCAATCTAAATAGTCGACTGTTCTGAAATTACACTCAAACATGCATAATTACATGAACAATGTCTGATTAAAATTTGAACAAAATCTATAGAAATCAAGATTGCGCGCTCGTACTACCTTAAAGGATCATCACAGTGTGGTGACCCTTTAAGGCGGCGTTTTTTCACACCGCCGCGATTTTTTCAATTTTGATTTTAAAAAACCTCCATAGCAAGATAGCGGCTTTCATACTGATTAATAATCTTTTTACAAATTTTGTTTTAGATCATATTTACGGCCACAACTGTGTACAGCGTGAGGACACTTTTTTTCGAAGACATTTTCAACCGTAAAAAGGAATCAAAATAACCGTTTGAAAATTAATTTTCTGTTCTTCATGAGTGCTTCGATTTGACATAAAATCGCGAAAAACAGCTGGTTTTCGACCCGTTATATTGTGATAATCCCTTAATGGTAGAGACAGAAAACAATTTACCTATGTTCGGCACTGAATTTCCGCCGTGAGGAAGAAGCCAGTTGAGATCGTGTATGCACAGGAGATGTATCACCGGGTTCAAGCACGCGAGAACGAGACTTTCCCTCAACCGGGGGTCCAGCCACACGGTCGTTAAAGTCATGACCGTTGTTACTGAACAAAAAGAAAAATATTCGCGACTATTCCGAATTCAACCTTTTTATGTCTTGCTGCTAGTGGTAGCGGGGATACTCTTCGCAAGGCGGCTCGAGAATTTCACCGATTAATGTTAACGGGCTACATCTACCTAGGTGGGTCAAAAAATTGCATTTTCCACAATTTTTTTTATTCGATAGTATCACCTTTGAGTTATATTCCCTGAAATGTTTTATTAAAATATTCCTAAAAATGAATGGACTACAGCTTCTCACAGCCGACCGGGCAAGCGGTACCATACTTCAAACTTTAAGGGGTTATATACAGTTAAAATTTCGAAAAATCGTTTTTTTTTTATTTTATTTTCGTAATGTACATATATTTAAGTTCGCAGACAGAAAATTTCTTGTCAATCCGGCGAATATTCTCGAAGTTACACGCACATTTGTAATGACGTGTCAGAGCGTTCGAAAGTGCTTTTGAAACTTTAAGGGAGACTTTGTCCTTGAAATTTTCAAGAAATCAATTTGAGCTCAACATGATCAGCTAGAAGAAGAGGAGGGATGCCTCTATGGACCAGGCATTGCCGATTAGCGGTAATTATAAACACATTTGTGTAAACACATTACAAAACTTTAAACGCGTTTTTCTCGAAAACACGTTCTTAAAAATGGCTGACATTCTCCTGACCGCTGTAATTAACATATCGACCTGAAATTTGGAGAGCATACTCAGAAAATATGTCTTCACGGAATGACGGATCGTTTTTTCGGTAGATACATTTTTGCATTTATTATTTTTCTTTTTATGTGAAAAAAACGCGAAAATTCGATTTTTTTTAATTGCCGCCATTTTCCGAAATTTGTCCTAAACGAAAAACCCATCCGTTATTCCATGACCAAAGGGTCACAGATTGATAATATGCTTTGAATTTGTGTTTCAGATCAACAAAGAGGGGGCAGTGATGTCAGCCGTTTACCTCCCGCGATTTGAGGACCTGTTTTCGCGGAGCTGCAACGGCCGCCATTTTGGTTTTTTTTTTCAAAAAAAATTTTTTAACGTTCTGTATATCATGAATAAAAGCAAGAAAAAAACCGCACTCAAAAAGTTTTACTCGTTTCCTTTTAAAAAAATAAAATGTAAACACCCAAAATATGGCACTCCAAGGACAAAGTCTCCATTAAACGCGTTTTTAAAGCCGGTGAACAAGATTTCTCGGAAACGGCTGAATCGACAGTCTCAAATTTTAACCCAATCTTTTTAAGTTTATTTTTTAGTAATTAATCGAAGGTTTTTTCTCACCGATAAATATTTTCCATTTTATAAACAATTTAAGGTCTAAATTTTTGTCAACAATCGATGTTGTCTTGAGAAGCCGCCGTTTTGTCAAAAATGATTATTTTGCTTATTCCTTCGATCAATTACAAGATAATCCATTATATTAACGAAAGATTTTTAGTTTTTTTTATTTTAGATCCAGTCCAGAGATATCGTGGTCACCGCAAGACGCCTTTTTTAGAGGTGCTCCTGGAGATCAGCTATAGCAGCTTTCAAAATAATTATTTTTACAACTAAAAAATATTTAAAAAACACATAATATGTGTACAAATTTTTACGTTAATAGATTTAAAGGTCTCCTCAAGAAAAATTCTTGAAAAATCGATCTTTTTAGGCCTCCTGACTGTATATAACCCCTTAAACGCGTTTTTCTCGACACACTGTTTTCTAAGTCGGTCGACATGATATCTCGAGAACCACTTAATAGATTGTTTTCGAATTTACAGGAAATGCAATGAGAAACATTTAAGGGGGGGCATACGTTTATGGCCTTAACATTTTCGATTTGTTCTGCCCACATCTGTAGTAGAACACTTGTAGAATCTATTCCTAAAGTTGTATAGCTCTATTCGAAGTATTTCGGTAATTATAGGCAAAGGTAGGTAAAGGGAACGACAGCGCGTCAGCAGGTATACGGCGCACAGTTCAGAGAAAGATTTCATACATCCACCCCTGCTTGACTCGCAGGTCGTGATGCACTCGATACCGATATATAATGATCTGTCGAACCTTGACCTTGTGACTAGGTGTTTAGGCGGACGTACGCAAAACGCGAATGAGAGTTTCAATTCTACAGTGTGGCGTCTAGCTCCGAAACTTTTAAAGGGTAAGGCCACTGTAGAAATTTCAAAAAATCGATAACGTCCTGCTCGAGCAGGACGTTAATTTGGAAGGCCAATTGTATGACGCAGGCATCGTTGACCGAAAGTATATAAAATTTATCAATAATTTTTCCGTACCGAAAACTTTAAACGCGTTTTTCTCGAAACTACTTTTTTCAAGTCGGCCGGACTCATAACTCGAACAAATCTTGACCGATTGACTTGAAATTCTAACTGTATATTCCCAATTACATTCTGCATAGAAGTACGTAGGATTTTCTCGATATATTACATAGTTTTTTTTTAACAATTTTCGGACAATGTTTTTTTGAGAATTTTGAACTTTTATTGAAAAACGCGCTGTTTTTGCAAAAATTGATATATCAGAAAAATCCTCCGTACTTCTGGAGCTATTGACATATATAATCGAAAAAAAATTTCATTCGCTGTGAATTGAAAACTGCAGGTGCCGTTGGTCCGGTCGGGGAAAAAAGTCTTCATCGAAGAAAAGCTGTGCAGCCGCCATATTGTTTTATATTACTTTGAAAAAAATAGTTTATACAGTTTATGATATGTACAATAGAGAACCTTTTTCAGAATTTTGATTTAGTCCATTGTCTCGCTGAAAAAGATTCCCAAAATATACTTATTTTTTCCCCGCTTCAGTGGCCTTACCCCTTAAATGCAGGGGTGAAAATGGTCGAAATTGCCGCCTTTCTGAGGGGCAATGAGTTGGGAACAACAATTGGACAGCAGTGCAAAGTTTTCGCCGAAAATTACGACGAGTCCCGTCGTAATTACGAGCCCGAAGACTCACAAGGGGAAGACACCAATCGGAACCCACCGATTTCGCTCAAACTGCGTGGGTAGAAGGAGGTGGATCCCCACCTAACGTTCCTAAAATATTTCACCTGAGTGGGCCATAGGAACGGGTAAAACGCTCTCCAAAAATTTCCGAGTAGAGCTTGAGAGATATTTTTTCAACCATTTCCAAGTCAGATCCAAGTGCAGAAGATGCAATTAAAATACATTCAATCGTGCAGCATCAATTCAGTGCTCCTGTTTTCACCTCTATGGTTCAGTACGCACGGTTTACATCCAAATTGACAGGAAAAACCTTCATTTCAAAACTTGAATGAAGTTTGCTTTCCAATGAAGCATGTTTCGGAAAAATGGAACTGCTCAAACAAAGGTTTTCTAAAATGTGCCCGGTGTGAAAATATGTATGTTTTAAATGTTTGAAAGATGAATATCACCCTAAAAATTGTAAAATTATTTCTGACAATGAATAAAAAGCAGCGTACATAATTAATTGCAAGAATTATCAGAATTTTTATTTTCATTAAAAACTTCACCTAATCATATAAATTAACTGCTTGAATATATTAAAATTCTACAATACATAGTTGAACATTGCGGAAGTAAAAAAAAATAGCAGCGAGAATCGAACCTGAGCCATCGGGGTGACAGGCAATGCGCTTGACCACTGCGCTACGCCGCTGATTTGGAAATGGTTGAAAAATATCCCTCAGCCTCTACTCCGCAATCTTTGGAGAGCGTTTTACCCTTTCCTGTGGCCTACTCAGGCGAAATAGAGACGTTAAGCAATATATACATTTACAACGATCAAAAAATCGATTTTTTTTTTCATTAAATGATAGAACTACCAGGTGTGTAAGTATGAAACCGGAATTTTTGTACAGAAAAAACACGTTTATTGTAATGATATGATACAAAGTAACTTATTCAAAGTATTGTCCGTCGCTATCTATACATTTTTCCCATCTTTCTGGCAATTTGTGGATTCCGCGCCAAAAGAACTGTTGCTCTTTTGAGGCAAACCAGTCATCGAGCCATTTTCGTACATCTTCGTAAGAAGTAAAGCGCTGCTCAGCAAGTGCGTGTCCCATCGATGCAAACAAGCAGTAATCGGATGGGGCAAGGTCCGGTGAGTAAGGCGCATGCTGAAGAATCTCCCAACGGAACGACTCTATCGTTTCCTGGACCTGTTTTGCTTTGTGTGCTGGTGCATTGTCATGCAGCAAAATCACCTTGTGTTGTCTTTGTTGGTATTCTGGTCGTTTTTCACGCAAAACTCGATCCAAATCGGTCATTTGTTGTCGGTAGCGTTGAGTATTGACAGATTCCCCAGGTTTTAGCAGCTCGTAGTAGATTACGCCCTTCTGATCCCACCAAACACACAGCATTGTCTTTCGTCCGTAGCGGTTTGGTCTTGCCGTCGATGTTGATGGTTCACCCGGAGTAACCCATGACTTTTTGCGCTTAGGATTCTCGAAATATATCCACTTTTCATCGCCAGTCACAATTCGATGGAGAAATGACTTTCTTTTGAACCTGGCGAGCAGCATTTCGCATGATGTTTTGCGGTTTTCCTGCTGTCTTTCGTTGAGTTCATGTGGAACTCATTTCCCCACCTTTTGTATCTTTCCCATGGCTTTCAACCGAAGGGAGATGGCTTCTCGCGTCACCTTTAACTGATCCGCCAGTTGTTGTTGTGTTTGAGCGTCGTCTTCGTCCAACAAGGCTTGCAGGTCAGCGTCTTCAAACTTTTTCGGTGGTTTTCCACGTTCTTCGTTCCTCACGTCAAAATCGCCACTTTTGAACCGTTTGAACCACTCGAAACACTGTGTTTTACCGAGAGCATGCTCACCAAACGCCTCCACAAGCATTCGATGCGATTCGGCTGCGGTTTTCTTCAGATGAAAACAGAAAAGTAGTGCTGTCCGCAAATCGTAATTTGTTGGCACAAAACTCGACATGTTTATCTCTAATAAACTAATGCTACTGAATGAAACTCGTGTTATTGTGAGTTGGAAATCTTTGTCGGATATCAATACAATAACAAGACACCGCTGACGTGATGTGTCGGTAACTGCATCGACATCTAGCGCCACCTATGGGCAAATTCCGGTTTCATACTTACACACCTGGTATATATGTAGAATATTTTCCTAAAGTTTCAAAGCAAAATTCGAAAACCTTCAAACGTTTCATCCCGTCAACGCTGTGCCTCACCGCTCGGATTCGAAGCGGGGGTGAACTTCAAACGCGTTTTTCTCAAAACTGCATTATCGAAATTGGCGTGCAGGATTACTCAAAAACTATTTAGCCAATTGAGTTGAGACTTAGTAGAAATATTGATAATGTTGGCTACTCGACGAGAATTTTTTTTGAAAAATTGGAAAAAAACTACTTTTTTAATCCACATTTTACAAAAATGTTGCGTGAAATGTTGATTTTTTTTTTGTGTAAATGCGTGCCATTTTCTTAAATTTGCATTTTCTTCATTTTAATTACCGTCACATAGAAACTATACATATTCTAACTGAAAAAATGTTTGAACTTTTTTGCAAATCAAAGTCTACGGGAAGCTAGACTGCACGCCGATTCGCAACTCCCGCGGCGACCTTGCTATAACACTCTGCCACAGCTCCGTTATTTTGATGATTAAATAATTAAAAAAAATTGTTTTGTATACACTGAGAAAAAAACCAATTAAATAAAAAAAATATGTTGGTTGATCCAAATAAATGTGCTGCTGCGGAGTGCTACCGATATATAAGATTGTTACAATACTATAAAATATTGGAAAATGTGATTGATTTAAATAACATATTATTTTATTTGAAAAAGCTCTTCTGTTCTCTGAATATCTACATTAACCTTCAAATAAAATTATATACTATTGTAATCACTCTATATACAATACGTAGATGTATGGATGAAATAATTAAGCAGTTGCTACAACATTTTTTGTTTCGTACAAAAATATAATCAATAGAATTAGTTATTTCTTTACTGCATCGAAACGAATATACCATGGGACGTAAGTTTTTCAATTTGTTTTAAATTTTAAATAAAAAGAGAGCATTAGAATGATCATCCACGATAATAGTGGAGAGAATATCAGATATCCAATGGAATATCCATGGAGAAAACATCAGATATTCAACTGATAAGAACAGATACTACACTTTGATCTTAGCCACGGGCCATGAAGGGATAGAGCTGTTTAGAGTTTCTCCGGCGTTTAAGTAGATTTTTGGTTCGCGCTACGCTTACGAGAAACGATCGCACGGGCGGCTTCTGGCGGTTACTCCGAGAACTACGGGTTTCCTCACACCTATAATTTCGGTGGCGCTCGGCAATGATTTGGTTAAATTTTTTTAACCAAATGTGCAAGAAACAAATTTTATTTTCGCATAATTTTTTAACCAATTCAGACAATTGCTTGATATTTTTCAATAAAAATAAAATATTGATACATTAACGAATAATGTACTTGGAAATCGATATCGGATATGGTGAAAAAAATAAAATAACATATATACTCAATAGAAATTTTATCTGAATCAAACGAGCGAAATTCTATTTTTCTTGTGTACTCTAATCAACGATATTCATGTTATGAATTGAAACGCTTTTTTTTGTTTGTTGCAGAAAATGCATTCAAACTATATAATGTGTTCGCGATAATTTGTTAGATAGTTTCAATAATACATCTCGGCTAACAAATATATCTTTTGAATGGAGAAAAACTTTTTATTTTATAATATTATTAAAGTCTTGTTTGGACTAATAAATCCGATTATTTACACCAACAATTTTACAATCGAATCAACATGATTTCATTCAATAACACCAATGATATTGGATTAATGATTTTTTTTCTCGGTGTACTTAAATATACTATTAAAGTATATCTACAGTTTGATAATTGTAGAATAATAATTTCTTAATTTAAAAAATCCCTCCATATTGCTTATTTTTTTCCTGTCTAAATATATATCCCGCCTTTAATGGGGACCCACCTCCTACGCACGCAGTTTGGGCGAAATCGGTGGGTCTCGATTGGCCTCCTCCCTTTGTCAGTCAACTTGAGTAAACGAGTTTCATGAGGAAGAGGAGGGGTTGTTGTATGGGCCTGTTATAGCAGATTAATTTCCTACTGCAGTAAGTTTTCAATAACTATAACTTCTCTGTACCGAAAACTTTAAACAGGTTTTTCTCAAAAGTACGTTTTTTGAAATTTGAGTACACGATTAATGAAGTTCTATTCGATCAATTGACTTCTTCCAAGGTTTTTCAATTACATAATAACCAACTATCGTCGATGAACTTAAATAAATAGTAAGAAAATGAAATGAAACAATAAATGTTGCATAAAGAAATCGATTTTTTTTTCCGAAAATCATCACTTTAATTTCAAACTAGCACAATTTCTTTAGTTTTATACTTTTATGTGATTTTTGAAGTTCATCGACGACATTTGTTTATGAAAATAATGAAACAATTTTTCCGGTTTGTTCGAGAGAAAATTTGGACAAGCCAGCGTGTAAAGTTCAGCTTCGAAGTTTCTGTGAGTAGCACCACATCGTTGACGAGAAATATACGAAGTGGCCGCGGAAGCCTAATGTGCTTGAAAATTCTTACTCATCGCAGGCATAATGTATTTCCCCCTGAGGTGACCGTGAGCTCTGTCCACTGTGAAGTCTACCGAGACCTTTGCCAAGTCGGATAAGAGCTGGTAACTATTGGACTTCGATTGCTCGAACTCAACGCGAGTAACTGCGATTTCCCATTGTCCGGTCGTTTCAAAGAAATCCGTCGCGACCTACGAGAAACGGAAGGAAAAACGTGGGATGACTTTATCAAAGTTTACGTCGAGATGGAAGGAATACCGGCAAGGTTTTGTCTGAGCGCTTACCGTTTTACTCGATGGAAACGTCGGTTGGAACACTATCGGTCCTCCTGTGACGCCCATGGACGACATAACGAGAGTACAAGTGTGGCGATCGTAAGGCCACAGTGTGTAATCAGTCTGACAAGCGATGGTGTGCTGGTATTTCGGTGCGCAACCCACATCACCGGTGTAATAAACTGTGCAATGAACGCCCGCGAAACCGTTTTCGCGAGAGGCACCGCTACCTCTGAACAGGGTTGCAAATAACGCATTACTTTTTGTTATGCATTCGCGTTTTCATTACTCATTACTTTACATTTTTTGATGAAAAAAATGTCATTACCCATTACATTACATTTAGTAATGTAAAAAATTTCCATTACTCGTTACATTACATTTTGTAATGCGAACAATTGACATTACTCATTACATTGAATTTTGTAATGTAACAAATTTGCATTACTCGTTGAATTAAGGCGATCCTCTAGTTTCTCGGGTCGAAAAAATCGATTTTTTTCTTCATAAATCACATCTACAACATGTGTAGAAAATGTGTGTCAAAGGATTTTTCGATATTCGAAGTGGTTCACAAGTTACGGCCCTGGAACGGAGCAGGTATACTTTCAAACGCGTTTTTCTCGAAACACCATTTTTCGAAACGGTGACCACGATATTTCAGAAACTACTGCACCGATCTTGTTCAAATTTATACAGCATCTTTAATATGTTATAAGCCAGCGATTGAACTAGGATTATCATGATTGCTTCGATAGTTTTTTTGTACGAGCGAAAAACTTAAGAAAAAATGAGTAAAAAATAGAATGTAATTTTCAAAAGTGTATAAAAAAGTCAATTTTTGTAATTTAGAATTCAGTCTAGTTCAATCGCTAGTCGTAAATATGAAGATTAAAATGCCGTTTGGTTTTTTTATTTCAGATAAGCAGAACAGCCGCAATCTTGGTCACCGTCAAGCACCTCTTTTACTTGATGTCTTCCTGTCGGCCACTATAACTTTTATTCTATTATATATTTTGACTTCAAAAAATTGGTAAAGCTTATTTAAATGTTAATAAAGATTATGCAAAAAAAATGAGATTGATTATTTCGATGCTTTGCCCGTAAAAAATTATTGAAAAAGCCGTAAAAAAACAGCCGAGAAACTAGAGAACCGCGTTAAATCTTGTAGTGTAAAAAACATTCATTACTCATTACATTGGAATTTGTAATGCGAAATATTTTCATTACCCATTACAATGTAATGGGCAATGGAATTTGTCTACATTGCAAAGTCCAATGTAATGACTAATGGAAATATTTTACATTACAAAATGTAATGTAATGAGGAATGGATTTTTTTCACATTACTAATGCAATGCAATGTAAAAAATCTCCATTACTCATTACAATGGAATGAGGATTATTATTCGTTTCCCATTACGGGCAGCGGTTTTTGCACTGGATCGATCTGACACGATGGGAAACGAATAATAATCCATATTGCCTTGTAATGAGTAATGGAGATTTTTCACATTACATTAGTGATGTGAACAAATTCCATTACTCATTACATTAAATATAGTAATGTAAAAAATGTCCATTCCCCATTACAATGTAATGTGTAATTAAATTTTTTGGCATTACACATTACATTGCATTTTGTAGTGAAAATGTTTCGCATTACAAGATGTAATGTAACGAGTAATGGAATTTTTACATTACAAATTCCAATGTAATGAGTAACGGAAATTTTTTACAATACAAAATATAATTAATGAATAATGAACATTTTTTACATTACACAATCCAATGTAATGAATAACGGAAATTGTTTACATTACAAAATATTATCTAATGAGTAATGGCATTTTTTTACATTACTGAATGTAATGTAATAGGTAATGAAATATTTCTTCATTACCCATTAAAAAATTAACGAATAATGCATTACTTTTTCATTACAAATTTCGCAACCCTGCCTCTGAATGTCATCGCACGTATGTATTTTCCTTTTCGTTTTTATGGTCCATAATTCATGCCCGTGAACGATTTTCGAACAATGTGGGAAACTTTACATTAAAATTGGACGAGACCACAGATGAATCATTTCGCGTGGCTGCTTCAAGAGCGCAATGTAATGATATCATTTTTTTATTTCACTTGCATTAAGGGATCATCACAGTGTGAAATTTTCGAAAAAACAATTTTTTTGCATTATACGATAGTTATGGACGGTTATAAACACGATTCTTGGCAACAGGAAATACATATGATGATTTTGAGTTCAGTTTACTTATTTCTGCACCACTTCGGTTAAAAATCATACCAGAAACGTGTTGGGCGATCTACAAATGCTTAAGGGGTCATCACGGTGTAGAATTTTCAAAAAATCTATTTTTTTTTGTATTATCCGATAGTATAGACGGTTACAAACATGGACAAACATCGCCGATTGATCGTAAGTAGACTTTTTATATGAAAATCCCGCACTCGAAACTTTGAACGCGTTTTTCTCGAAATGTCGTTTTTCAAAACGGTGTACACTCTCAAAGGAAAAGTTTTCAGGCTATCCCTCTCAAATGTTGACACTACATTCTTCACGCCATTCTTTATCTTACTATGGAAGCTGTTTTTTTTATCTGAAAATTTTTTTTAACGAAAAACTGTCGAAAGAATAGGCTAAATTCGATACTTGTTTTTCAAACCGCCGCCATTTTGTCAATTTTGATTTTAAAAAACCTCCATAGGATGATAACGGCTTTCATACTGATTAATAATTTTTTTACAAATTTTGTTGCAGATAATTTTTACGGCTACAACCGTGTACACCGTGGGACTAACTTTTTTGCGACGACATTTTCAACCGTTGAAAAAAAATGGAAAAAAATAGAGAAACGTTTAAAAAATTATTTTCCGTTTTTCATGGGTGCTTTGATTTGGCATAAAAAATCATACTGATTAGCATATTTTAAACATCGGAAAAAAAACGCGAATATCAGCTTTTTTCGACCCGTTATACTGTGATGATCCTTTAAGGACAGCTTACCGTTCATGACGATGAACAATTCGTTTTTTTATCATAATTTGCACCCGTAAAGGATTTCGAACGGATATTTTCATATCTAAAGTATTTTAAAATTTACAGCCTGTGGAGCGGAACCGTCCGCCGGCTAGGAAACAGGTAGCTGAGGCGCTCGGAGCGTCTTTCTGAAAAAAGCATTTTTCAGCGCGCAGGGCGCTCTACAGCTTCAACGAATGAACCGATTCACATGAATCTCAGCGCAATTGAAAGTAAATTCAATTTGGAGGAACACACAGGAAGCGATTTTGTCAAAAATTGATTCAGAATTTCTTTTTTCGTTTGTTAAAGCAAATAAAAATCGGGCAAAAAAATTGCGCTTTTTCCAAATGGCTACCACATTGTTATCCAAGGTTTTTTCAGAAAACCAAAAAACGACAAGGCCTTCCAAATTTCGTCTCGTTTAATCATTATTAACCCGTTTTTTTTTACATGAACTGGCAAGGCTGTAGAGCGCCCCGTGTAGACCAAAACACGCCCTTCGTGGCTTCATTTGACGGGAGCTGGAGCCGACTTTTTGGATTAAGGGGTTACCCCCACTTGCGATTTTGAAAAAATCGATTTTTTTATTGCATTTTTTTGAAGTATAAGTATCCGGGCCCATACTTCCGTATGGGCCCGGAATAGATGACTCTATGTAAGTTTACAAAAAAATATGTTTTCTTCGTGTAAACTGAAATTGAAACTTTAAACGCGTTTTTCTCAAAATGGCATTTCTGAACTCGGTGACCAAGATTACTCGAACACTAATGAACCGATCTTCTTGAAATTTTGCAGGCTTATTTAATACATAAAAATGTAGTATTTAATCGTTCGATTTTTTTTTCGAAAAAAAATGGCCGTTTTATAGCCAAAAACGGCCGTTTTTTTTTCGTTAAAATCGAACCATTAACTTTGACTGTCCGCCATTATGTGAAAGATGAATATTTTTTAAAATCCTTCGATTAAAGACTAGTTTATACTTATATTTGACTAAATCCATCCGCATTTTTTTTCCGATTATCCACTTCGCCGCAATGTTGGTCACCGCACACCGTGTATATAAAAACATTATTTCATTGACGGCCATTTGCCACTAAACAATGTAATATTTTTCAATGAAAAAATTACTGAAATTTCTTCAAGATGTGTTCTTTAAGATGGTATATTCATCGATTAAAAAAGTTTTGTAGTTTTCTTTAAAAAAAATCATGAAAAAGGCCTTTTTTGCGCTACAAGTGGGGGTAACGCCTTAAATAAAAATTGGAATTTATTCGCCATTGATAGAAGAATAAAATACGTTGAAACCCATTTCCAAAAGTATTAATTTTATGTCAAAGAACAAGTAATTGAGTACAATTATAATATGTATGATTTATAACCAGGAAAGGGTGGATCGAGAGACGACAAAGTATTCCAAATAATGGAAAATCGACTGGATATATGGAAGTTAAAATGATTTTGAATTTGGAAGTTTTTTGTTTGGGCTGGAATGTCTAATTCGTCAATTCGCTTGTATTAAAAAATATATATTAAGTAAATATGGCCCACCTTTACTTTCCACATATATTAGGATTCATCATTTATCATTTAAAATAATACGATTCAATATAATATTGATATAATAATCATATTCTTACCATTTCACACTGCGGAAATATAATGGACTTTATTTTTTCACTTTTATTTATATGAGAGTTTCCCAGGAACGTGCAGTTTCAAACAAAAATCAGTCCCCGCGAGGAATCTTCATCGAAAGTGGTAAATATATTGAGAGCGCGAGCCCGTGTGGACTACCAAAACTTTTCACTCGCAGACAACGTAAGTAGAAAGTGCGAGGTAAATAGATCAAATTTACTCACAGATTTTGAAAGAATATGTCGGGTGTCCAAATTTCCGAGCCAACCACACCGAGAGATCGCACTGTATCAAATTTATCGGGTGACCACTTCAGATGCTCGTCATTCCACGTCTTAAACAAATCGGCTACCGTGAGAATCGTCGATTCAAGGCTTGAGGGGGGAGATACCTTTATGCGAGGAAAAAATTTGCCGATATTCAGGATTCTTTTAAAAGGAAATACTTTTTCACCATTTTTGAAACTCAGGGTATACTTTATTACTACTTTAGGCTGTTACATGGTATTTTTTTTATTAATCTTAAAACATGGCGGTGGTATGAGACGATCTTCTAGACAGCATTTCCTAAACTGGTGTGACGTATAGCTAAAAAAAACTCGGACAAGTGCGAATCGGGCCTCGCTTTATTGGGGTTCCATACATTTGACCAATTAACTTTCTGTTTAAACTAGATATTGAATTTGGTAATGATTTTTGTCTGTCTTAGATCTTAGGTAGTACTACTATCTCTGCACACACGAACGCAAATACACACAGGCTTTTTTCATGATCATATCATCTATTTTGAGCCCGTTCAAACGATATTTAGGAAAATATCATTTTTAAGATTTTTTTCCGTCTTTGAGCCGTTTTCCACCTAGAAGATCGCATTTTTCACCTATGGTCCCTCAGAGACTTTTGTTCATCATGACGAGGACAATTTTGTAAGGCAATAAAAAATTTGACCTTGAATGTCGGGGTCAAGGTCAATTTTGCGGCTACAAGTTTTGATAGGTTCACCGATCTCGAGCTGGAGAATCATCTGGCGAAGTAGCGACCAATCGTTTCTTTCCACCCTGTACTAAACTAAAACTATATGGGGTAATGATAGCTAAAGAAAGCTTTGTATACTCCTGCTGTAAACTAATAATGACAATGTATAAAATTAATATTATTTAAATATTTACAATATCCAAAGACTAAGTTCCGACTCCAAAGAAGTTTTGGAGTCGGTTCCAGCCAATTGCCAATATTGTCACTTTTTCGCAAAAAAAGAGGAGGCGAAGAAAAATAAATAAAATATACGATATACAGTCTTTTTAAATTTGCAATCTCGTTTCTGCCGTGACATCAATCTCTCGTTCTTGGCTGGCACCGACTCCAAAAATAAGTCATGTGGTATTGTAAATATTTTAATAACAATAAGTTAATATATTTTCATTATAAATTTATTGTATTATGTATACAATAAATTATTATATATACTACATTATGAATCGGCGTTTTCAGTATTTGTTTTTAAAATACAGTATTTGGTACACAATATACAGAAATTCCAAATTCCTAACTAGTTTAGTTTTTGACATATACCCCGTAACAAAATAGGTCTGTAACTGACAACTTTGACGGCCCCCATTTCTTTATTTTTAAGGATAAAAAAGAAAAAAAATATATTTGTTCTCTACTCAATGAGCTTTAGACAATGACACCCCACATGCCAGGGTGAGACATTTTTTTCTGCTCCTTTTTCATGTATGAGACCCGCATAAAAAATAATTTAATTGAATTTCTAATTCAATATTCGGTTTTGGGTCTACATTCTACACATAATATCATCATTTCAGGTCCGTAACTCATTCCGTTTACGAGCTAGAGACCCGTGGCATACAGACGGACGGGAGAGCGACAGCAAGATGGCTCCGTTTTGCTCTTTGGGTACAGAACCCTAAAAACGAATCGACCGATTCTGATGAAATTTACTATAAATCTGTCTAACCTTTTTGTCTAAAACGTGGCCCTGAATGTTTTTGAAAATAAAAATAAAAGTATTATTTATTGCAAAATGGAGCTTTTTTTTGCGGAAAATTCAATCTTTTCATTTCAAAATTTACCATTTTATCAATCTTCAACATTTCTCACTTTTTCTTGGTTCATATTCTGCGTATGAGCGTTAATGAAAGAGAAATCGTCGTTGGTTTTTTTTTAGATCAGTCTCGCCGACGCTACGTGTCACGCCGTCTGAAAACATCCTCCGCAACCCGTTTAGAAGACCGTGCCATACCTCCGTCATTCTTAACTATTAATTCGAAAAAACCATGTAACAGCGAAAAGTAGAAATAAAACATACCCCGAGTCTCAAAATGGTGAAGAAATCTTTCTTTAAAAAAAAGTCATGAAAACCAGCAATTTTTTTCTCGCCTAAAGGTATCTCTCCCCCTTAATAAGATAGATAATGAAGCTTCGATCAACTCACGATGTACATCCACGAGTTGAGTTCCAGATTACCGTCGAAATCATCCTACGAACATATGGAGAAGAAACTTTCTCAAGCCACGTGCCCAAGTTGCACGAATTAAGGCCTTAGGCCACAGTAACGGGTACAAAATCATGTGCGAATTTAACAAATGTTTTTCCTATGAAAAAGTGGTTCATTCATAAAATTAATTACACATCTATTTAATATGAATATCAAGCTGTTGGAAAATATATAAATTTTTTTTAATGTACAAAGTGGCCGACTACTCGAAACTTCTCGAAACAACTTTTTTCCAATTGGGGTGACAAATAACTTCAACAATTTTCACTCGATTTACTTCAAATTTAAACGTTATGTTCCTAATTGCATTTCGCAGAGAAGTGCGTACGGAATTTCGGATTAATCAAAAACTTTTCATTTTATGAGCAGTTTATGAGCAGTTATAACGAAATTTTTCACTGAAAATTCTTTTTTTAAGTTCAAATACCTACAACTTTTGAATAAAACAATATTTTTTAAATTCTGTACGTACTTCTCTAGGTATTCTAATGTAGATTGACGAGAATTTTTGTTTTTCGTTCAAGGTAAAAATTGTGGATGCTAAATGTCACGCCGCGGAGTGCCTAAAAAAAGATAAGAAAATAAAATATTAGTAGTCGGCCATTTTGTACATCGAAAAAAAAATTCTAACAGCTTGATATTCATACTAAATAGATGTGTAATTAATTTTATGAGTGAACCACTTTTTCATACGAAAAAAATTGTTAAATTCGCACATGATTTTATACCCGTTACTGTGGCCTAAGGCCTTAAAATAAACCAACAAGCGGACGGTAGTGGACGCGCGTTAGGTGCGCGGCTTTGGCGATCTTCGAATATATCTTTCTACTGATAAGGAACGTCACTGTGGTGTCCGCCTCCGATTTTACTAAAACTCGTATAAGATAGACGGCCCAGTGGCCGTCAGGGTCCTAGTGAACGTCACGTTTACGCATTAAATAAGTATTTTAAGATAAAACTCATTCCTTCGTGCAGATCTGTGGTATATTCGCTCCCAGGAGGTATTTACTGTGTTATATTACATTTTCACACGCGTAAGTATACGTATTCAAGAATATCCCGAGTCGAAATTTTTAGCCTCCTCTGAACCCTCGCAGGACCCATTTCTTTTGTAATACATAAGCCGCCAGCCTCCGTTGAACCTACGAAACCTCATTTGTCGAGTTCAGTGCCATGAAGAGACCTCCTCTTGGCCCAGGGTAGCCTCTGTTAGACCTCCGAAACCTTCTCTCGACCCCCAGTTTCAGTGAAACGTGCAGAGCACAGGCCTCCTTAACCTGCTTTCAACCTCAAACTGTTGCCTCGACCCCACCTAACCTGCTTTCGGCCCAAATTCGATATCTCCTCCATCATCATTCCATTGTGACCTGATCGGTAACCCGTTCGATGACGAAAATAATACGAAATTAATAAAAATACATCGTCCCCTTATCAAATTAATAGTCCAATATTAATATGCGAAAACAATCAAATTTGCTCAATGTCGATTTATTATTATTTTATAGGCAATTGATAAAAGAATGCTTGTGTATACAGTCTTACTCCAATTCTATCGGATTAATAGGCATTTTCCTGTGAGAAAAAATCTCACAGGAAAATTCTTTAAAAAATGCCAGTCTACCCAGTAGGTTCAGTAAGCTTACGCGACGTTTTTCGTTCTTGACATTTCTTCTTAAGCCCTCTAGTTCTTGAGTTACATTGCATTATCTAGAATTAGTCTTTTTAGCAAAAATGAAATAACATTGCGAAAAAAATCGTACAAAACTTTATAAAAAACGCAAATGAAGTTCCTACTACCCCGTTTAAGTTTATCATGGATAAACGTAACAATTTTTTTTTCCATAAGTCATGCGTTCAATTCTTGATGGTCGAAAAAAAGCCGAAAATCAGTCACGTATAAAAGTGCGTACCGGGTCGAAAAGAAAATGATAAAAAAATATTTCAGAAAAGCAATATACAGCTGAATTTATTCCCGTCAAAACTCCGTTCGGTAAATTTGGTTATCTTTTTTTTACGCAGCTATGTGACTTTTAGTGCAGCAAGAAATATCGACTGGTGTATCCAAACATTTAAGCGACGGTATATATTATATATATATATATAATACTCGAAATATGTGGTTGCGTTAATATATTCGAATATACACTACCAGTCAAAAGTATTCGGACACTTCAGATAACTGCAAAACTCAATATCACTTTGGATCATTGCAAACTTATGGTAGAATAATAATTATTTTACGAAGATACTATAAAGCTCTGTGAAATTACTTAATTATATAGATCTTTATAGTATCTTCGTGAAATAATAAATGAAATGAATTATATTACTCTAACATTATTTGGCAATTATCCAGCGCTCAAAAGTTTTGCGATTATGTGGAGTGTCCGAAAACTTTTAGCTGGCAGTGTATATCTAAATAACATATAATGTTGATTTCTATATGGAACGATAGGGTGTTAATTATAGTCTATTTCATGTTCTGAAGGATTGAAATTGTCGGTTTAGAATTCAACCTCATTCGATTTTTTCTTTTTGTTTTTGTTCGTTTTGTTTTTTTTTGTTTATTCAATAATCAGTTGATAAATGGCGACGGCCGATTACCGTCGATTTCAAATAAGATGTTTGATTTTTCCTTGTTTTCGTTTTTAGCACGTCGAAAATTTAAAAAATATTTCCACGTGTATGTATGAAGCATATTTTTATTTTTTCCCGCTAAATATTATGATATTAACTAACCGCGTCTATTTGATTTTTTTAAAATTTGTATTAACTAGATTTTTCATAGAACCAAATTTTTCCTATTGCATTCCATTATTAAAATGATTAATTTAAAAAATGTTTATTTATAGAAAATCAATCTATTTAATACCGTCCAATAACTACATATTTTATTTGATCCTAATAAATCTGTAATTCGGTTTCATCAGTTTAACATTTTCATCTGTTCAAAAAAACAATTTAGTCAAGTTCACTGAATGGATCTAGTTATTTTTTTTAAATTTACCTTAAATAGAATATTTGTAGAGTTAAGCATTTTTCTATTTGATTGAACTAATGGTCCATCTTTATTGCAACACTCATATCAAGGGGGCGGGGGGTAGTGAAGGTGGAGAGAGAGGAATTCACTACCCCCCGCCTATTATATATATATATATATATATATATATAATTCCTCTCTCTCCACCTTCACTAACCCCCGCCCCTTTGATATGAGTGTTACAATAAAGATGGACCATTAGTTCAATCAAATAGAAAAATGCTTAACTCTACAAATATTTTATTTAAGGTAAATTAAAAAAAAATAACTAGATCCATTCAGTGAACTCGACTAAATTGTTTTTTTGAACAGATGAAAATGTTAAACTGATGAAACCGAATCACAGATTTATTAGAATCAAATAAAATATGCAGTTATTGGACGATATTAAATAGATTGATTTTCTATAAATAAACATATACATATACACACACACACACACACACACACACGCGCGCGCGTTTGTGTGTGTGTCTGTGTGTTTGAAAAATCTATTGCTTATGTGATACAACAAATAGTTGGAGGTATTCATTTGGTCTCTTATGCCATATCAGCGACCAAAATGTTATAAGCACTCGGTAGCATAGGGGCAGCGGCGCGTAGTTATGAGTAGGTAGGACTAGGTTCAAATCGCATATAGGGCAAATATTTTCTTCGAAAAAAATCATTTCCAAAGGCCAGGGAATGACGAATTACGATGAAAAATCCTTGTAGTAAAGCTCTCAAATAATGCGTTCATTTTATTTTCGATTTATGAAATATTTTTTGCATATAGTACACTAAGCTTTACAGTGTACATTGTAAGCAAATGAAGATTAATTTGAATCTCATCTTTATTAACATATATAAATATATTTGAAAGAAATATGATCGTAGTAGGCTGGGAGACAAGGAAAAAACCTATTTTATTTAAATAGATTCTATATAAATTAATTTTTTTGTTTAGCCGTGTACAGTAGGCCGAAAGGGGGAGCAGTAGGTTCTGCGGGAGCGCTCGAAGTAGGCCCACCTGAGGTTCCGTAGGTTCAATTGTGACCCTCCCTGACCTCCTTTGAGTCAAAAAGTCTACTTTCTGCCATTCCGGAGGTTCATCGGAGGCTCTAACGCATGGTACTTTCAAACATTGTACCCTCCTTTAGATACCTAATAACCCGCTCACGCCGATTTCTGCTCGCCATCATTTTGTGGGTTGAACGCGGCTCGAAAATTTCGACTCGGGTAATCAAATTAAATATATTCCGCTATGACGTCGAGCTGTCATTTCGGCCGAATCCTTCATTAGGAGGTTAACGTGAACCATGTCACATCTTGGGTGATTTGAGAATGCCTGTGGACTTGCGTGAAGTAAGTTTTCCTTCAAGTGATAACAAAGATCTTAGTTTTGCGTTTAGCATAGAAAATTATAGTTTTACGTTAATTTCAACGAGCTTTCATATATGACGATTACCGGTTCAGCAACATAAACACTCTGCCGATTAATCGCCATGGCTGTCGACAGCTGGGACAATGTTAGCAAAAAAATAATCTTACGAATCAAATATTAGTTTATAGAAAATCAGAAAAGAAATATTGGGTCCGTAATTAGCATTGTCTGAAGCATCCACGGACCAGCAATCGTCATACACATATTCGCGATAGTAAAAAGATGTACATATAAATAAATGTTGTCGATTACTGGGTCGTGACCATGTCGATAACTGGGTACGTCTTGAACACAGGTCAACACCACTCGATCGAAATAATATTAAACATTATTTTATGAAAGAATAGTTGTTTATAATGACTACAAATAAATAAAAATTATAATTCTGACGTAATAGGCAATAATTAGTTTTGCTTTTGAAATTAATAAAGTTGTATGGAAGAGAAATTCATGTTCCAAACTCTTTATCAAATGTTTTAATGAAAATTATAAAGTTTGTGACCGAGTGCATAATAATAAATATAAAAAATATTTATTTTTGTACATTTGGCCCCATTTTTAGGACAGTCGCATTTTTGACTGAAACAACGGCCTTTGTTCTTTTCCGAGAACCACAATTATTAATCGATTGTAAAAATCGTGTGCACATCGCCATAAAATGTATCTAAGAAGTTATAGTTGAAATTTGAAGTCAATCGGTCAAAAAATGTAGGACCTACGAGTCCGCCCGATTTTGAAATAATTTCTTCATGGAAAACGCGTTTAAAGTTTTAAAAACATTTTGCTAGATGTATTAAAAAAATAATCCACCTAAAATAACTCTTCCATAACATTTTTGGCATGTTTATACATTATTTAATTCGATACAAAAAAAAAAACTTTTTTTTTTCAAATGTATATAAGGCCTCAAAGCAGTTGGAACGCATGTCACGATTAGTGGGACGTTCCCATGGCGATTACCAGACCAACTATCATGGCCGCATGACGATGACTCGTACAATAGCATTTTATAACCTTTACGAAATATTTTCTCGAAAACTGTACCCGGCACGGAAATTTCACAACGACCTTCTTCGTAATAAAAAACTGATTAAGAACGACTTAAAATAACTTTTACTCACTTTCCTGGTTGAGCTATATAAATTTGCAAAGTCAACCGATCTGCTTAAGGTGACGATTACTCGGCTATCTACCTTATGTGATGGAGCATTAAAAACTATCAGATCCGTGTTTTTTATGGGCAGAACAAATCTTTTGAAAAACATTTTCACACACCTTTGACGATTTTTTAAATAAAAATGGCAGATTTTAGGGAAAATTAATGATGAATTCGTGTTAAGGAGATAAAAATACATCAATTGAGACATACAAATGTTACAAATTCATTTTTTGTTCGTTTTAATCTGAAACTTTGCTCTGCGCTCATCCTTTTCGAAGTCGTATCCTCTTTAAAATGCCGTTTCATTCATCGAGCTCCGTTTATTTTTCGATTTTTGGTAGAATTTCGAAGTCGGACCATCGACTTTCGCGAATTTTTTCACGCATACCCCTTTGCCTCTTTTCCGGAAATTTTTCAAATGCTCTTTCCGGGATGACAAATTTATTGAGATATCGAAATGAATCAAGCGGTATTCTCCAAGTCTACCAAAATCTTTTTTAAAAACCTACCAATAAGTTTATGCCACTCAAATTGGACCGACGCTACGGCCATTTGAAATTCAGGGAATTCAGAGTCTTTACACTTAGTCTAATTAGCTTGCTAATTCAGTATCGACGCGAATTTCGAATGTATTGTACAACCATAACTCGCTCATGGCGCAGTCAAAATATCAAAGAATAGGGCTCGCCTTGGCCATGCCCGTGTCAAAATTTTTAGCCTCCTCTGAACCCTCGCAGCACCCATTTCTATTGTAATACATAAGCCGCCAGCCTCCGTTGAGCTGACGACACCCCATTTATCGAGTTCAGTGCCATGAAGAGACCTCCTTTTGGTCCAGTGTAGCCTCTGTTAGACCTCCCAAACCTTCTTTCGACCCCCAGTCTCAGTGAAACGTGCAGAACACAGGCCTCCTTAACCTGCTTTCAATCTCAAACCGTTGCCTCAACCCCACCTAACCTGCCTTCGGCCCAAATCCGATATCTCCTCCATCATCACTCCATTGTGGCCTGATCGGTAACCCGTTCGATGACGAAAATAATACGTTTTCCCTGATTATCGCCCGAAGAACGGTACAGGTAAATATGCATTATCAGATGATGAATACATACTACACAATTAATAAAAATACATCGTCGCCTTATCAAATTATTAGTGCAATATTAATATACGAATTCAACCTCATTCGATTTTTTGTTTATTTTTTTCCTTTTGCATTTTTTTGGTTCATTCAATAATGGGTCGATAAATGGCGATGGCCGATTACCGTCGATTTCAAATAAAATGTTTGAATTTCTTTGTTTTCATTTTAAGCACGTCGAAAATAAAAATATACTTCCACGTGTATGTGTGAAGGATATTTTTATTTCTTTTCGCTAAATATTATGATATTAACTAACCGCGTCTATTTGATTCTTTTTCATTCGAATTAACTAGATTTTTCATAGAACCAAATTTTTCCTATTGCATTCCATTATTAGAATTATTTATTTCAAATATGTTTATTTATTCGAATCAATCTATTTAATATCGTCCAATAACTAAATGTTTTATTTAATCCTAATAAATCTGTGATTCGGTTTCATCAATTAAACATTTTCATCTGTTCAAAAAAACAATTTAGTTAAGTTCACAGAATGGATCTAGTTAATTTTTTTTAATTTACCTTAAATAGAATTTTCGTAGAGTTAACCATTTTTCTATTTGATTGAACTAATGGTACATCTTTATTGCAACACTCATATCAGTGGGGCGTGTGGGTAGAGAAGGTGGAGAGAGAGGAATTATATATATATATATATATATATATATATATATATATATATATATATATATATATATATATATATATATAGGGGAGACCGGGGCAAAATGGTATAGCGGGGCATAATGGGACCCGGGCAAAATGGGACCGGGGCAAAACGGGTTTGGGGCAAAATGGAATAGTGAAAATCAACACTGCTGGAAAATACGTCATTGGGGCAAAACGGGACTGGGGCAAAATGGGCCGGAGAAAATCAAGCTCCTCAGAAAGAGGCGGTTGGGGCAAAACGGGATCGGGGCAAAATGGGACAGTGGAATAATTCGATGCAGAAACGAAAGAAATGCAGGGGTAAAAAACGAGGGGTAATAAATGAGTGAAAACAGGTTTTATTGAATGATACACGATATTTGGGTCACACTCTACTTACGATACTATAATTTAACGGTGGCAATGTTTAATTTTTATTGCTTGTTTAACTAAGCTAATTTTATCGGCACAATTGTCGCAAACGGACTCGATTAAGTTATCGTCAGCATGGGCACATGAATAGTGGGCCCATTTGTTATTAAAGTTTGTTAAACAATTACTTTTGATTCTGAGGTCAGAACTGTACTAAACTTGACGTAAATTGTTATTTGAGCCTTCTTATTCGATTGGTACAATTTCTTTGACGTTATTAATTATTTAAATAATCAAGTAATTTTTATAATCTGACGCGTGCAATTTATGGTTTTTTTTTGTTTTTATCTTTCTTTGTTTTTTTTTTAAATTTATTTTCTGCCAACTGCACGTTATTGATACTGATTTTCAAGCCATTGATGAAAATCTAACTCTTGTCAATTTTTACGTAAATTGTTTTATGAAACTAGGACCGCCGCTCCCCATGAAATCGACGGATATGTGTCGACAAATATATCGGTCAGTCCGTATTATCTGCGTATATGTGGACTGAAACGAACCACAAGCACCATTTAGATTAGATTATGTTTCAACAGCTCTTTCATAGAGCCGAAGCATGAATTTTCCTGTCATCCCATTTTGCCCCAAATTCAGCGGGCTGCGACACTTCATTTTTGTGTGTCCCATTTTGCACCTATCCCATTTTGCCCCAAATCAAGCACCAAGAAACTTCATTTTTTGCTATCCCATTATGCCCCGATCCCATTATGCCCCAGTGCCGTTTTGCCCCGGTACCGTTTTGCCCCGCTATGCCATTTTGCCCCGGTCTCCCCTATATATATGTGGGTTCGATTGAAAAATCTATAGCATGTTATTCGATAAAACTCTCTAACTATCACAATGACATTAACTAATTGATCTAGCTTATGTGATACATCAAATAGTTATAGGTATTTATTTCGTCTCTTAAGCCATATCAGCGACCAAAATCTTATAAGCACTCGGTAGTATAGGGGCAGCGTGCGTAGCTATGAGTAGGTAGGTACTAGGTTCGATTCGCATATAGGGCAAATATTTTCTTCGAAAAAAATAATTTCTAAAGGTCAGGGAATTACGAAATACGAAGAAAAATCGTTGTGGTAAAGCTCTTAATTAAGGAATTCATTTTATTTTCGATTTATGAAATATTTTATGCATATAGTACACTTAGTTTTACAGTGTACATTGTAAGTAAATAAAGATTCCTTTGAATCTCATCTTTATTAACATATATAAATATCTTTGAAACAAATATGATCGTAGCAGGCTGTGAGACAAGGAAAAAACCTATTTTATTTAAATAGATCCTATATAAATTAATTTTGTTGTTTAGCAGTGTACAGTAGGCCGAAAGGGGGGGTGCAGTAGGTTCTGCGGGAGCGCTCGAAGTAGGCCCACCTGAGGTTCCGTGGGATCAGTTGTGGTCCTCACTGACCGACTTTGAGTCAAAAGGTCTACTTTCTGCCATGCAGGAGGTTCATCGGAGGCCCTAACGCATGGTATTTTCAAACATTGTACCCTCCTTTAGCTCTCTCGCCGATTTCTGCTCGGGGACGGAAGCCTTCATTTTGTAAGTTGAGGAGCGCGGCTTGAAAATTTCGACTCGGGCATGGTGGCGTCCAGCTCGATTTTGATTAATAAAAGGAGACGCAGTAAGTTTTGGGTAAAGAAATATTGACTCCTAAGACAAAAAATGTCAACAATGCATCTACTAAATTTATTAAAGCCAGAAGAAGCAAGCAATTTTCTAAGATCAGGCTGTGAACAATTTGAAGAATTACTGGGATTAGTTACACCTTACATAATAAAACAAGATACTTGATTCAGAGATGCAGTGAGTCCAAGAGAACGATCATCTGTTACTTTGCGATTCTTAGCAACAGGAAATACATATGAAGATTTGCAGTTCAGTTCATGTATTTCTGCACCACTTCTGTCAAAAATCATACCAGAAACGTGTTGGGTGATCTACAAATGCTCAAAGGATCATCACAGTGTACAATTTTAAAAAATCGATATTTTTGCATTATCCGATAGTATAGACGGTTATAAACATTCACCTGGCATCGCCGATTGATCGTAAGTAGACAATTTATATGAAAATTCCACACTCGAAACTTTAAACGCGTTTTTCTCGAAATGTCGTTTTTCAAAACGGTGTATACTCTCAAAGGAAAAGTTTCAGGCTATCTGTCTCAAACTTTGACACAACATTCTTTACGTCATTCTTTATCTTGCTATGGGAGCTTTTTTAAATCTTCATATTTGTTTTCAACCAAAAACTGTCGAAAAAATAGGCTAAATTCGATACTTTTTTTTTCTTTCAAAACGCCGCCATTTAGTCAATTTTGTTTTTAAAAACCTCCATAGCGAGATAGCGGCTTTCATAGTGATTAATAATCTTTTTACAAATTTTGTTTCAGATAATATTTACGGCCACAACCGTTTACACCGTGAGGACTCCTTTTTTTTTAAGCCATTTTCAACCGTTAAAAAAATGTAACAAAAATAGAAATAAACGCTGGCACATGTATTTTCTTTTTTTTTCACGAGTGCTTTGATTTGATATAAAAAAATCAAACTGATTAGCGTGTTTTAACCATCGAAAAAAAAACCGGGAAAATCAGCTATTTTTTCGCTTCACTGTGATGATCGCTAAAAACATTTCATCCCGGTGCGCACTCCGCCGCGCGTGGCGAACAACTGACATGCGATTTAGACATTCATTGTCTAAATCGCTTTACACTATGCTAAATTCAGCATGCTGACTGATTTAGAGTGGGAGTGCCGACTTTGATTGTCTAATTAGTGTGTCTATCCGTCTAAGTATCTTTACACTTGTCTAAATGCAGAGTCTTTCATCTAGTGCACTGCATTTAGGCGTGTGTAAAAGGGCTTTAAGGGCTTACACCACTGTAAACGTCTAAAATTAAGTGATTTTTTACGATTTTTTAAGGTGGAAGGACAAGTAAGAGGATAATAATATTCAAGGATGTTATCAGTCATATTTTCATGTGAATAACAAAAATTTATATTTAAACATTATACAATGTGGTGACGCTGGAGCCGTTCTCGCGAGGCATGTTGAATTTGATCCGCTCTGCGGCACGCAACATAACTGACGCGAATTTGAATATGGAAAAAAATGTTTAAATTCTATTGATTTACATGAGTCTACCTAGAGAAATACGTAGGGGATTTTGAAAATATGAATTTTCGTGTAATTGGCAAGCATTTAAAGTAAAAACTCAATTTTCGACAGAAAAAAGGCCAATCATTTGTTAATAACTAATGTTACAATTAACTCATGGAAAATCCCGTACGTAATTCTCTTCGGAATGTTATTTTAAGGGAGACTTTGTCCTTGAAAGTTTCAAAAAATCAATTTGAGCTCAACATGAGCAGCTAGAAGAAGAGGAGGGATGTCTCTATGGACCAGGCATTGCCGATTAGCGGTAATTATAAACACATTTGTGTAAACACATTACAAAACTTGAAACGCGTTTTTCTCGAAAACACGTTTTTAAAAATGGCTGACATTCTCCTGACCGCTGTAATTAACATATCGACCTGAAATTTGGAGAGCATACTCAGAAAATATGTCTTCACGGAATGGCGGATCGTTTTTTCGATAGATACATTTTTGCATTTATTATTTATCTTTTTATGCGAAAAAAAAACGCGAAAATTCGATTTTTTTTAATTGCCGCCATTTTCCGAAATTTGTACTAAACGTAAAACCCATCCGTCATTCCATGACCAAAGGGTCACAGATTGATAATATCCTTTGAATTTGTGTTTCAGACCAACAAAGAGGGGGCAGTGATGTCAGCCGTTTACCTCGTGCGATTTCAGGACCGGTTTTCGCGGAGCTGCAACGGCCGCCATTTTGGTTTTTTTTTTCAAAAAAATTTTTTTTAACGTTCTGTATATCATGAATAAAAGCAAGAAAAAAACCGCACTCAAAAAGCTTTACTCGTTTCCTTTAAAAAAATTAAATGTAAACACCTGAAATATGGCACTCCAAGGACAAAGTCTCCGTTAAAGATGTGCTCAAAATTCGGAGTGAAAAGAATGAAAGTTGTTGGAGTCATGCTGTGTGCCGTTTCGAAAAATTGTGTTGTGAGAAAAACAGTCGACGTCTGGCACATGGGCCAGCCACTGCCACGGCAGACCCACACGGGCCTGGGAGCCTTTGTTTTACAGGCACCAAACTTTTTTCTCCTTATTCTAGATGATTGAAAGCATCTGTCAAGCCAATTTGAATAAAATCAATTTTTCGAAAATTCTACAGAGGTTCTACCCCTTAAGGAATATTGGGAAACTAAGAAAAATCAATAAACAAATGAACGTACCATAGTTGCAAATCTGGGTAGAATGTCCATCGTAACGATGGTCCCGTTGCTGTTTTTGCTATGGTGATTGGTCCAGTCGTAGTGGCAAAAAAGGTACTGCTTTAGACGAAGCCTTGTCGATTTGGTGCTGATGTCTTTGCACTCGTAATCGATCGATTGCGCGATCGTCAATGACACCGCGATAAATATAAAGAGGAAGACGAATATCTGCGTTGGTTTCATGGCTGCGACCGCGAAACAAAATCGTGCAACCCACTCGAGGATCGCATCGGGTCTCGACTGGGGCACGTGGCACGGCTTTCAATCAGTAAAAACGATTAAAAAATCTTATCAAACGCCCCGCGAAATTCGATACTTCAAATGATCTCGCATGGCGCGTATGGGAACCCCCCCTTCAATTTCTCCGGCTCCCCTTAACATGCTTCCCGATTAACTTCCCTTTGCTGACCTTCCGTGAAATACCTCATATGCATATTCAATGGACGTCCATTCGTCTAATGCTGAATCGTGAAATCCTTGCAGACTCTTCCTCGCCCCGTTTCGCATTGTTGCCAGTGTTAAAATGAGAAAGAGAAAAAAACGAACTTCATGACAGGACTGAACTTCGATGATAATTATATTTGAGAAATTCTGTAAAAGCGATGAGACTTTTTTGTGACTCAATGTGACGACCCGAAAAACAGGGTTATTAAAATAAATTAATTTTTAAGGAATAAGGAAGACGATTGAAGAATCGTTTGGACATTTATTTGTATGTATGTTAACAAAGTTGTGTGCCAAATTTCATTTGAAAATATTAATGATTAAAGAAGTTATGAACAATCTCGTGAAGGACCTTTGAACGTGAAGGGCTCAACGGTGTACTTGATTTTGGCCGCCTGGTTGGTCTTAAATGAAAAACAGGATACTGGCTATAGCTTAAGGGGGGAGATACCTTCTGGCGGGAAAAAATTGCTGGTGTTCATGATTTTCTTTTAAGGAAATATTTCTTCGCCACTTTGGAGACTTAGGGTAGGTTTTATTACTCTATTTAGCTGTTACGTGGTGTTTTTATTTTGTTGAAATTTATATTTAGCAATGGCGGAGGTATGGCAGGGTCTCCTAAACGGGTCGCGGCGGATATTGTCAAACGGCGTGCCACGTAGCGTCGGCGGGACTGATGTGAAAAAAACCAACGAAAATTTTTCTTTCATTAAGGCGGGATATACATTTACAACGATCAAAAAATCGATTTCTTTTTTTTCTTCTTTAAACAATAGAACTGTATATGTAGAGTATTTTCCCAAAGTTTCAAAGCGAAATTCGAAAAACTTCAAACGTTACAGCCCGTCAACGCTGTGCCTCACTGCTCGGATTCGGACCGGGCGTGAACTTCAAACGCGTTTTTCTCAAAACTGCATCATCGAAATTGGCGTGCAGGATTACTCAAAAACTATCAAGCCGATTAAGTTGAAACTTGGTATAAATATTGGTAATATTGGTACCTTCTACTTGACGAGAATTGTTTTTGAAAAATTGGGAAAAAACTACTTTTTTAATCCACATTTTACAGAAATGTTGCGTGGAATGTTAATTTTTGGTTGTAAATGCGTGCCATTTTCTTAAATTTACATTTTTTTCATTTTTATTACCGTTACATAGAAACTATGCATGTTCTAACTGAAAAAATGTTTAAACGTTTTTGCAAATCAAAGTCTACGGGAAGCTAGACTGCACGACGATTCGCAACTCCCATGGCAACTTTGCTGTAACACTTTGCCAC
The DNA here is from genome assembly GCA_944452715.1 of Ophion slaviceki. Taxonomy (NCBI): domain Eukaryota; kingdom Metazoa; phylum Arthropoda; class Insecta; order Hymenoptera; family Ichneumonidae; genus Ophion; species Ophion slaviceki. The sequence goes on from OX101790.1 coordinate 17,993,242, forward strand.
AGCTCCGCCATTTTGATGACGAATTAATTTAAGGCGTTACCCCCACTTGTAGCGCAAAAAAAGGCCTTTTTCATGAATTTTTTTAAAGAATACTACAAAACTTTTTTAATCGATCAATATACCATCTAAAAGAACACATCTTGAAGAACTTTCAGTAATTTTTTTATTGAAAAATATTACGTTGTTTAGTGGCAAATGGCCGTCAATGAAATAATGTTTTTATATACACGGTTTGCGGTGACCAACATTGCGGCGAAGTGGATCATCTGAAAAAAAATGCGGATGGATTTAGTCAAATATAAGTATAAACTAGTCTTTAATCGAAGGATTTTAAAAAATATTCATTTTTCACAAAATGGCGGACAGTCAAAGTTAATGGTTCGATTTTAACGAAAAAACGGCCGTTTTTTGGCTATAAAACGGCCATTTTTTTTCGAAAAAAAAATCGAACGATTAAAGACTACATTTTTATGTATTAAATAAGCCTGCAAAATTTCAAGAAGATCGGTTCATTAGTGTTCGAGTAATCTTGGTCACCGACTTCAGAAATGCCATTTTGAGAAAAACGCGTTTAAAGTTTCAATTTCAGTTTACACGAAGAAAATATTTTTTTTTGTAAACTTACATAGAGTCATCTATTCCGGGCATCAAAAAAAAACTGCACTTTAAATTGCACTTCAAAAAAATGCAATAAAAAAAAATCGGTTTTTTCAAAATCGCAAGTGGGGGTAACCCCTTAAAAAATTGTATTGTATACTCAAATATACTATTAAAGTATACCTAAAGTTTGATAATTGTAGAATATCTACATGTATATCCCCCCTTAACGCTCCTACGCAGAATATGAACCAAGAAAAAGTGAAAAATGTTGAAAATCGATGAAATGATACGTTTTAAAAGAAGAAAGATTTTTGTCAAAAAGACAATTGTCAAAAAACATTTTCAAACGTTTTCTTTTTCGATTTTTTTAGAAAAAAATGGTGTCATTATTGTTGATAAATATTGAACAAAAAATGTAAGACGAAAAGCGGCGGTCAAAAACTACACGCTGTAGTTTTTGATTATGTCTTTTAATAACATAATAAAAGTTTAAAAGAAGAAAAACGGCGGTCGAAACCTACGCGCTGTAGTTTTTCATTATGTCTTTCAATAACATAATAAAACATTAAAAGAAGAGTAAACTACTATTACATTGAATAAGTGTACCAAATTTCAAGTCAATCCGTTCATTAGGAGCAGAGAAAGCGTAATTTCTGCGCCAGATGTTGAATGATTTTTTGAAATGTTCACAGTAGCCTAACCCCTTTACCTTCTTTCTCGACATGAATGCTAAATAATGGATTCGTTGAATCGTAATTGAGGAAATTATTATTCATTGTGATCATTCGTATGTGAAACAGTGTCAAACCGAAGGTTGCACAGATTTTTCGAGTTATCGTTTTTTTTCGTTACATGTATGAAGTAATTGATAGCTCTTTTAATTTCGGGAACGCCCGATTGATAAGCCGAAACAGACGTACGAGTTTCCAAACAAAATTTGCTGGGCGTCTCTTCTAAAGCAGATTTTTTAATATTAAACATGTCTGTTCCGCACCCTAGGGGAATTATTGTGGAGTTTTAGCGTCACAAATTTTGTGTGACGACACCAGGCGAGGCTTGACGCATGTCTCGACGTGTAAAAAATAAAGAGAGAGAAAGTAAAAAATAAAGAATAAAGGAGTCAATGGCAGAAATAAGATAGACATGTATATGTATCGAATAACGTATAATAAACATAAGGATTAGAAAACCTAAAGAAAAAAATACTGGAGGAGGAAGAAGAAAGAGTACAAAAATCATCATACAATATACAAGTTTATACAAGTACTTGGTGGAGAACGAAGAAAGCCCATGGAAATACTGGAAGGAGGAAGGAGTGAAGGGTAGGGAGAAAGAATTGTGGGCAAGAATAAGATGTGGAAATGTATGGAGGGCGGGAAAGAAGGGGGAGAAAAATTGGCGGTGCAGGATTTGTGAGGAGAAATTTGAGACGGTGGAGTACCTCCTAATTTGCAAAAAAGGCTGGGAAATGATGCGAAAAGAGGCAAGAAAAGAAGCGGAGGAGTGGATACAAGGAGTTGACGAGGTTGCGATAAAGGGGGAAATCATTAATATGTTAAGCGGGAAAATAAATGTGGGAATTTGCCGCTACTTCAAAGAAATAGAGGCATTATGTGCAAAAATGAAAAAAGAGGAAAAAGATGAGAGCGACAGCGATCAGTAGTGATTAGGATATAGGTTAGAATTTTAGACGTAAGTTGTTAGGTGTAAGTCCGTGAATGAGATTGATTGTAAGAAAAGAGACTTTGTAAAAAACTTTATAACAAGTTGTGCAAATAAAACTCTATTATATATATAGGTATAATAAACATTTGAGAATACATTATTATTTTCAATATCCCATTCTCTTGCATGCTGCAGAAACTACATTTTTGTAGCGTGAATGGAATTAGGTCTAATTGGTCCAAGGAAAGTTGGTAGACATAATATCTCGAGAACCACTTGAGGAGCCGGCGAACAAAACCCGACTTGTCCACACTACGACAAATTAAATTTTATTTATTTTTATGCCTAAAAACTGCCATTTCGCTAAAAAAAAGTACTTTTAAACTAATTTTAAGGCATTTATAGCTGGATTTGATTAATAAATATTTCGGGAACTAATCAAGGTGTGCTTGAAAGACATGAAAAATAAAAATAAAATACAATTGACAGTGTAGACAAGTCCGATTTTGTTCGCAAGCTCCTCACTTGATGGATTGTTCCCAAATTAACAGGAGATACGATAAGAAACATCTAAAGGTCGTTGACGATCTCACTAGTTTCAAATCGATCTTCATTTTTTAATAGTTACGCCACGAACCTCTGACTGCATATGGGGTCGATCCGACCCCAGACGTTTTTCAGATCGTTGTATTTCGGTAAATATGCATTTTTTGGAGAGACGTTTTTCATAGTCAATGATCTTTATTTATAGCACAAGATTTATTTATTGAAGAAAAAGAAAAATTAAGTGCCCAACCATTCGTTCAAAGTGGGAGATGCGTTGAAAAATACGTACTTGCACGAAAATGATCATAATTGTTTTTTCAAAATATTAAAAAAAGGCCTTCGAGGTTTTTGAAAAGGAAGGTTTGTAGATACGAAAAAAAATCCAGTGTCGACCGTCTTTCCAAAAAGTATATTTATTCGGAGGTTTGAATTTGAGCATTTTCGGGATAGTGAAAAATGGAAAAAAATCGACTTCGGCAGAATAATTGTTGAAAATGTATATTTTCCGCATTTTATTTACTTCAATCACTTATTATTATTATTCACATTTACCGCAATCCCCCATAAGTCCATTCGGTACTCGTTGCACATAGCCCTCCTGCATGACGGACACTTGCTTTTAGTTTTATGATCGGCATTCTAAATACATAATTTACTGTAGTAGCGCAAAATAAAAAATATCTATGAGCATTTTCTATCGTAACTCACATGCAGTAAGAATAAAACACCAAATTTGAGAAAAAAAAAATGTTTTCACTTTCACCGCACTACTGCATAAACGGGGTCGATTCGACCCCAGGTCCTTTTTCGACAGCTCTCCTCAGTACACGGGCAGGATGTAGGATGGGGGCCGAGCGTCTACCTGTAGAGTAGGAGTGGGGGAAAATTCGAGCGCCGCACTGCAACCGAATAGATTACCCCGTTTTGGGATACAGTCAGTGTAACAAAAAATGGGGTCAAAATGACCCAGTGTGCAGTCGAAGGGTTGAGCTGGGAAGTGTTGATCGCCAAACGTCGCGAAACAAATTTTAATCGCGAATACCTGTAACTTCGTGAAAAATGGTCGTATCGTAAAAAAGAATGGGGTTTTAAAGCTTGAAATCTCTAGTTTACGAATCTCAACGGTGATTTTTTTTTAAGCAACACGCTCGGCGTGAATCTAAGAAATAGCGTGAGACAAAAATTTTCAATTTTTTTTTTCAAAATCGTCGACGGGCTCAAAAAAAGCTTTTTTTTATTTCATCTTTTTTTTTATTTTGAAAATTTTTTGTTTGAAATTAAATTTTTTTTTCAAAATTTTGAATTTTTTTCTTTTTCCAAGATTTAAAGAAAAGTTATTGCGAAACTGTGAGAAAAAATAACGGAAATTTTTTTTTCCATTTTAATCGTCATTAATTGACATTTAAGGAACAATCAAAGTGTTCCTTTAACTTTTGACAAAACTTTGACGCTTTGGTAAAAAATAACGGCTCAGCCGATCAATTCTAAATTGTGGGAGGTCTTTGGGCATGTATTGCACTAAACATAAACCTAGAAACATGCGTCATTTTCGCAATATTTGCAAAGTTGACGTGGATTTTCCAAAACGGAAAAAAGTCATTTTTTCGTACTTTTTGAAATCAATATTAAGGTTAAAAAAAATTCTCTAAACTACCAAAAGGTGCTTCTAGAGAATTTATTCCAATTTACGAAACCCACCTTCAGCTCACTGTACGACCATTTGTTCATGAGATATTGATGATCTACAAAAAATGCTCCTTTTTTCTTTAAACGCCGATGTCTCAGCGAAAAATGATCGTACAGAGGTCCAAAAAATACCGTTTTGAAGCTGAAGAATCAGGCTAAATGACCCTGGTATTGATCAAGCGCGATTTTTTTTCAAAATAAAAAAAAATGAAATTTTGAAAAAAAAACGCTTTTTTTGAGCCCGTGGACGATTTTCAAAAAAATCTAAAATTTTTGCCTCGCGCTATTTCTTAGATTCACGCCGAGCGTGTTGAAAAATAAATGTTTACCAGTGAGATTCGCGAACTAGAGATTTCAAGCTTTAAAACCCAATTTTTTTACGATACGACCATTTTTCACGAAGTTACAGCTATTCAAAAATTATTGAATTTTTTTTTGAAATTTTACCCTTAATTTTTCCCTTAATTTTTCCCTTAATTTTTCCCTTAATTTTTCCCTTAATTTTTCCCTTAATTTTTCCCTTAATTTTTCCCTTAATTTTTCCCTTAATTTTTGTAATGAGTGTATGTACCATTGTGTGACAAAAATGTTTCTTTTTCACCAACCGTTTCGCAGAAAAAGATTGCGGAATTCGGCCATTTTTTCCTGGCCCCTAGGTAGATGTGGTCCCTTAATTTCGTTCGCAAAGCTCCCTCCAACGGAACCCAATGTCGAAAAACGCTCTCGGAAGAAGGTTGAAAATAAAAATTAACAACGAATTAAACCCGCGAATAATAATGATGCAAAAGCAGGCCGTGAGTTTCTGTTTTTTCTTCCTCCGCCCAAATTGACATTTATTTTCACGTACATCCGGTAGACTCACAAGTGTGAACATTGATTATGCGTGACGTTTGCTTCCTTCTCGGGCGTTTATTCCCGTCCACTCACGACGTACGATCGAGACGATAATTTCAAAATTTATTTGTCAATCGTCGTTAATACAGCCAATAAGATATGCTCTGCTCCTTGGGTGATCCCGGTGGCAAAACAATCGTCAACATGACGAGATAAATGAAAAAGGAAATTACGAAGCTGAGGCACTCGAGGATCACCGCCAACTCTTGCCAAGTACGATCCCTCGTGCTCTCAGCGATTTGTCCATTCGACTCGCTGTCATCGAGTACGGCGGTGTCCTTTTTCCGCTCCGAAAAGTTCAGCGTGAGTAACCCACCGATCGGGGAGTTGAGGATCAACGTTGTGCACGACGTCAACCACATGGGAGCTGGTACACTGGTACCGCGCAATTTACGAAGCAGGCACGTCACTATCAACGCCGAGGCTGCCAATCCTATGGAGACCTCGTAGAAAGCGACTGCAAAAGGAGACAATAAATGTCAGTACCGCGTGTCTTTTAATTTTGGGTTCCACATAGCGGACATTTTGTGTAAAAATAAACTTGCTCGTTTTAAATATACTTAATTTAGGCGTTACATTTTAGGAGAAAAAAAAGTTTGACCTTTTTTTATTGGCTTAAGGGAGCCTGAATTAGAAGGTCCGAAAAATCGTTTTTATTGCTTAAATCGACGGATGAACTATCCAAAAATATATTTACAAGGTTACAGAGGCCAATTGTAAATATTTTCGAAGTTATAAGGCCAAACGTAGAGACGCTATTGATATTTCCTCCTATTGAAAACTTTGAAGCGCGTTTGCGCCAGTTTTCATTTTCACGATTTTTCCAAATTGGCGGGCGTGATAGCGAAAAAATCTAAACGACCCATTGAATCAAACCAAAGTTCATTTTCTTCAATATGAAAATGTCTTCTAAGTGAATTAAAAAAGTCGTTGAAAAAGTATTTTTAAATAATTTTTATAGCACGTTTCTTTAAAGGGGCTTTATCAGTGTGACACTTAAAAAATATCGATTTTTTGCGTTTTTCCACAGTTTATACTTTCAAGAATATCCTGTAAAAATTTCTAGGCCGTATCTCTAATACTCCCTGAATGGCAGCCTTCTAAAGAGCAACCGCTCGTAGGTATAAAATGGAGGATAAAAATCTTTAAACGCGTTTTTCTCCAAATGAGACTTTTCAAATTTGCTGACATTGTAACTCGAAGAGCAATTATACGATTGACTTGAAATTTAAACTGACTACTCTTAAATATATTTACTCTACAATGACGTAGGATATTTTTAATTGAATGAAAATTGACGATTTGGCATTGAAAAAAACGACCATTTTATAGGCAAGAAAACAGACTTTTTTCATAACTACGCCATTTTGTTAGATTTTCATATTTTTTTAAAATCCTACGTCATTGTACAGGAAATACCTTCCAGTTTAACGAGATTTTTTCCTTTCGGTTTCAGCTACTCAATCGGCCGAAATCGTGTCAGCAGTGGAGCAACTTTTTTTTGGCGCCTCAATATTTTTCTATGAAAAAATTATGTAATATAGGTCAAATATAGCCAAATATATTCTTAATTTTCCGAAACACTTAATGGAGTACTTTTCTTCCAAAAATTCCCGAAAATCACCCAAATTTTCAGCGTTCACACTGGTATAGCCCCTTAAGGAGGGTCTTTAGGGGAGGAAAAATTTGGTGATTTTCATGATTTTTTTCAAAAGGAAAAATTTCTTCACCGTTTTTGAGACTTAGGGTATGTTTTTTACTACTTTTGGCTGTTAAATGGTATTATTTTTATCAATCTTTAAAAATGGCGGAGGTATGGCACGGTTATCTAAAGTTTAGAAGACCGTGCTATACCTCCGCCATTTTTTTAGTTTAGCTTGGTTTTTTGGCTATACGTTACGTCAGTTTTGAAAATGCAGTTGAGATGCTAAACTGCATTTTCATAGCTTTTGCATATTGTAAAAAACTGCATTTATAGCTAAAATATGAAAATGCAGTTTAGAATCTGAACTGCATTTTCAAAACTGGTGTGACGGTTAGCTAAAAAGCGAATGGCCCGATTCTGATGAAATTTGGTATAAATCTTTCTAAACTTATTGCCTAAAACATGACTCTAAATGTTCTTGAAATAAAAAAAAAGAATTTTTTTATTGCATAATGTAGCAGTTTTTTTCCGGAAAATTCTATCTTTTTGTTTCAAAGCGTACCATTTCGTCGATATTCAACATTTCTCACTTTTTCTTAGTTCATATTCTGCGCATGAGTATTAATGAAAGAAAAATCTTCGATGGTTTTTTATTCAGATTAATCCCGCCGACGCTACGTGTCACGCAGTCTGCCAACATCCGCCGCAACCCGTTTGGCAGGCCGTGCCATACCTCCGCCATTTAAAGACTGAATGACACCTCATCGCGGTCGGTATGGTAGAACAATTATAGATACCCAAAAATCACTGAAACGGCTCTTCAGATCCCGTCGAAACTTTGCCAAACGACGTCAAATAGATAGACGAACAGCTGTCTGCTCCTCAAATTCAGAAAATTTGAGGGCCAGACAGCCGAATTATTTTGACGGTGTTCAGATTTTCGGAATTTTGGTCTTTCGGGTAAAATTCTTTCGGAGTTTTGAGCGTTCTGATCATTCGACGTTCGGAATTTCAACCCGGCCCCTCTCCCTTAAATACATATATTAATGAAACCTCAACCACTGAATTAAATACTCAAAACTCCAATGGATACGTTGCAAAAAAGAAAATGTATGTATGTTGTTTTGGTTTTTCACAAATGCCATTTGAATTTTATCCCATTTTCGGCCGATTTTCGGTGCCTAGTCCCCTTAAAAAAAAAAATAATGAGAATCAGCAATTTTTTTTGCGCCTGAAGGTATCTCCCCCCTTAAATTCATGCGTGCAAAATTTCACGAAAAAGCTTCCTCGAGAAGCCAAACCGGTTCGATCATTTCCACGCTGTGGAACTGATGCCAGTTCCGAAAAACGCGATCGTGTCTCCATGAAGGAATGTAGAGATTGATCGTTCAGTATTGTAGGAGGATGGGCATGGACTCACGTATTTTCGGCATCGTTTCAGATCCGACAATCGGAAAGTACCAGTGCAGGTCGAAGAGTCCGAGTATGTGGCAAATGAAGTTAATGCACGCCACGAACATCCTCTCGGACGACTGCGAATCGAGCCACAGCACTATGAGCGTCAGCACCATAAAAACTGGAATATTTTGAAGGATGGAAAAATGTAAAAATTCGTCAATGATAAATGCTCCAATAATTCTCATAATTCGAGTCGATGTGAAACTTGAAGGATAATCACAGTGTAACATTTTCGAAAAATCGATTCTTTTTGCATTATCCCATAGTATAGACGGTTATAAACATGCTGTTCAATTTATGGGGCGAAATTCGAATAAGTTCGAATAAGTGCGCACTCGAAACTTTAAACGCGTTTTTCTCGAAATGTCGTTTTTCAAAACGGTGTACACTCTCAAAGGAAAAGTTTTCAAGCTATCTGTCTCATAATTTGACACAACATTCTTCACGCCATTCTTTATCTTGCTACAGAAGTTTTTTTGTTAATGTTCATATTTTTTTAAACGAATAACGGTCCAAAAAATAGCCAAAATTCGATACTTTTTTTCAAACCGCTGCCATTTTGTCAATGTTCATTTTAAAAAACCTCCATAGCAAGATAGCGGCTTTTTTGCTGATTGATAATCTTTTTACTAATTTTGTTTCAGATCATATTCACGGCCACAACCGTGTACACCATTAGGACTCCTTTTTTTCGAAGACAATTTCAACCGTTAATAAATGTTAAAAAAAATTAATCTGTTCTTCACGAGTGCTTTGGCTTGACATAAAAAAATCATACTGATAAGCGTATTTTAACCATCGAAAAAAATATCGCGAAAATCAGCTATTTTCGACCCGTTACACTGTGATCCCTTCATTGACGTACAAACGTCACGAAAATTAAGAAATTATAGGCCATTTTTTTTAAGGCACGTAAGAAATTATAGGCCATTTTTTTTAAATGTTTTGAGCTCATTTTCTAAAACGCCTCCGAGCGCTCCGAAACGCACGAAACAGTTTTTAACGAAAAACTGTCGAAAAAATTTTCTTAATACGATACGTTTTTTTTCATACCGCAGCCATTTTGTCAATTTTGATTTTTAAAAAACCTCCATAGCAAGATAGCGATTTTATACTGATTAATGATCTTTTTACGAATTTTGTTTCAGATAATATTTACGGCCACAACCGTGTACACCGTGAGGACTCCTTTTTTGGAGACATTTCCAACCGTTAAAAAAATGTAAGAAAACAAAGATAAACGTGAAAAAAAAATACTTTTCGTTCTTTATGAGTGATCCGATTGAACGTAAAAAAATCAGCCTGATTAGTGTATTTCAACCATCGAAAGAAAAATCGCGAAAATCAGCTATTTTTCGACCCGTTACGCTGTAATGATTCCGTAAGGCGAGATATACATTTACAACGATAAAAAAAACGATTTCTTTTTTTTCTTCTTTAAACGATAGAACTCTATGTGTAGCATATATTTCCAAAGTTTCAAAGCGAAATTCGAAAAACATCAAACGTTACAGCCCGTCAACGCTGTGCCCCGCCACTCGGATTCGGAGCGAGCGTGAACTTCTAACGCGTTTTTCTCAAAACTGCATTATCGAAATTGGCGTGCAGGATTACTCAAAAACTATTAAGGCCTTAGGCTACTCTAGAGGCCGAAAAAATAGGCTTCTTGTGGGTGTTTATCATACATATGAGTGTCTGTATACGATAAATTTGTTGAAGCGATTAATTTCAAAATGGCGGCTGTGCAGCGTTTATCTCAAAACTGCATTTTTTAAGTTGGTCGTAAACATAACTCAGACCATTTGCAACCGATTTACTTGAAATGTTGAATATATCTTGGAAAATACATTGTCTATGGAAGTACGTAGGATTTTTTTTTACATCGCATAGTTCATTTGTTATTAACAATTATCTGGCGATTTTTTAGGCAAATTTTTGAAAAGTGAAAAATTTCGTCAGATAATTGTTAATAACAAATGAACTATGCAATATAAAAAAAATCCTACGTACTTCCATAGACAATGTTTTTTTCAAGATATATTCAACATTTAAAGTGAATCAGTTGAAAATTGCCTGAGTTATGTTTCCGGCCAACTTAAAAAATGCAGTTTTGAGATAAACGCTGCACAGCCGCCATTTTGAAATTGATCGCTTCAAAAAAATGTTTGTATACAGTCACTGATGTGTATGATAAACACCTTTTTTGTAATCTCGATTTATGTTGTAGTTTTTCTGCAAAAAAGTCGTGAAGTCGAAAAGTTGAAACGTGATAGAAATATTGATAATATTGGTACCTTCTACTTGACGAGAATTGTTTTTGAAAAATTGGAAAAAAACGACTTGTTTAATCCACATTTTACAGAAATGTTGTGTGAAATGTTGATTTTTTGTTGTAAATGCGTGCCATTTTCTTAAACTTGCATTTTCTTCATTTTAGTTACCGTCACATAGAAACTATACATGTTCTAACTGAAAAAATTTTTGAACTTTTTTGGAAATCAAAGTCTACGAGAAGCTAGACTGCACGCCGTTTCGCAACTCCCGCGGTGACCTTTCTATAACACTCTGCCACAGCTCCGCCATTTTGATGATGAATTAATTTTGAAAAATTGTTTTTTATATTTAAATATACCATTAAAGTATACCTAAAGTTTGATAATTGTAGAATAATTATTTCTCAGTTTAAAAAATCTCTCAATATTGCTTATTTTTTTCCTGTCTAAATGTATATCCCGCCTTAACAATTCGTTCGTACCGAATGCAGGCAAGATGTAAATGACAGCGAGCCTGGAGCTATGCCTCTGTAGCAAAATGTTTATGAAGATCACCATGTCTCCTTCGTCACCTTCGCCACCTGTCATTCGAGAAAATTGCGGTACTCCGTGCTCTATGTGAACGTTCCATTGTTTGTGCGGCATCAACGAGTCCGTCGTTATCTGTTCCGATTAAAAACGTCGTTATTTATCGCGTCGACGCATTTTCGAATAGTGGGAGGAAATAGCAGTAAAAAATAAGTTGTTCCAATGAATTTCGTGGCATTGCGTTCGTACAGCATCGTTTTTGAAGTTCATGCGAATCTCATCGTGATACATCAGCCAAGCGCCAATTTGGAGAGTACAGTTGTGCTTGTCGTATGGCCATTCGCTGTAATCCGTGGGGCAGTGACTCGAGAACTTGGCTGGCAGTACACACTTGGCTGTACCGTTGTGGGTGACCAAACATTCTGCGTAGGATAATCCCTCATCGTGACCGAATTCTCCACTATACACGAACAATTTTTCACATTTTAATGCACGTGAGCTTTGAATTCAATGTGACGGCGAATTTCGCAATGTTGTGAAGCCCAAAACAAATGTAACGATGGTAAAAATGTGCTGAGGATTTGGAAATACCGGACATTGGATATTCATTCTGTTGGGCTTGTTTTGGAGTACGCGGGAACATTTGTGGGGGATTCGGAATAACCGGAAATTGGAAATTCATTTTGTTTGGGTTTGTTTTGGAGTATGCGGCAGAATTTGCCGGATATTCAATAATATCGGAAGATGTGAATTAAGGGGTTAAAATGTGCAAATTTCAAATAATCGTTAACGAACGATTATTTGAAATTTTCACATTTTAAGGGGTTAGGCCACAGTGACGGGTATAAAATCATGTGCGAATTTAACAAATTTGTTCGTATGAAAAAGTGATTCACTCATAAAATTAATTGCACATCTATTTACTATGAATATCGAGCTGATAGACAATTTTTTTTTTCTGTGTACGAAATGGCCGACTACTAATATTTTCTTTTGTTATCTTTTTTCTTAGGCGCTCCGTGGCGTGACATTTAGCATCCACAATTTTTTACCTAGAATAAAAAACAAAAATTCTCGTCAATCTACATTGGAATACCTAGAGAAGTACGTACGGAATTTAAAAAATATTGTTTTATTCAAAAGTTGTAGATATTTGAATGAATTGTCAGTGAAAATTTTTGTATAAAACTGCTCATAAAACGAAAAGTTTTCGTTAATCAGAAATTCCGTACGTACTTCTCTGCAAAAAGCAATTAGGAACATAACTTTAAAATTTGAAGTAAATCGAGTGAAAATTGTTGACGTAATTTGTCACGCCAATTGTAAAAAAGCTGTTTCGAGAAAAACGCGTTTAAAGTTTTAGGTTCTCTATGCCCGGGAAAAAAGTTCATGTCTGAGTAGATATGTTCATATATGTTTCAGATATTGTCATATATGTATCAGATATATTTATATCTCACATTTTACAGTATCATATATGATTAGGTCTAATCATATTCCACATCACATATGCATATAGAAGATCATATCTGATCAAATGCAGTATCTGGCCTGACCATATATGAACTCATATCTGTTTATATCTGACTAAGTACCAAGGCGAGTTGGTACCGTAAATTCGTATCTGAATATACATGATGTGATATGTGAACGTATCTGTTCGTATAGGATCATGCCCGATCAAATACGGTACCAGACTCCGCTGTATAGAACTCATATATGTTTTGATCTGGTCAGGTACCAAGGCGAGTGGGCAGCGTGAAACAATAGCTGAATATATATGATGTGATATGTGAGCAGGCACGTTCATATAAAATTTCATCCCGTCAGATACGATACCAAACCTGGAAAATATACGAAGTCTTATACACTCATACCTTATCGTATATGCAGTTCAGTTGTTCACACACATGAAAACATCTGAATATATGAACCCGGGGAAAAAAGTTCCTATCTGAATATATCTGAATGTATCTGAATCATATCTGTAGAATCAGATATGATCAGACAAGAAAAATGGCCAGGTCTGATCATGTAATGTCATGACAGATCATGTATGCTTATATCTGAGCATGTATGATCATATCAGAGCCATTTTTATAATTTCGAGAGTAGAACCGTTCATATTGCAGCAGGTCTGACCAGTTCCAATCTGTAGGCAAGATCTGATCTTGTTGGACCAGATCTGATCATGTCGGATAGATCTAATCTTATTAGACCAAATCTGATCTTGTCAGACAGATTTGATCCTACCAGACCAGATCTGAATATATAAGAATAAAATACCGTGGATCCCAGTAGACCTGGACATGTATGAACAATAGACCTGCCCATATGATATAATCATAGTTTATCCGAACTATCAGACCAGGTATGACTCCGACTATATCAGAGCAAATCTTACCCTGTTGAAACAGAGCAAACCTTATTAGAGCAGTCCTGGAGATATTAAAATGTTCACATATATAGAGCGGGTTTACACGTCATCACTCGACGTGTTAATAACCCGGGAAAAAATTTCATGTCTGAGTGGATATGTTCATATATGTTTCAGATATTGTCATATATGTATCAGATATATTCATATCTGACATTTTACAATATCATATATGATTAGGTCTGATCATATTCCACATCATATATGCATATATAAGATCATATCTGATCAAGTACGGTATCTGGCCTGACCATATATGAACTCATATCTGTTTATATCTGACTAAGTACCAAGGAGAGTTGGTACCGTAAATTCGTATCTGAACATACATTATGTGATATCTGAACGTATCTGTTCGTATAAGATCATATCCGATCAAATACGGTACCAGACTCTGCTACATAGATCTCATATATGTTTTTATCTGGTCAGGTACCAAGGTGAGTTGGCAGCGTGAAACCATATCTGAACATATATGATGTGATGTATGAGCAGGTACGTTCATATAAAATTCTATTCCATCAGATACGATACCAAACCTGGAAAATATACGAAGTCTTATGCACCCATACCTTATCGTATATGCAGTTCAGTTGTTCGCACATGAAAACGTCTAAATATATGAAACGATATCCCATCAGATACGGCATCTCACCTGACTGTATTATATGGGCTCATGTGACTTACTATAATATTGTTAGTTATTAACACGTCGAGTGATGACGTGTAAACCCGCTTTATATATGTGAACATTTTAATATCTTCAGGACTGCTCTAATAAGGTTTGCTCTGTTTCAACAGGGTAAGATTTGCTCTGATATAGTCGGAATCATACCTGGTCTGATAGTTCAGATAAACTATGATTCTATCATATGGGCAGGTCTATTGTTCATAGATGTCCAGGTCTACTGAGATCCACGGTATTTTATTCTTATACATTCAGATCTGGTCCGGTAGGATCAAATCTGTCTGACAAGATCAGATTTGGTCTAATAAGATTAGATCTGTCCGACATGATCAGGTCTGGCCCAAAAAAATCAGATCTGGTCCAACAAGATCAGATCTTGCCTACGGATTGGATCTGGTCAGACCTGCTGCAATATGGACGGGTCTGCTCTCGAAATTATAAAAATGGCTCTGATATGATCATACATGCTCAGATATAAGCATACATGATCTGTCATGACATTACATGATCAGACCTGGCCATTTTTCTTGTCTGATCATATCTGATTCTACAGATATGATTCAGATACATTCAGATATATTCAGATATGAACTTTTTTCCCGGGAATTGACAATATTATAGTAACTCACATGATCCCATATAATACAGTCAGGTGAGATGCCGTATCTGATGGGATATCGTTTCATATATTTAGACGTTTTCATGTCCCGGGAAAAAAATTTCATGTCTGAGTGGATATGTTCATATATGTTTCAGATATTGTCATATATGTATCAGATATATTCATATCTGACATTTTACAGTATCATATATGATTAGGTCTGATCATATTCCACATCATATATGCATATATAAGATCATATCTGATCAAATACGGTATCTGGCCTGACCATATATGAACTGATATCTGTTTATATCTGACTAAGTACCAAAGAGAGTTGGTACCGTAAATTCGTATCTGAACATACATTATGTGATATCTGAACGTATCTGTTCGTATAAGATCATATCCGATCGAATACGGTACCAGACTCTGCTATATAGATCTCATATATGTTTTTATCTGGTCAAGTACCAAGGAGAGTTGGCAGCGCGAAACCATATCTGAACATATATGATGTGATATATGAGCAGGTACGTTCATATAAAATGCTATTCCATCAGATACGATACCAAACCTGGAAAATATACGAAGTCTTATACACCCATACCTTATCGTATATGCAGTTCAGTTGTTCACACCCCGGGGAAAAAAGTTCATATCTACTGGGATTCATGGTCTACTGGGATTCACGGTATTTTATTCTTATACGGACAGACAGATCTGGTCCAATAAGATTAGATTTGCCTGACATGATCAGATCTGGCCCAATAAAATCAGATCTGGTCCAGCAAGATCAAATCTTGCCTGGGGATTGGATCTGGTCAGACCTGCTGCGATATGGACGGGTCTGCTCTCAAAATTATCAAATTGGCTCTGATATGATCATACATGCTCACATATAAGCATACATGATCTGTCATGACACTACATGAACAGATATGGCCATTTTTCTTGTCTGGTCATATCTGATTCTATACATATGATTCAGGTATATTCAGATATGAACGTTTTTTCCCTGGTGGCCATGTCAAAGGTGGGCTTACGTTATACGCTCAAAGTCGGTGAAAAAAAATGTTCTTGCTCTAAATCGAATAGTTTCTTATTCTTATGATGATAAAGCACCGTTTTAGCGAGAAAAAATCGTTTTTTTGAAAATTATACTTTGGCCTTACTCCTTAACTCCTTAATTCTCAACTTTCGATACTATTGAATATCTGGCTAATTCTGCCACGTACTCCAAAACAAACCCAAACAAAATGAATTCAAGTTGCCAAAACGCGTACTCCAAAATAAATTTAAGTTGCCTGCTTAAATTGAAGAGCAAGGTTGAAAGTATGGTGCGGGAATCGTAGATTGGAGGTAAACTTCTGTTTACAACGATAGAACTGCTAGAGAAATGTTAAACGCGTTTTTCTTGAAACTATGTTTTTCAAAACGGTGTATACAATTTCTCAGTTATTAACAATAATGTCATCTTTCCAATAGTCCAGTTTCCAAAAATTCCAATTTGTTTGCGATGATCGAAACACGATAACGAAAAAAAGCTCGGTCAAGTCTTCGCTAGTATTATCTAGTTCTAGAAGAAAAAAAAACTCGTTTTTTTGTTTCAAATCAACGGGGTGGTAAAAATTAAATACACCGCTGGGCCCGTCACATTCAAACGTCCTTCACGAGATTGTTTACAACTTCTTTAATTATTAATATTTTTAACCGAAATTTGCTACACAACTCTGTTAATGTACATGTGCAAATAAATGTGCGAACGATTTTCGAATCATCGTACTTATTCCTTAAATTTTTTTTAATAACCCTGATTTTCGGGTCGTCAAAGTAGCCTAACCCCTTAATTTTGCAACATGAAAATGACGATAATATACCCCGAAGTATCGTTATAGAGGATATCTGGAATTGTTGAGGTATAAATATGGAATATGCTTCGCCGTCGACATCGCCGAGGCCGCGCAATGTTCCGAACTTTGGTAACTTTCATGAACTATATATATATATATATATATATATATTAGACTGGCCCAAAAAATGGAATTTTTATTTTTTAAATTCTTGTTGTAAATGTTGTTGAGAATCACAAAAAATGAGTGCTGGCCAAATTGAGCCCTTTATATTAATATTTAGAGGTCCCTCTTCGCGATTTTCTATTTCCCATTCATTTAACATGGTAAAAGTTTTGTGTGCCGCTTCTGAGCTTTATAACTCGCCTACGGGTAAACATACGGAAACGCTCAAAAATATTGTTTATAGAAATTTTAACGCTCTACAAAAAGGTCCTTAGCCTTCATACGATAAATCCACTCGTTCAAATTTTATTCAACATTAAAGTTGAATTGATGATAAATTTGATGATTTTGTGAGATTTTCGGACTTTTGTGAGAGAATTATTGATTTTTTGTTGATGTTTTTTTCTGATTCATCTTGCAAAGTATTGTATCCTTTTTAAATGATTCCCTAGATATTTATTTATCATTCTATGGGAATTGAATTCGATTTAAGAACAGATTTTTGTACTAATGTACTTTTAATAACAATAAATTTAAATCTATTAGGAATTTTACAAACTATCTAGGGAATAAATTTGGTCAGCACTCATTTTTTATCATTCTCAGCAACAATTTCAACAAAAATTACGATTGAATTTTTTTTGTTTTTTTTTGGGGCCAGTCTAATATATATATACAGGGTGTCCCAGAACTCAACGTCAAGCCGAAACGGGGTGACAGAATTGATTGTAACCATCACGAGAAAAATTAGAAAAAAATCTGGGCATTTAAGAAAACCCTAGAAATTTGGTCAAACTGTAACCATTTTTCGGTTATTGTGGTTAATTTTTATTATTTTTGTTCATTTAAACTTTGGAACCGTAACCCTAAATAACATTTCGACAGTTGCGGGATTATCCGTTCATAACAGGACACTCTGTATATATGATTTTGGAACAATATAATTTCCAAACTAACGCGTTGAAGACTGTCAGATCCGGTTTCCATAATTCGTAGCTCCAGACGTGCAGCTCTTGCACATTTTCCCACTTCGAAGGCTCCCACGTCAGATGAGCATCGGGCCATGTCTGAGGCGAATAAATACCACATTTGATAAATTCAATAAGAAAAGTAGCCTCGAGTTAAAAGTTCACAGTAAAGCAGATTGACATGCCTCATAGGAGACACGACTCACCATGGAGACCCAAGTGTGGAAGTGAAGGATATTCTGCTCCTCGGACTGTAAGTACCAAAGTTTGCGATTGCTTAAGTTAATCGATCCGGAAACTTTTTACTTTTTCCCCTCGTATTATAATTCTCAAAAAGTAATGCCGCAAAATAGACGACGGTGGAAGCGCGGGACGATAAAATTGATTTAATGCTCGCGGGTCCTCGGCACCAAAGACAGCAAAATCAAAATGGACGACAAAGGTCTTCAAAGACACATCGTCAGGTTTCTCTTCGTTACAAGTTCAAACCCAAGAATACTCGAATTGCTTAAAAATTCTCAAAGTATAAATCAAATTCAACACAACCGCAATGCGAAATGACGCCGCGAGAAAAGATCGAACGAAAATATAAAACTATTTAAAGCCTTAGGCCACTCTAGAGGCCGAAAAAAAGGCGTTTTGGGGATTTTTTTTTTCAGAAAAACTACAAAATAAATCGAGATTACAAAAAAGGGTGTTTATCATACATATCAGTGACTGTATACAATAATTTTTTTGAAGCGAATAATTTCAAAATAGCGGCTGTACAGCGTTTATCTCAAAACTACATTTTTTAAGTTGGTCGGAAACATAACTCAGTCAATGTTCAACCGATTCACTCGAAATGTTGAATATATCTTGAAAAATACATTGTCTATGGAAGTACGTGGGATTTTTTTTACATTGCATAGTTCATTTGTTATTAACAATTAACTGACGATTTTTTAGGCACATTTTTGGAAAGTGAAAAATTTCGTCAGATAAATGTTGATAACTAATGAACTATGCAATATAAAAAAAATCCTACGTAATTCCATAGACAATGTATTTTTTAAGATATATTCAACATTTCAAGTGAATCGGTTGAAAATTGTCGGAGTTATGTTTCCGGCTAAACACCCTTTTAAAGGATAAACCCTTTTTTGTAATCTCGATTTATTTTCTAGTTTTTCTGTAAAAAAATCCCCAAAAAGCTTTTCGGTCTCTAGAGTTGCCTAACCCCTTAAGGCGGGATATTAAGAATGTATTACAACGATCAAAAACTCGTTTTCTTTTTTTTCTTTAAACGATAGAACTATATATGTAGAATGTATTCCCAAAGTTTCAAAGCGGAATTCGAAAAACTTCAAACGTTACAGCCGATCAACGCTGTGCCTCACCTCTCGGATTCGGAACGGGCGTGAACTTCGAACGCGTTTGTCTCAAAACTGAATTATCGAAATTGCCGTGCAGAATTACTCAAAAACTATTAAACCGATTGAGTTGAAACTTGGTAGAAATATTGATAACATTGGTACCTTCTACTTGGCGAAAATTATTTTTGACAATTGAAAAAAAAACTCCTTTTTTACTCCACATTTTACAGAAGTGTTGCGTGAAATGTTGATTTTTTTTGTAAATGCGTGCCATTTTCTTAAATTTGCATTTTCTTCATTTTAATTACCGTCACATAGAAACTATACATGTTCCAACTGAAAAAATGTTTGAACTTTTTTGCAAATCAAAGTCTACGGAAAGTTAGACTGCACGCCGATTCGCAACGCCCGTGGCGACCTTGCTGTAACACTCTGCCACAGCTCCGCCATTTTGATGATGAATTAATAAAAAAAAATTGTTTTGTATACTTAAATATACCATTAGGGGGCTATACCAGTGTGACACTTTCAAAAAATCGATCTTTTTGCCTTTTTCGACAGTTTATACTTTCAAGAATATCCCAGGTAGCAATTTCAAAATAGTTGTCTATTAGCTGTCCAAATGGGTACCAAATGTCCGCTTGGAAGTTACCTATAAGTTATCATGTGTCCAACAGTTATCTTTTTGGATGGTTGTTGACTTTAAGACAACTTCCGGGCGGACATTTGGCACCCTTTTAACCGACTTTTGGACAACTTTTTGAAAATTGCTACCTGGGATGAGATGAGATTTTTGAACTTTCAAGAATATGAAATGAGATTTTTCAAATTTGCTGACATTGTAACTCAAAGAGCAATTATCCGATTGACGTGAAATTTGAACTGAGTACTCTTGAATATATTTACTCTACAATGACGTAGGATATTTTTGATTGGATGAAGATTGACGATTTGGGATTGAAAAAAACGACCATTTTATAGGCAAGAAAAAAAAACTTTTTTCATAACTACGCCATTTTGTTAGATTTTGATATTTTTCGGAAATCCTGCGTCATTGTACAGGAAATACCTTCCAGTTTAACGACATTTTTTCCTTTTTCGGTTTCAGCTACTCAATCGGCCGGAATCATGGCAGCAGTGGAGGAACTTTTTTTTGGCGCCTCCGAAGGCAGCGCGTAAGTCGCTTGGATCTCAATACTTTTCTATGAAAAAATTATGTAATATAGGTCAAATATAGCCAAATATATTCTTAATTTTCCGAAACATTTGATTGAGTACTTTTCTTCCAAAAAATTCCCGAAAATCACCCAAATTTTCAGCGTTCACACTGGTATAGCCCCTTAAAGTATACCTAAAGTTTGATAATTGTAGAATAATTATATCTTAGTTTAAAAATCCCTCAATATTGCTTATTTGTTTCCTGTCTAAATGTATATCCCGCCTTATACCGGAAACTCTTCGATTTCCATGTTCCCGATCGCATGATTATGGCGAAGAAAGATTACTCACGAATTCAACGTATTGGGCAATCATGCGAATATCGACGAGAGTAGGTCCGCCTTCGTGATGCATCGGCCTCACGGATGAATCGTACTCGCAAAAGAGATGTTCCTTGAGGCGTTTCGCGGCGGGTATTGTACCCTCGGCAGTCTTACAATTCAAGTCCTCGAGCTCGCTGCATGTCATTTTGCCGACGATAGCGCACAAGAGAACGACGAAAGAGCAAAATCGTCGCATAGTTGAATTTTATAGAAACATGCACTCGAGTGATCGGCTATGAACTAGTAGAGAGACCGATCGACACTGTTCGAGGGTAAAAGTGAACATTTCCAAATTGACGCCCACCACGTGAAAGAGGATACTCCAGACTTCCATGCCTCCCCACCCCCTGACCGGTATCCATTCGTATCTGTATCGCATCGGATGCTCCCAATCGAAAGGGCGTAACTCGCATGCTTTTCCATCCACAGAGCGAGGGGACTTACGCCCTCTCGCTCCAATCGCCGCTCGGTAATCTCGTTACTCGAATTACACCGCAATTTATTCTCGTTCGATAGTTTTTTTCAACTCGATCGAACGAAACTGTGCTCCATGGCGAGAAACGACAAAAAAACGATAAGCGCACTTTTCGTAACGGTTGCGCCTACGCGTTTCTTGCAAATAAAATGGAAAACAGCGAACGTGAAGGCTCGAAAGCGTTCGATGAATGCTGACTTTTTTTTATAAACATAGCCACTTCCGGCAAACGTGCAATCGACTTCGGGTGAAAAAGAATGATTAAGATGTAAGCAACTTGGGGGCCGTACGGAAATTACGTAACGCAATTGGGGGGGGGGGGGGGGTCAAGGTTAGCGTACGTCACGATCTTAAAACTGCCAGAAATAGCAAAATTTCTGCATGTTCAAGTTTTTAATTTAAACCTCGAGTGCAATTTTACCGTCCAGATAGACGGATGTACCTCATATTGGCATCATATGTGAGGCATTCTACGTCACTTCAGCCAGAAAAAAATCAACACTTAATTTAGAAAAATCGAGTTACTTTATTGAAAAATATTTACCGAGTGCCGAAATTTTTAAAAAAATTCTGACTTTTTTTCTCGTTGATTACCATTTTTTAACATTTTTCCATTCAAATGGCCGTATCCTTGGCAGGATTTGACGTATTTACATTCGCAAAAAACGAAAATGTGCGTCTTTTTCTAGGCTTCCAGAAAAAAATTAATTTAGATTTTATTGAGCAATTTGAACGTCCGTTTCAGGGCAAAATATGCAAAATTTTTTTTTTTCTCAAGGAAAGGCACTCGTTATTTTATTTTTTAAAATTTCCCCGAATTGTGAATACGAAAAACGGATTTTTTGGTATTTTTTATATTATGGGATTCCTAAACACCGTGAAGTAACAGCTATTTAAATTAAATTTTTTTTTTATTAATATTCGATTGAAGTGTGTGGAGCACTCGCTGTATGTTTACCAGGTTTTTGAAATACATATGACATATATGTCATATGCATTGGAGCCTTTTTTCTGGAAGGCTAGAACATGACGCACATTTTTGTTTTTTACGAATGTAAATACATCAAATTCTGCCAAAGATACAGCCGTTTGAATGGAAAAATTAAAAAATGGTAATCAACGAGAAAAAACGTCAGAAATGTTTAAAAAATGTCGACACTCAGTGAATATTTTTCAATAAAGTAACTCGATTTTTCAAAGTTATTTATGGATTTTTTTACTGGCTGAACCCAGATAGACGGATGTACCTCATATTGGCATCATATGTACATCATCACTGCGGCATAGAAAGTCTCACAGCTGTGTATCCCTTATGAGTGCTCCCATTGAAGTCATATTTGCATCACATGATGATTCACAATAATACATCCAAATGAAGCAAAGTTGTTCTCACGCGAATATGCATGCAGTGAATTCATCAGACTAGCAAATTCGGCTCACGAATATCTAACAATAAGTGAGTGCATATGGGGCTCATATGAGTGTCACGGCGTGAAGAAATTCTAGTACTCATACGGAGCTCATATTAGCGACATGGCGTGACGTAACTATGCTGTGCTCATACGGAGCTCATATTAGCGACATGGCGTCGCGTAACTATGCTGTGCTCATATGGAGCTCATGGGTGTCCAATAGGAAGTTGCTAAAACTAAATAAGTGTCTCTTCCCTCCATGAATTCAATAGGGGTCCCTTTTTCTAAGGCGCATACCTGAGGCCCCGCAGTTTTATTCCAGCCGTGGTTGAAGCAAGTACGCGCGCATCAAAATGAGTGAGTTCACCACAGAAGAAAAAGTATATCTTATTGAGTGCTTCTTCTCGAGGGGAAAAATTTATAGTAATGCGTATAGAGGGTTTCGTACTAAGTTTGGGACTCATAGAGTTGCCAGCGAAAACACTCTGAAAAGGTAAGAATTTAATATTTATTCATAGTCATCTATCACACAACTTGTGTTTCAATTCAATTAAACTGCATTCGAGTAATTTTACGTTAACTTTTGTAGGATAATCGATAACTTCGTGAAGTATGGTACACTCCAGGACCGTAGACACGAGTTGCCAGGTCCATCTGTTACGGTGACTACACCAGAGAAGATCAACGAAGTTGAGAATTATTTCAAACAAAATCCAAATGATTCGATTCGGAAAGTTGCTCAAGCATTAAAAATAACCAAATCATCATTACATAACATTTTGAAATATTTTTTAAAGTTTCATCCGTATAAAATGAGCACTCATCAATTGTTAACTGAACATGCCATGACGAAACGCATCGAATTTTGTAACACTATTACGGGAATGTTTGAATCCGAAGAACTTAATGAGAAATTGATTATTTATTCCGATGAAGCACATTTTTGGATGAATGGGTACGTAAACAAGCAAGGTTACCGGTTTTGGGGAACGGAAAATTCCAACATATCGCTAGCGAAGTCCCTTCATCCACAGAAAGTAACGGCATGGGCAGCGATTTCAGTAAAAGGAATTTATTTGCAATTCTTGGAATCTACGGTAACAGGAGAGAGTTACAAACAGCTTTTGGAAACGAAATTCTTCCCTTATGCAAAAAAGAGGGCACGGGTTGAAAATTTTTACTTCATGCAAGATGGAGCGACGCCGCACCGGACTCATGAGGTGTTTGAAGCTATTCATCGCGTATATGGGACTCGAGTAATCGGTCTGGGGTACCCTAAATTTCCTCAAGGAGGACTAAAATGGCCTCCGTACTCACCGGACCTGAACCCTTGTGATTTTTTCTTGTGGAGTTACATTAAAGATCATTCTTACGCTAAAAACCCCAGCACAATAGAAGAACTGATCGCGGCCATCCAGGAAGTGGTTCGCGGCATTACGAACGATATGTTGGACACAGTTTTTCACAGTTTTCAAAAGAGAATTGATTTTTGTGCACAATCCAACGGTTCGCACTTCGAAAATATCTATCATTAATCACTGTACTTTTTCGTTATTTTTATAAGATGTAATAAATTGACATAAAAAATATTTGACTGGGTTTTATTTATGTGCGTTTAAAACTGCAGAGTTTCCTCTATTTAAAGCAATTTGGCTTTTCTGATTCTGTGCACGTGTTTTAAAATGACAGTCGATTAGTTTCAGCAACTTTCTATTGGACACCCTGTATGAGTGTCATAGCGTGAAAAATAAAGAAATCCAAAAATATTGATTACAAAAATCTGGTAGGATTTTTATATCCGCATATGCTGTATTTATGTTCCTGCCTATGTGATAAATGGATTAAAACGTATCCTGCCTAGTTAAATTTTGTACCTACCTACGGTTTGAACCTACGTCTTCTAATTCGAGAGCTGAGCGCGCTACCTACCTAGCCATTGTAACACTTGTGCAAACTTTCTTTGTGTCTGCCTATTTGTATCATTCTGGATTTGTATGCATATCGCCGTCATATTGCGCTCGTGGGATGTATCACTGACAAATATACCAGGTGTGTGAGTATGAACGGAAAGATACAAAAGGTGGGGAAATGGGTTCCACATGAACTCAACGAAAGACAGCAGGAAAACCGCAAAACATCATGCGAAATGCTGCTCGCCAGGTTCAAAAGAAAGTCATTTCTCCATCGAATTGTGACTGGCGATGAAAAGTGGATATATTTCGAGAATCCTAAGCGCAAAAAGTCATGGGTTACTCCGGGTGAACCATCAACATCGACGGCAAGACCAAACCACTACGGACGAAAGACAATGGTGTGTGTTTGGTGGGATCAGAAGGGCGTAATCTACTACGAGCTGCTGAAACCTGGAGAAACTGTCAATACTCAACGCTACCGACAACAAATGACCGATTTGGATCGAGTTTTGCGTGAAAAACGACCAGAATACCAACAAAGACAACACAAGGTGATTTTGCTGCATGACAATGCACCAGCACACAAAGCAAAACAGGTCCAGGAAACGATAGAGTCGTTCCGTTGGGAGATTCTTCAGCACGCGCCTTACTCACCGGACCTTGCCCCATCCGATTACTACTTGTTTGCATCGATGGGACTCGCACTTGCTGAGCAGCGCTTTACTTCTTACGAAGATGTACGAAAATGGCTCGATGACTGGTTTGCCTCAAAAGAGCAACAGTTCTTTTGGCGCGGAATCCACAAATTGCCAGAAAGATGGGAAAAATGTATAGATAGCAACGGACAATACTTTGAATAAGTTACTTTGTATCATATCATTACAATAAACGTGTTTTTTCTGTATAAAAATTCCGGTTTCACACTTACACACCTGGTACATATCGCCGTCATATTGCGCTCATCGAATGTATCACTTAGAAATATGCATATCGCCGTCATATTGCGCTCATGGGATGTATCACTGAGAAATATGCATATCGCCGTCATATTGCGCTCATCGAATGTATCACTGAAAACGTGCATATCGCCGTCATGAAATCTATCACTGAGAAACATGCATATCGCCATAATATTGTGCTCGTGGGATGTATCACTGACAAAATATACATATCGCCGTCATATTGCGCTCAACGAATGTATCACTTAGAAACATGCATATCGCCGTCATACGATGTATCACTGGCAAACATGCACATCGCCGTCATATTGCTTGTACGGCATGTCCATTACCAATGCTAACCCACCGAATTCATCAATACCAGTCATTGGATGACTTCCATATGACGTAAAATTTTCAGACATTAATCGTGGATACTTAAACACAGCGATGTGAGTTCAACGTGCCCCAAACGTACGATGCATTTGTAAACGACATATCGAGATCAAAATGCTTTGTACATTCACGATACTAAATGAGTTCACGGCTTTGCATCGTGACATGTAGTCAATATGCTGTAAAATTTGCTTCATCAATTGTATGCACGGCGTGATGATCATGACTGTCTATCTGAGCGTGGACAGCTCGCAGCTTTCTATACGCAATGTCAGTTGAGGGGGGAAATCACTGTGCAAGAACTTGCACAGTAGCTTTCCCACATCCCCTAAGCAAAATTTGAAGGAATTTTTTTTTCTATGATTCCTGAAAGTACATGTATTGAAAAATATGTTGGCGACATTTTTATTGACAAGTCCGAAAATTGACGGAGTTATAGTCACTTTAGTGAGAACAGGTGGCGCGGTCGGTTAGTGCCCTCAGTCCCTACAGGTGTGGCATCATTTGCAATAGATAAAGTACAGGCTCTTATTATTTTGTGAAGTATCATGAAGATGAAGAACCGTCATATCGCCCACGACTAGATACTTCAATGTAAGTATCAATATTCCAGAAAAAACGTAACATATCAAGAAACACGGAACGAACACTTTGAACGCGTTTTTCTCGAAACTAGTTTTTTCGACCTTGTCCGAGCGAATACTTAAGGTAGTACCTCCACAGAAGAGTTGAATTAAGAAATGGTTGAAATTTGACATTTATGTTATTCAATACATTATCCAAACATCTGTGCAATTTGAATAAGTTTGACCACCCCAAACCTGAGATATTAATACTTAAAGTTGGCTTGGTTTACACGCAACAAATCCGTTATGATTGGCAAACAGAGCATCATTAATTTTACCGTCAAAACTAAAATTAAGAAATTGATAAAAAAAACGAGGATAAGCTAGAGTAAGATATCACGATTAATGTGAAAAAAAATGAGAATGATTCACCATCTAGTTTCCAAGATATAACCATGAAAAGCCCTCACAATTTTGGTGCAGCCTGGCAAAGCCTGGAAAAAAAAAACAATTGAGGCAAAGCCTGGACAGTCCCGGCAAAAAGTTTACTGGCAATGGTAGATCAAAAACACAATATAAAATATATTTTACGGCAATAAATGATATCCATCGTATTATCTACTAGTACCGAGTCAATATTGCGTAGTTTTTAATTTTATTTATTACTATTTAAACCAATTATCAATCTTTTAAACATGAACATGGTATGTAAACTTTTGGTTGAGATTTTCGCAGAGGAACTACCTTAAAAACTTATCAATCGATTTCCAATTTTTTACAAAACATTTCTGTTATCGCAGTGACTAAGTCTGTACATATCCGCGTTTTCAACATTTGATAATTACTATTTTCAAAGACTGCTTGAATACAGAAAAAGGGCCTTGAAAATGGATAAAAATGTCCAAACTGTCGGCATTTTGTAAAAAAATAACCAAAATAAAAAAACGGCTACGCATAACGATAGCTACATTTGTATAGATATCGATAAATTGTTGACTTTTAATTTACAGATAACATTTCATAAAGATATCGATGGGACAATGAAGAGCATTTTTTTTGCGTCAAATCAAGGCATATGCCTCGGTTAATTTTCATGATTTTGTCATAAAAATTGGTATCAAACTCGATGAATATATACTTCATAAAATGAGTATAAACCCGATCCTTTCATAATTAGTTATGTCTATGAAAAAAATCGCAATTGACGACAAAGCACCCGTTATGTGACGGAATAGGGGGGGGGGGGGGTTCTGGCCAAGCGTTACGGTCCCGTTACGTGGGGGGAGGGGGTCATAAATTGGGAAATTTTGCGTTACGTAATTTGCGTACGCTCCCTTAGCACAGACGTAAGTGCATGTGAAAAGTCAACATTCGTTCATCGGCGAAATGCTCGAGCCTCCTTGACGCAAGGGCTACGCGAAGGATCGAATAATAAAATCCAAGGATGTTTGGTTCATCGTTTTACTCACAATATCTTATCCCTCTCAGAATCATTTTGAATGAACAGTGACTTTTCTACATCTTTGTCGTTTTTTCCTTTTGGTATCTAGAAACAAAAGTGAGGCTTCGCGACTTTGGCAACTTGTGTTTGTTATTCGGTAAAAAAAAAAGACGAAGAAATGCACACCCAGGTGCTGTATACCAGACACACATAACGCTCATCCTCTAAAAACTGTCACGACACAGAAAAATCCATAATCGAATTTGTATTGCAATTGGCTACACGCTATTTATAGCCCTAAAAAGGGTTAATAAATTCCGCAATGAATAAAATCGTTACCGGCTAATTTGGATAAATATTGGCGTCACAGTGGCCTCACGAATGTGAACAAATAAAAACACGTTTTTCTCAAAACAGCATTCTTTGTGTTACGACAGTTTATTTTAGTGAATGAGCGATATGTTTCTCGCGATTTCTTTTTCTTTTGATCTTCAAGGTGTCACGCGTATATGCAGCGTTTGACGACATATTTACAGAGTTCGGATAATTATACCGAAGGTCACAACGTAGATTGATAAAATTAGCTAGAGAAAATATTTCTCGTCTTACTCGATCGATACTCTCGCTCTACACTGTGCCGATCTTCATTTTTGTTCCTTTCAAATCGCCACGAGCCTCTCTCTCTCTCTTTGTACATTAAAATAAATATTCGTCGTTTGTTATCTCCATAATTCGTGTACCGTTAATTTTACTTAAGCATCGTCATTGTATTCGTAATATTTTTATCACGCAAGATGCCCCACGTAAATCGAGTCACTTGAATGTCTTCGAAACAGTTGACGATGACGAAAAAACGGTTTCAGAAGACACTCAATGTAAGTGGGTCGATTTAAATGAAAAGCCCATGTAGCCAAGAGCTTTGCGCTCAAAATCATCACGGATGATTGTGTTTCCGGTACAGTTTTTTTTCGTGTATCGATGTTACAAATGGCAAGCCTCACTCTCGATTACGTCGACTCTTTTCTGTCGCAGGAAAATAATTATTCGAACAACGAGAAGCAAAAGTCTCGTGATGAAATTGTAAACTCAAACGAAGAATGCCTCATTTCTTATACAGTGAGTAAAAAAGTATTTGTACATATCGCACGAAACTGTTGTTAATTTGAGGTTGATTTGTTTGTTCGTGTTTTCCCGAGATTTTCGTTAACAGACAGTATATTTAGGATAAGCTCCCGAACAGAGAAACTCAATAAAGCATATAGTTGTTTTCGTACGATAATTTGACAAAGACGACGTGTACAAATACTTTGTTTACCGACTGTAGGTAATCGAGATGCTTGCCTCTGTCGTCATCGATAGGCACGTCGATCTATTTTTCAATAATCGGGCTTTGTTACACTCGGATCGTATACGCTTGATATAACAAAAAATTGCATTCTCAATTCTCAAAATGTCCAGGTTAAATTTATTCCACAGTTTTTTGTATTCCTCCCGTGACGAAAAAAAATAGAAAAACATCGTTTTCGCAAGCATTTGATTCGCAAGAACTGTCGGAACAATGATTTTGAAACAATAGTTCGAAGTACCTACAATAAATAATAAGTTTATCGAATCGTATCACAGTTGGAACGTTCAAGACTAATTCCTTCGATCCGGTTTACGTGCCTGCGGTCGCCGTACGCGGATAGAACTGAACGGATGGTAATTAATAATACAAAGCAATTGCGTATCGCTCTGAACGAAAGAAATAAATACTGTTCTAAGTCGAGTCTTCTTTCCCTTTCCTCTCTTTCCTTTTTCACATTCTTCGTCCAACGAGTTTTTCATCGCGTTCGTCGTTTCGGATTCGTTCGTTCGAGCTTTTTCTCCGTCACGAGTCGTAGCGCGTAACTTTTTCATTCGCGCAAATGTCTTTTCTCGCGTTACGGCTCGTGATGGGTCGTGTCGAAGCGGATCTCGCTCAGAGACCCAATAACTTCTTGTTCAGTTTTATCCAATCGGCGACCTTTTGCCCCGGGCTTCTCTTCTCAGTCAGAGCGGCAGCGGCGTGCTCGAATTTTTCTTCGTTCTTCCGTATGTACATCATCGCGTCGCCTTCCAGCTGCTTTATTTTTTCCGGACGTATTTCCTCCATGGGAAGCATTTCCGTGAGATAAGGATTGAACCGGTAATACACGTGGTCGGGTAGCAGATCGTTCAGCATCGTGTGCACAGCTGGCAATGATTCGTTCGAATTACTTCAAATAGCCGACGAGAATGGGATCGTAAATGCCCAAACAAACCCAAACAAACCGCCAGTAGGCCACACAAAGGAAGTTTGGAAAACGGAGAACGCAATGTGTCATAAGAACATTATATTGTTAGTACCAACATCATTGAACGAGCAAGTGTTTTCTCTATTTGTACGTTCGTAAATTGGATATTGGAAACATAAAAGAAAATATTAATTGATTTTTCTCATGTTTGAATTAATTGAATACAATAATAGTCAAGATTGTAAATTAAGGGATCATCACAGCGAAAAGTTTTCGAAGAATTTATTTTCTTTGCATTATCCGATAGTATAGACGATTATGAACATCTTATAAGCGTCGCCGATTGATCGTAAGTAGACAATTTATATGAAAATTCCGAACTCGAAACGTTAAACGTTTTTAAAGTTTCTTTATGGACCGTTTTGGAGCGTTTTTATGGAAATGTCGTTTTTCAAAATCGTATACACTCTCCAAGGAAGAGTTTTCGAGCTGTCCGTCTCAAATTTTGACACAACATTCTTCACGCCATTCTTTATCTAGCCATGGAACCTTTTTTTTAACCTTCATATTTTTTGCAACGAAAAACTGTCGAAAAAATAGGCTAAATGCGATACTTTTCTTCAAACCAACGCCATTTTGTCAATTTTGATGAAAAAAAACAGCCATAGGAAGATAGCGGCTTTCATACTGGTTAATAATCTTTTTACAAATTTTGGTAATCATGCAGTATGAGGACTTTTCCAAAAAACGACGGGAATTTTTTTTTCGCCATGATGTTGTTTATTCCATTATAGTAGGTAATATTCCGCCGGAGGTGACTGACATTTCCCATTAATTCCATACGTTATGGGGTTTTGAAGTTTCCAGAAATATGTAATATTTCGACGCCTCTTGTTTGTTGTCGCTAAACAGCTACGTGTTTCCTAAGGGCCAACCCAAACAAACCCAAACAAGCCCAAAAAAAAATCCCCAATATAGGCGTTGGAATATTTAAAAATTCCCTATTTTATCACGTATCACCGCGAACTTCAAAACCCCATAACTTATGGAATCAATGGAAAATGTCAGCCTCCCCCGACGGATTATCACTCAATATAATGGAATAAACAAGTTGACGGTGAAAAAAAAAATTCCCGTCGTTTTCCGGAAAAGTCCTCATACTGCATAATTACCCAAATTTTGTTTCAGATAATATTTACGGCCGGAACCGTGTAGGGTCAAAGTGGGAACAGTGGCAACAGTGGGTACACTGAACCTTTTCTGTTTCTCAGAAGTGGACATGTATATATGGGCGTCTTTTCACATTAAAACCGCCCTCGATTGCCAATATCTTGAACCTGTCTGTGAGTCGCTCCCGCGCAATTCGGTCGTGAGAGGTGATTTTATATTATTTTTGGTGTCAAAAGTTGAAAAACCAGCTGAGTTTGTATGTTTTTTGCTTCTTTACCTATCGCAGTTATGTTCGAAGTCATTGTTCTCCCGCAATATACAGCTATATTGCGGTATTTGAGCATTGTCTTTGTTAACCTAACAAAAATAGAAACTTGTCAGTACCGGCTTTAGAAAAAGAGAGGGTCGGTACACAGTGGCTCAATTTTTCGAGGTACACAGAGGTAAGTCATAATATGAATATTTTCGCGTTGTGATTTAGATAGGTACTGGTACTACCTCATTAGGTAGGTACTCATTGTTGATTAATATTCAATAAATTATTGTGATTGATCTCATAATATGCTGTCTTTTTTTTTAATTTTCATTAGTTTACTGTACAATACTCCCCATTGTATAGAGAAAAGCACTCCATTACCTACAAGTGTACAGTGGATCAGGGTAATTTTCTTCAAATTTTGCTTGATTTTGAAATTTTGTTTGACTGTGAAATTAGGCATGTTTCACTGTGTACTCCCCCAAGTGCACAGTGTACCAAATTCCATTTTTTTAAATGGTTATTATCTCAATATCTATTGGGTTAGGACGTTCGGTGTCTTTTAACAAAATGAAGCCATTGAACACACCTCACGTTTAGTCAAGGATTCATTGAGATTGTGTGAACAGTTAGGCAGCTCTAGACCTCTGAAAAAAGTGAGCCACTCATCCCACTCTGACCCTACATCGTGAGAACTCCTTTTTTCGAAGACATTTTCAACCATTAAAGAAGGTGTGAAAAAATATAAATAAACGTTGAAAAAATATATTTTCTGTTCTTTATGAGTGCTTTGATTTGACGTAATAAATTCAGACAGATAAGCGTATTTTAACCATAAAAAAATCGCGAAGATCAGCTATCTTTCGATCCGTTACACTGCGATGATCCCTCAATTGATTGTTGTTAGATTCATTGAATAATAAATAGTTACTGAAATTGTGAGTACAAAGATTTGGGTGCCGATTTCGATGAAATGAGGTGAGGTGAATTTCTCAATATTAGACATATTTATTCAGAGGGTTGGATGACCACATTGTTTCCCAAGAACTAATAATCTACCATCATCAACATGAATTTTCCTTTGACTCGTCTCACATAATTCACTTTGATAATTCTAACTCGGTATTAGAATTTTTGGACCAATATATACGTTTTTCAAGGGGCTGGGCTACTCTGAAAGTTTCAAAGAGTTTCAAGTAGCTCGAGGCAATTCCAGTCGAAGAGGAAGCTCCAACATATGGTGCAAAAAATCGCAGATTTAAGGTAAACTTATGATTACAACGATAGAACTGGTAGTAAACTTTAAACGCGTTTTTCTCGAAACTATGTTTTTCCAAACGGTGTACACGATTTCACGGTCTCTAATAAACGGATTGACTTGAAATTTGAACTTGTTCAGTGGAATAGTCATTTAGTCTTGAGCGACGTTCTTCTCAACATTTTTTCTCATTAGTTATTAACTACCGAAAAAAATGAAAATAAAAATTGAAAATCGAAACCCGATAACAACAAAAGCTCGGCCAAGTCTTAGCCAATATTACCTATTGTGAGAAAGCACTGTTTTTTTGTTTCAGATCACGGTCTTATAAACAGGGCTGGGCACAGAGGCTAAACTCTTGTAACACTAAGTGAGGCCAATCGAGTTCCAAATTTCGCCACGTCGCTAGCGTCGGAGCGGCCGATTTGCTTATGTATACTACTGTTGTTGTGTTTGCTAGTATATTGTGTATAACCTCGTCGCCACCTTACCACACCGTACACCGACGGCCAACAGAAGTGGAAATGTTTATTTTATTTGAAGTGTCTTTTATTGAAGTGAACCGATAATTCAAGTGAATTGATAATTGAAGTCAAAATTTTGCAATGCCTGAAAGATCCTGCGTGATATTGCGCGAAGATATTGCGTGAAAAATGGGTGAAGGCAGTATCGCCACTCATAAATGAATTAAAAACAA
Source organism: Ophion slaviceki (assembly GCA_944452715.1). Classification (NCBI taxonomy): domain Eukaryota; kingdom Metazoa; phylum Arthropoda; class Insecta; order Hymenoptera; family Ichneumonidae; genus Ophion; species Ophion slaviceki. Next base: position 18,026,922 of record OX101790.1, read on the forward strand.
CGCACAAAATATGCGTGAAGCATTTTAATCAATCCGACATTGTGCGCCACTTTATCCGTAAAGACGGAGATGGTTGAATTATCGCACAAGTAAGTTTCTATGATAAATGCTATATGTAATTATGTAGAGGATGTATTCTTATTACAACCATAAAGACAGTACGCATGCGCTAGTATATCGCTCTCGGTTCCACAATCGGCCGCTCCGATACTGGCGCTCCAAGTAGTGTGGCCCGTTTCGGAACTTAAATGGCCTCACTTTTTGTCACACGACGGCCTATGCAAAGTATATGGGAGTGCCCAGACCTGTTTATAAGACCGTGTTTCAGATCAAGCGGGTGACCAAAATCAAGTACACCGTCGAGCCCCTCACGTTTAAAGGTCCTTCCCGAGATTGTTTATAATTTCTTTAATTATTAGCATTTATCCATGAAATTTACTACATGTTAAGGTACATGGAAATAAATGTCCAAACGATTTTTTAATCTGACTCATTCCTTGGAAATGAATTTTTCAAAATAACCCTGATTTCCGGATTGTTACAGTAGCCTAACCCCTCAATGCCCCCGACCCCCCTCGATACTGATTCTCAAGGCGGGATATACGTTTAAACCGGAAAAAAAAGTAATATTGACGGATTTTTTAAACTAAGAAATAATTATTCTACAATTATCAAATTTTAGGTATACTTTGATAGTATACTTAAGTATGCAAAACCATTTTTTTAAATTAATTCATCATCAAAATGGCGGAGCTGTGGCAGAGTGTTACAGCAAGGTCGCCGCGGGCGTTGCTAATCGGCGTGCAGTCTAGCTTCCCGTAGACTTTGATTTGCAAAAAATTTCAAACATTTTTTCAGTTAATACATGTATAGTTTCTATGTGACGGTAATTAAAATGAAGAAAATGCAAATTTATGAAAATAGCACGCGTTTACACAAAAAAATCAACATTTCACGCAACATTTCTGTAAAATACGGATTAAAAAAGTAGTTTTTTTTTTCAATTTGTCAAACTCAACAAAATTATTTAATGTTATACATTATAACAGCTGATAATTGTAAATAAATGAAAAAAAAAAAATTGTCAATAACAATTCTCGTCAAGTCGAAGGTACCAATATTATCAATATTTCTTCCAAGTTTCAACTCAATCGGCTTAATAGTTTTTGAGCAATCCTGCACGCCAATTTCGATAATGCAGTTTTGAGAAAAACGCGTTTGAAGTTTTTCGAATTCCGCTTTGAAACTTTGGAAACTTTGGAAAATATTCTACATATGTAGTTCTATCGTTTAAAGAAGAAAAAAAAACGTTTTTTGGATCGTTGTAAATGTATATCCCGCCTTGATTCGAGTAGTAATAAATAAAAAAACGTGCAATCAGAGATCCAAGCCTGGCGGACGAGAAGCGCCAATTGAGCCAAACGAATAATTTCGCACGTGTCATACCTTCGGTATCGGTGGCGCTGGCCAAAATTTTGTGGAACTTTTCCTTCCAGCTTATCGTCGATTCCCTGGGGTCCGTGTCGCTGTCCCCGATCGTGGTCGGAATTCGTCCAGTGCCGAAGGAAACGACGCACTGAATCGGAGTGTTCGGCCACAGCTGTTTAGCCTCGTGAATGGCCACGGCGCAGGGATTGTTTACCATCAGACCTGCAGCATGAATAGAGATCAGCAACTTAAAAAATTCCGACTTTTCTCCATTCGGGATATAGATAATAAATCGAATCGTACCACCGTCGGTGAATAGGTAGTCGCCTTGTTTGAATTCCCCGAAGTAAGTCGGCGCAGCGGCCGAAGCTCTCACAGCCTCCCAGAGTTTGTGCCTGTGAGATCCCATGTACTGGCTCTCGACCCGATACGGCAGAGAGTAATTGCGGAATATGTACACCATTATCTGCGCGTGGTTTATTATCGCCGATACTGCTGAGAACTGAGTAAATATTTTTCGGTCAGATGCACGATAAGGTCTCATAGGATACGATGAAATATCACTTCAAAAATCATTAGGACGTCGATTAAGTTCTCGCTGTTTTCCAACAGATGGCGTTACCAAAATTGCGTGCGTGTAGTTTAAGGCCTTTTATACACTTGTGATGGTCGGAAACATGGAAAAAATTTTCATTGCGTAATTCTTTAAGTACAATATCTCAAGAATATTCTCACCAAATTTCATAAAGATCGGAGCATTAGATTCGCAGTTATAGGTATTTCAACCGCACGACCGCGCAAGTCGCGGCGTGCGGTTGAAATGAGAAGGAAGAATGGCTCGTTAGCAGTATCGAATCAATGTTTTAGAGGCGGCAGAGTATGCAGAAGGTTTACTGTATGGCCCTGGAATCGACGACTCCGTGTTAGTATGAATAAATTAACTTTAAATGTAAAAGACACATACTTGAATCTTAAACGCCATTATCTCAGAATCGTCTTTTTTGAGAAACACCTTTGCGGTCGACACGATTACTAAAAAACTATTAATCCGATCCATACCAAATTTATACCACTTATTTATTATGATAATAGCTAGGGCCTGGACGAAGGATTTTGAATTTTGTTGACGAAAAAAATTTCGTAACAAAAAAAACCCAAAATGTAGCACTTCAAAAAATGAATTTGTTGTTGAAATTATCATTTTTTTTTAAATCAACATTTTTACTAATTCTTCGTCCAGGCCCAAGCCAATGCAATATACCAATGAAATCTTTTTCAAATTCTGATTTCAGATGAACCGCTCTCGAGTTATCATGTCCACCGCAACTGATGCTCAAAAGAAGGCGCTCCTGGATGATAGCTGGAGTTCCGCCATTTTGAAATATTTTTTAATAAAAAAAATTGTACGAGTACATGACAATATGTACTAATCGATGTTGTTCACAGTTTTTCAATAGACATTTATTGTCCCGGCGAAAAAAATCAAGAAAATCACGTCCCTCCGCCCGCTACAAGTATGAGGCCTTAAGATGGCAACACATCTATAAAGAATTACTATAAACAAGCTTGAAATTCAGCGTACGTCATTTCGCGTGAACAATTTTTTATTCTTAGTGTTAAGGGATCATGGCAGTGATTTTTTGCATTATTCGATAGTATAGACGGTTATGAACATGCACCTGGCATCGCCGATTGATCGCAAGTAGACAATTTATATGACAATTTATTTATATGAATATTTATAAACGCGGTTTTCTCGAAATGTCGTTTTTCAAAACAGCGTACATTTTCGAAGGAAGAGTTTTCAAGCTATCCGTCTTAAATTTTGACACAACATTCTTCAGGCCATTCTTCATCTTGCTATGGAAGCTTTTTTTTTAATCTTCATATTTTTTTAATGAAAAACTGTCGAAAAAATAGACTTAATTAGATACTTTTTTTCAAACTACCGCCATTTTGTCAATTTTTTTTTAATACTCCATAGCAAGATAGTGGCTTTCATACTAATGAAGGGGAGGGTTTCAGCGTGAAAAAAAAAACATTTTTTTGCGAATTTTTTTCTCCTATATGGATAGAGTAAATTTATTGAAACTTTTTGTACATTGTTAAGTGTCATTTCAAGAACATTCCGGGAAATTTGTACGCGAAAATATCCACAAACAAGCCAGTGCCGAGTTTTTCTCGAAACCACTTTTTCAAAGTCCGTGTTCACTGCCATTTGGAAACTACATGACCGATTTATTTCAAACTTGGTACACACTTTCTACATATAAAATACCTCCTCCCAACGGTTAGTTTGAGATTTATTTTACATTGAGGGGGTTTTTCACCCCCCAAAATGGCGGAATTTTTCGTGAAAAATAGCACTTTTCACTTTACATGACCACCAAAAATTTAGAAGTGAAAACAAAAATTATCAAAGACCGTTGGGGGAAGGATTTGATGATACTTTGACTAAATTTTAATGGTACTTGATTTCAGATAATTTCTAGCGGAAATACAGTGAACACCGCAAATCGTGTTTTTCCGAAGGCGTTCTTGGAAAAGCTTTGTCACCGGCTTGTTTGTGGATATTTTCGCGTACAAATTTCACGGAATGTTCTTGAAATGACACTTAACAATGTACAAAAGGTTTCAATAAATTTACCCTACCCATACAGATGAAAAAAATTCGCAAAGAAACACTTTTTTGCGAATTTCCTAATCATTTTGGAATCATTTTTACGGCCACAACCGTGTACACCGTAAGGACTCCTCTTTTCCAATTCATTTTCAACTGTTAAAAAATTGTAAAAGACAAAAACAAACGTTTAAAAATATATTTTATGTTCTTCATGAGTTCTTTGATTTGACATAAAAAAATTAGACTGATCAGCGTATTTTAACCATCGGGGAAAAAATCGCGACAATACTTTTCGACCCGTTACACTGTGATGATCCCTTAAACATAAAATTTCGTGCCAAAAAAGAGTATTTGCGAGGAATTTTAATGCACTACTTTATTTTTTTTTAAATCTGCAGCTGATGCACACGGTATTCTTGTTGAGACTTACGACGACCATGCTCTATTGTAAACAACACGCAGAGATTGGTTTAAACGCTTCAAAAATAATGATTTTGATGCGTCGACTTGGAGGCGTAACTCCATGAAGACTCATGTCAGACGCTAGCTGAACTTGCAGAATCATTAGGAGTCGATCACGCAACAGTTTCGAAACGTTTGAAAGCATTAGGATTGATTTTTTCAAATAAAGCATTAATTTACACGACAAAACATCGTGAACTTATTCAACATCCCAATAAATCGTGGAGGTTACAGGTAAAAAAAGGCCTATCGGATGTACCTTTGGTGAGTTGGGGTCGCGGGCCGTTTTCATGAGGTCCTTGTCGCCCAGATGTTCCTGCAACATTTGCTCCCATAGTTCGGTGTCGTAGTACGAGTGGCTCCAGACCAAATTGCTCGCCCCGCGAATCGTGCCCCGCGTGAATATTTTCGTGCTCAAAGCTTTGTACAGCTCGGAAATTTCGTCCAGAGTTTTCCTCTTGTGGCCACCTAAATCGTGGTGATACAAAAACAAGATTTTTACTATGTTCAGATGATTACGAGACATTTTTCATGGGACATTTATTTATTGATTTATTATTTAAGAGACGAATTATGAATTTTACGACGGTGTTCAAGCGAGTACCTCTGCTGTATTCCTCACTGGCGTTCTTGGCTGCGTGCGCAAAACCGTTCGATATCAATGTGCATGTGCAACCGGAGAAAATGAATTTTCGACACAACGGAAAACGATCAACGAGAAATGCTCGTGAGAAATGAAAATAATACCTAGAGTGGCTGAGAGAATCGCTCCCGTGCTAACACCGCACATGTAGTCGAACATCTCGTGCACTTTCTGACCGGTGAGTTGTTCCAATTTTTTCAGCATCTCGAGAACGACGAGTCCTCGGATGCCGCCACCGTCGATCGCGAGAATTCTGATACCTCTGCGTGGCAAAGGATCCACGTGGCCCATAACAGCGAGCGCTTCTCTGATCGATCCTATTGAACGTTTGAAAACTCGCATGAAAAACGAATAATTGCTAAAGAAAACAAAGTACTACAAATGGAATAAATTTGATGGAATTTACGGCATTGAAACCTGATCATCGTGACTTCATCGTGTTGAAGTTTGCACCGTTGGAACGCAACGGTTCTTCTTTACGCTTTATTTGTCTTATTTTTATTATTATAGAAGATCTTTTTCTGTGGATTTATATTGTAGATCGCTAAATGAGTATCTTGAAAAATTGTTGAGGGGGTTTTGTAGGCAATATCCGCCAAAAGAAATTAACGGGCTACTTCTATCCAGGTAAGTAAAAAAAATTGCATTTTTTGAAAATATTTTTACAGCTTCTGTAATTTTTCTGTACTTTTTTCAAAGACTCTCATTATATGTACCTTTGTGCTAACCCTCAGGGTACGGACTATAAAAATGTAACAGTCCATACAGCCGGGTTAGCCTAACCCGGCAACTTTGATCGACGGTATATTCAGCTGTAATTCATCAATTAAAACATTTATTTTCAATCGATCGGATCTTTTTTAGAATTGCAATGGTTTTATAAGATTTGTCATATTTTTTATTTAAAAAAAGTTATAGATGAAAATATAAACGTTGTTCCAAAAAATTTGCATGGAAATGGACATTCGCTCGGGTTACGCTAACCCAGTCCGTGCCCTGAGGGTTAAAAAAATTCGTTTTTTTTTTCACCAACCGATTGTCAGGGGAAAAATCTGAATTTGGCCATTTTTTTCGAGCCTTTAGGTAGATGTAGCCCCTTAAGGAGTTTCGGGACAAATGACGAAATGTTACCATTTGCTTCACATTTATACAGTCAATTCTTTGTTATATGCTGAATGCACTCTCCAAATTTTAAATCGATCGTCTGCACTGTTTCTATGAAATTTACAATTGGAAAACTTTACAATTGAAGAAACATCTTACAATTGAAAAAAAATGACCAGATAACATGAGGAGTACATTATAACACTGATGACAAAAGTGATTTGACGGTTTTGCATAACATTTTAAACATTTTGTGACACTTTTTCATGCGTAAAATTGACTTTGAGCGATAAGCGTAAACATTTCCCTATGTTGAAAAGTGTTTCTTCAATTATAGATGTTATACAAACGGTGAGGACGATCATTTTGAAATTTGGAGGGAATATTCAGTAAATGACAAAGCTCTGACCGTAATGACAATGTAAACTTCAACCTCGCAGCATTTCTCAATTCTTATATTCAAATGAAGACACGATAGTAAAAAATGCGGTAAAAAAAAATGATACTAAAATTCTCCAACTTGTCATTGCAGTAACGACCGAAGTTGTAACAATATTCCGAATTAAAGGGCTATACCACTGACACTTTCGAAAAATCGACTTTTTTTGTTGCCTTTTTCGACAGTTTATACTTTCAAGAATATCATTATCATTTATATCATTTATATCATTTATATCAATATAATTATTATCTTGCAAAAATCGATAGTTAAATCTTTAAACGCGTATTTCTTGAAATGAGATTTTTCAAATTTGCTGACATTGTAACTCAAAAAGCAATTATCCGATTGACTTGAAATTTGAACTGAGTACTCTTGAATATATTTACTCTACAATGACGTAGGATATTTTTGATTGGATGAAAATTGACGATTTGGCATTCAAAAAAACGACCATTTTGTAGGCAAGAAAACAGACTTTTTTCACAACCATGCCATTTTGTTAGATTTTGATATTTTTCGAAAATCCTACGTCATTGTACAGGAAATACCTTCCAGATTAACGATATTTTTTCCTTTTTCGGTTTCAGCTACTCAATCGGCCGGAATCATGCCAACAGAGGAGGAACTTTTTTTTTGCGCCTCCGAAGGCATAAGTCGCTTGGATCTCAATATTTTTCTATGAAAAAATTATGTAGTATAGGTCAAATATAGCCAAATATGTTCTTAATTTTCCGCAACATTTAATTGAGTAATTTTCTTCGAAAAAATTACCGCAAATTACCCAAATTTTCAGCTTTCACACTGGTATAGCCCCTCAAAGCCGACAATTCCTCAACAAAAACAAAAACTCTACGAGAAGAAAGGGAAATCAAAGAAGACTAGAGACCGTTGATCTGCGGATCTTTCGTTTTCGTTCTGGCTCGGAGGAGAACGGTGACGGCTCCCTCCTTGATGGCGTAATGTCTAGCCTCGGGATACTGCTCGATATGAGCGAGCAAATCCTCGATTCTCCTCCACCTGGACGCGGCGGATTCGGCTGTAGCTATACTGTTCAAAACGTGTCTCGTTCTCGAGGCAATGCTGTGCTTGGACACGCTCGTCGGCGTGTTCATTCTCCACTTTGGCAGCGCGACGTCCTTGACCAAGGTTGCGCTCTGCGCGATTTCTTTGCTGCTTCGCGTCGCGTTGAATTGCGGCAGGAGAGCGGAGAGAACCTGCGGAAAGGCGTATATCTGGTCTCTGATGCTCTGTTCGCTGGGAGCGACGACGGCGCTGTCCTTGAGCTTGCCCGTCTGCACCGCAGCTCTCGGCTCTCTCTGGTTCTCAGGCACGGCGATCGCGACCGCCTTCTCCGTCGATCCGGCGCTCTCCACCTTCCTAGGCACGTCTTCCTCTCCGGTCTTCTCTCTGAGGCTGCGCGCCGCCGAGAACTTTCTCATGTTGTCGATCTGGGCGAACGTCACCTTCTTGAACAGTTCCATCCACTCTTTGCTTAAAACGATCTGGAGGTTCTTGTTGTAGTCCGACGCGCCGTTATTGGCGCCGCCGAAACGGGCAAAGACCTTCCAACTGTTCTGCAACGACATCTTTGTCTTTTGCAGCGCGTTCAACGAACCCGACATCTTTGAGGCCATTGATGCCGCGTTGACCGTCGTCGCATCTCTGTCGTGGGCGGCGTCCGTTAGTCGCCTGCGACAACAACGACAATTAACCAATCGCTCCATGTCTTTCTCGTAATTCTGCTTTTTTTTTTTCCTATTTTCAATATTCATATATATTCGCCATTTCCTGAAAGATCGAGAAAAATTTCACTCTCGTTCCGCGACGAGGTAAATTCTTTTATAAACTTAATTGATTCTAAACCAAACGTACGCATATTTGACTACGTACTCCGCATTGGTGAAAATGAATTATTATTGACGCGGCGAAAACGCAGAGAAAATCGTGAAGATCGTCTGTCGAAGTGCGAGCCTAACCTCAAAGTAACGAGAAACGACGGAACGCGGAACAGTTGTTCAAAAGAAATCGTTCAAACTTTGCGTGTACATTTAGCATTTTGTATAAAAATTCTTCATGTATGTAATGTGTTAACAGTTGCCAGTACTTCACGTTCACAGACTTATTTGTATTGACGTTGCCAATTCGTGCTACGGTTCTTCGTAATGTCGCGTTTCTCGAATTTTCGAGCGCTATATATAACCTACAAATCGATCAACGTCACAACACGCATGTACAGTACGGTCAAAACATATCAAACGTTAGACAGGTGCGTATAAATACAAACGATATTGCCCAAACGTATATATATATATATATATATATATATATATATATATATATACATTCACAGAAACCTATATATATATATATATATATCGATTGTATTTACGTCGATATAGATACGTATAGAGAGAATGAAAAACTTTGCATCAAATTTCATCGCTACAAGAAGCAACAGTTTATTACTTTTTAATATCGAGAGACTATTTTGATCGTAGACTGATTGACACACGATGATAAAACACAAAGAGAGCACCGTTCATGGCTCGCACCGATGCGGAAACTATTCTTTGTATTCAACTACCTAGACCTGTCATGATCAGCTGTTGTCTCTCAAGTACTATCCATGTGTGTGTGCGTGTGTGTGTGTATGTGTGTGTGTGTGTGTGCACACATTCTTTTTGGCTTATTGGCATCTATAGATTTTCCTTTTGGACGTCACTTTTCGGGCTTCTGAGTATATATACATATCGGCCTCGTATGAATACCTATCCAAATCACCCCCACGTATGTTCTACGATCTTTTTAAGTTTTCGAGAAAAAAAAAGGATTTCCAATTCTTTTTCGGGTGCTCGTGTAGCTTATTCTTCAATTTTTGTTCGCTTTCGTTTACTTCCTCACCTCAGGAGTTTTTTAAGGACACGTACAAGAGCGACATAACCTCACAAATTTTCAAACAGAGTTTTCTCATCGATAGTTATTTTTCATTCGAAAAACGAAGCATCAGGCTCTGTAGAATTCACTGACGCAGAACTTGGCGATTTTCTTTTGCCCTAAATATTATGTAGTTTTGAGAAATCCCTGTTCGAAAGTTACAGCTTTCTCTCTCTCGCATTCATATGTCACGTGGTACATCTTTTTCGCCTTAAGGGAATGTACAAGGTCAACATAACCTCACAATTTTCAAACCCAATTCACTCATAGATGGTTAGTTTTTTTTAGAAAAGAACAAAGCATTAGGCTGTGAAGGATTGCCTGATGCAGAGCTTAATGATTTTCTTTTGCCCTAAATATTATTCGTCTCTGAGAAATCTCTGTTCGAAAATTACAGCTCTCTCTCTCTCTCTCTCTCTCTCTCTCTCTCTCTCTCTCTCTCTCTCTCTCTCTCTCTCTCTCTCTCGCACTCGTATGTCACGTGGTACATCTTCTTTTTCGCCTTAACTCCAATTGGGAGTCATTTAGACTAGAACAAGTTTTTTTTCCTTCTAAACTTCAATTACTGACTCTCCTCGAACCTGTTTTCTAAACTTTAGAGAAAAAAAATCAAGTAATCAAAAAAATCAAGAAAAAAATGCTTTTCTCTCGAAAATTGGAAAAGATCGTAGAACACACGAATCCGGATAGATTAATAAGAGCCATGTAGATTTTCATCCTGCACGTCACTTCACAGGCCACCCTGTATACACACGCGTAAGAGTTGCAGCCAAGTGCAAAAATAAATGCACATTACGTCATAGCGTCTCGGTCAATAGAGGGTATTATTGTGGTCGAATAATTATTTTGATCGGATGTTGATAAAACAATAACGTCCGTTATTTACGTCGCAACGAAATGAAGATGGAAAAATGGGCCATCGGGAGGTGGCCGGAAAAGAGGAAACAAATTCAAATACGCGCATACCTGGTGACTGCTGAGACGCATCGGCTGCGGTAATGACGTACGTGCTTGCTCAGAACCATGTCGATAAAACAAATCTCAACGCGGAAACAGCAATCACCGAAACGTATGAAACGCGCAGGCCGCTTCAAAGTATATTGATAACACGAGTCTATAGCGGGTGAGGAAGTTTTTGGAGGTTATCGATATGTATGCTTATCAAAATCACGTGACCGCGGAACCGTGCCACGTTTTTTTGCTTTTATTTATTTAAAATTACGACGCGTATATAAATTTACAGTCTTGCTCTCGAGCGTAATTATTCGCGATTTTTTTTCTTCACCGAGGCAATTTATCGCGGCGTTGAATCACACAGTCCTATGTGCGCGTACTGCGCCTCTTTCCGCTTGTTACTCAATCATACGCGATTTTAGATATGACACCTTCGGCGCTGATTTACGTGAACTTCCGCTTCGATTGAATTCGCGGCGTCCCGGAAGTAAATGTCTTTTTTCTATGTGGCTTTTCGTTTTGTACTATGATAATACTAAGTTTCGATTGACTTGTCTACTAATAATAATGAGTGGCGCGATCTTGAATGTTGTTTGGTTACTGAAGCGATGATGAGAGGGACTAGCCTTTTTATAGAGACGGTAGGCGTGTACGTTCACTAGAGTCGGAACGACGGCGCTATACTACGTGGGCACGGAGCCACAGTCATAATGGCAAATCGCGCGACATCGCGAAATTTATTTTTTTTCGGCGTAGCTTCGGTCTATCGTTTCCGACGTGGCGGAGAGCGTTTAGAGATGAGCCTCTCCCGGAAAATAATATGCACGTGGCTTGTTGTTTTCATCGTTCGAGTGGCGCGTTAAGATGCGCTGCGCATTATTTCGTTGAACGAAACGCGCGAATTTGTTGTTTTCAATAGTTTCTACGTTTAAGGGGGGGGGGGGGGTGTCTTCATTTTTGAGACGTAGGGTGTTTTATTACGACTTTTGGCTGTTACATGGTATTTTTTTGTATTCTTTAAAAATGGCGGAGGTAGCGCACGATCTTCTGAAATGCATTTTCAAAAACTAATCGACCGGTTCTGATAAAATTTGGTACAAACATTTCTAACCATACTGCATAAAACATAACCCTAAATGTTTTTGAAAATAAAAAGTCTTTTTTTATTGAAAAATGTAGCCATTTTTTTCGGAAAATTCAATCTTTTTGTTTCAAAGCGTACCATTTCATTGATTTTCAACATTTCTTACTTTTTCATAGTTCATATTCTGCGTATGAGTGTTGAAGAAAGAAAAATCTTTGTTAATTTTGTTCAGATTAATATCGCCGATGCTACGTCTCGCGCCGTCTGACAACAGCCGCCGCAACTCATTTAGAAGACCGTGCCACACCTCCGCCATTTGTAAAGAGTTCATAAAAAATAAAAATCCCATGTAATAGCCAAAACTAGCAATAAAACGTACCCCTAGTTCCAAAAATAGTGAAGGAAACTTTCCCTTAAAAAAAATCATAAAAATCTGCAATTTTTTCCTACCTAAAGGTATCTCCCCTCGAGAAATTTCAATCTATCGAGACATTAGTATGTACTTTTTTTTATCGAGAAAAAAAGCTAGCGCGGCCAAAAGTGGCGAGCTCGAAAGACAAAAAATCGTTTTCAAGTCCTGCGCAGACTCTTCGGAATCATACGACAAATTATATTTGGCATGTGATCTTATTGTTCCGCGTACCTGCCAGTAGAGGAAGAATTTGTTATCGGATGATTTTTCGGATCGCCGCGCGCGATAGATCACACGTCGCACGTACCAACTTTGTTGTCGAGGCAACTTTATTAATACGCTAATCGGAAGTAAAGAAAATATGCGTAGTATAGTACTGAAGAAGAAAACAAATACTGAGGTGTTTCCAACGCGATGCGCACTCGCAATTGATAAACGCAGTCGATACAAACGATTTGAGACGCTTGGTCTTAGGCTGGCGCCTAGTCGTGTAACAGTAAAAAACAGCCCGTTTTGGAGATTTTTTAACCCTCCGTCTATACACTGGGTCTTTGAAGGCACAAGCCAAATTTACAAATCGAATATCTCTGGATTTTGGAAAGGGGGGGAGTCGGGTCCCTTCCGTAAAAAAACTAGATAGTGAGGGTAAGTCGTACCCACAGGGGCGCCACGATCGATCATTTTGTGTCTGAACGCAGAAAGTGAGTCTCGAGCGTGCCGTAGAAGACCCAGTGTACAGAGGGCGACGGTATTTCGTGTAAGTAAAATTAAATTCATGCTTTTTCTATTTTTATAATAATTTTAACCTTCCTGAAATTATTTTTATCGCATGTATATGTATTAGACTAATTAAAAAGCGACAATTTTTTTTCTCGAAATTCCCTATTTAAAATTGAGTAACTAACAAACTGCGCAAAGCTGCTCAATATGTCCTTACACAGACGATAAAAAACAATGTTTTGCTGGGCGCTGTGTGGTGTGCCCGTGTGCGAAGAACATCGCACGTTTTTGTGTATCCGTTGCGCGAACAAAAATATCCCGCAATAGAACTGCATATTTTTTCATTGTATTCGCTTAGTTACTTATATTTACTTCATTACTACGATTATGTAATAAAAAACATTTGGATTTGTAATTAAAAAAAACTAAAAATAAACCGAAAAATATTATTTTCTGATTTTTTTATATTAAAAAAGCGACCTTTCGGTAGTCAAAATAAATATGCTTTTTGAAAGTAGCACAGCCACTGTATTTTTTTCCTAGTAGTACATGTATTCAGCTATACAACCCCGAAAGAATTTTACTTTTACATGAAAATTTGTCTTAGTTACAATTTTTTTTATGAAAATCGATTTTTCCTCCATTTTCGGTTACATTGATTGTTGTTAAAATTTTTATTCATAATAAATGTGTAAATAAATGATTGGATCGTGGAAAGAAATGTTGTAAAAGTAATTCAGAATTTCTTCAGATTTTTTGACGTTTTTTTCTTAGAAAAAACATTAGCAGGACTTTTACGACCCAGTGTACAGCCGGTGTCCCAAAATTTCAGTGTACAGACGGAGGGTTAAAAGAAAATCGTTATGATAAATTACTACGAAACTTACCGAATTATATATGGAGGAGAGAACTAGGAGTGCTTACTATGGAATATGTGATAAGGGAAAGAGCGTTGAGATGTATTAGAGAGTGATGAGAATGGAGGAGACAAGGTGGCTAAAAAATGGCTTACTAGACGAAGTTAGAGCGATAACAGACGGTGACGCGGAAAAATGGGAGAAAAACCTGGCGAAGGTATTAAGAGATCTGGAGATAGAAGATATGATAACAATGATCAGGGAGCGAAAAGAAGTTTAAAAAATTGACGAAAGGACAGAAGAGGGATTGGAAAACTTAAGGCCCTAACCACAGTAATGGGTATAAAATCATGTGCGAATTTAACAATTTTTTTTCGTATGAAAAAGTGATTTACTCGTAAAATCAATTACACACCTATTTAGTATGAATATCAAGCTGTTAGAATTTTTTTTTTCTTTCGACGTACAAAATGGCCGACTACTCGAAACTTCTCGAAACAGCTTTTTTCCAATTGGCGTGACAAATAACTTCAACAATTTTCACACGATTTACTTCAAATTTTAAAGTTATGTTCCTAATTGCATTTCGCAGAGAAGTACGTACGGAATTTTTTATTAAGGCGAGAAAACCCTTCGGAATTTTCAAAAAATCGATTTTTTTACATATTCCGAAAGTATGATACCCAAAGAATATACTGACCAAAGGAAAACTCGAAATATTGAATATTTGCGGAGTTATCGCATGTAGTCTAGAGCGCAGGGACAGCATGCGGTCAGGTAGCGGATAAACTTTATACGCGATTATCTCGAAACTACTTTTTTTTAAACTGCTCGTGTTGTATCTAAAAAGTTATCGACCGATTTGGATGAAATTTTGGGAGGTTACGCTCGGTAATATTATCGGAAGGATATACCTAAAGTTTGAACGGTAGCGTGTAAATAAATAATTTTTTGGGGTCAAATATGTCGAAAAAATGGTCAAAAATTCGAACTTTGGAGTAAAAAGGCTTCCAAATTTTCAGATTTGCACTTTTTCATCATTTTTTAGGTATATCCTTCCCCTTAATACGTCAGTAAACGAATGACACTTATTAAATCTTTTTCAGATCAACAGAAAAAGAGTGACAACTGCAGCACTTTTCGATGTCGCGGAAAACAGGCGTTTGAAGACCCTCAATAACGCCGCCATTTTGTTGGGCAACCCAAAAAAAATTAATTTTTTTTTAAACTTCACAGTTATAATAAACTCATGTTCAAATTTGAAAATGATCAGATTGTTTTATCCCCTCTAAAAAAATTCCCGAAAAATACCTATTTTTCACGCTCCTAAAGGGATTTCTCGCCTTAATCGAAAACTTTTCATTTCATGAGCAGTTTATGAGCAGTTATAACGAAATTTTTCACTGAAAATTCATTTCTCAACTTCAAATACCTACAACTTTTGAATAAAACAATATTTTTTAATTCCGTACATACTTCTCTAGGTATTCTAATGTAGATTGACGAGAATTTTTGTTTTTTGTTCTAGGTAAAAAATTGTGGACGCTAAATGTCACACTGCGGAGCGCCTAAAAGAAAAGATAACAAAAGAAAATATTAGTAGTCGGCCATTTTGTACATCGAAAAAAAAATATTTTCCAACAGCTTGATATTCATACTAAATAGATGTGTAATTAATTTTATGAGTGAATCACTTTTTCAAACGAAAAAAATTGTTAAATTCGTACATGGTTTTATACCCGTTACTGTGGCCTAAGGCCTTAATCGAAAATTGTAAAAAATATATCACTTTTTATATGAAAATTATGGTCGAAAAACTTTCGAAAAAACGAACTCTTTTTCATACTCATCTTCATTTTTTTATTTATTATTTTTCAATGTTCCCCCGTATTTGACTCGTGCGCCGCCGTACTGTATACGTTTGACAAGTAATTTTTTTTTTACATACTTCAATATTTGGGTCCTTTAAAAAAAATGCCAAAGAAAACGGTCGAAAATGGGCAGTTACAGTGGTGTTCTCCCTTAAGGCGCAGTTTCACACCGACTGAGCGGCCATGAGCGCCGGAGACAGATAGCCGATTTGCAGATTCCCAGTGTTCTCCAAGACGGCTGATATTTCGGCAAGAATAAAAGAATCACCTTCCGCTCTGTTGAACTACGAACGTCTTTCTCTTCGTTTTCCCGAAGAGCGATCCGCCGAGGAGGAAACTTGGCCGTGGGATACCGACCGGACGGGTGACCCATGTTCTCAAAATACCAAATTGAAAGTCACAAAGGGTCACATCTGTATTGGCGTATAAAAAAAAATCATGAAAAAAGCTACAAAACGGCGGCTCAGTCGTACACTAAGAACGTTTTTAGGCCCTCTGCGGGAGGGCGCATAACTATTATGAATCCGTACCTGAAACAAACGAAAATTGTGATTTACATTATTTTTGCCACATAAGTACGCACGATTATTAAAAAAGATAGTTTTTTTCGTACAATGACATCATTTTGAATGAACATTTTTTCGGTTGCTATAAAATCGGCCATAATTTGTTTATAGAAGCAAGAATTATTCATGGAACGTAAAAATCGTGTTTATTTCTTTGGAGAATCTATCTAGGAAGCTACAGTTAAAATTTCAAGTCGATCGGATGAAAAGTGCCTGAATGCTGCGTTCTCCCGATTTCAATAACGTGGTTTCGATAAAAACGCGTTTAAGGGGTGAGATGCAGTCAGAGGCGTGAAAAAACGAGCATTTTCAATCATTTTTTTTATAGTAATTAAGTTTGTTTTACAAAAGTGGTTACACAGACGTTTTATGTTATATTTCAACTTGACTTGTACAAATTTGCAAAGAAAAATATTGATTATTTATAAAAATATCGCCATCTTGTCGGATCCCCTTCGACATGTAGTGCTTTGCGGTGACCATCAAAATTTTTTACTGGATCATATGAAATTTAAAAAAAAAACAAGAAATAATCATTAGTTTAATAATAAATCTAGTCCCTAATCGAAGCTTATCTTCCAAAAATTAACAAAATGGCAGCTTCCGACAGATAACTTTCGATTTGCAACCAAAAAATCGCTCGTTTATTGTTAAAAATAAATAGAAATTTTCAACAAAAATGAAAATCCTTCCCTTAAGGACTAGTTTTTGATGCTATCAATAAGCGCACCAAATTTAATCAAAATCCATCGAGTGGTTTTTGAATTATAGTGGTCACCGACTTGAAAAACATAGTTTCGAGAAAAATGCGTTTAAAGTTTTCCGATGTGGATACGGTATTATACAGGGAAGCCGGAACATTGACGTCCAAAAATAAAATTTAGGTCCCTTGTATCGTGGGGTATCCGAATCACCCCCATGTATGTTCCGCGACTTTTCATAGTTTTCGAGTTATGCATTTTTTTCGGAATTTTTGAGAATTTTCGACCTGACCAATTAAAAAAGAATCTAAAAAAAAGTAGAAGACTTTATCGAGATTTTTTTTTGCAACTGAATCTTTATGAGTAGTACTTTTATGCATAAAATGATCAGCTTCGTAAATGTGATGAAAGTTATGAAAATATTGGTCTGAAGTGAAAAATTTACGTTCGGTAAATTATTACTTAAATGTTGAACTTTAAATTAAAAATCTAAACAGGTGACTTCATGGTTCCTAATTAGGCCTCAAGAATGCGCCAGACTCTCAGCTTTCATAATCATAAAAAAAAAGTAACTTGTTTTACTTAACGGCCCATTATTATTGCAGGTAAAAGAGTTGCGCCCTCGTTTACGGGTTGTAAACAAGGGCGCAACTCTTTTACCTGATCCACGAGAACCGATCGCGCAAAAGTCATTAAACTTAAATTAAACTAAAAAAATTAAACCTCCAAATGTTTAAATCTTAGCTTTCCTGTAGTCATTTTTGGTTAGTTAACAAACTAAATAACCTTCGGAACTATAAAATGGCCAAATTTTTTTTTTTTTAATCAGATGGCTAATGTTAAGAATTTTCCCCCTCGCTGTCTTTGAACGCCAATTTTAGCCAAAGTAGCCCTATTAAGTACTACTTTTTTAAAATGATTATGAAAGCTGAGAGTCTGGCGCATTCTTGAGGCCTAATTAGGAACCATGAAGTCACCTGTTTAGATTTTTAATTGAAAGTTGAAAATTCAAGTCATAATTTACCGAACGTAAATTTTTCACTTTAGACCAACATTTTCATAACTTTCATCACAGTTACGAAGCTGATTATTTTATGCATAAAAGTACTACTCATGAAGATTCAGTTGGAAAAAAAATCTCGACAGTCTTCTACTTTTTTTAAGATTTTTTTAAAATTGGTCAGGTCGAAAATTCTCAAAAATTCAAAAAAAAGTTCATAACTCGAAAACTATGAAAAGTCGCGGAACATACATGGGGGTGATTCGGATACCCCGCGATACAAGGGACCTAAATTTTATTTTTGGACGTCAATGTTCCGGCCACCCTGTATGTTCGTAAAACTTTGAGCTCGATGGATGAAGCTAAACTTTTTTGATGTATTTTGATCCGCTGAATCCGAATAACACAATTTTTCGCAGCAAAGTCGAGCATTCAATTGTTTATAGCCAATTGTTAAAACAATTTTTCAAAAAATTAAAGTTTGTCGGGATGAATTTTTTTTTTAAACATTTTGGGCAGTTTTAAAGCGAAAGTATTCTGTATAAAATTTATTCATTCTGTATAAAATTCATCGGATTGACTTGAAATTTTCAGGGAATAGTTTCGAAACATCATACTTCCAGAAAATGTATTAAAAAAAATCGATTTTTCGAAAATTCTGACTGCATCTCCCCCCTTAAGTTTCAAAACGATTTTTCTACATGAAATTTTAAACAACAGGGGCTTACCGGTTATTTTTACCTTCACTCGGCTATGCCAGGACCGTACAGCATCCCGTCCAGGTACAAGTTGTGTTCCTTAGTTTCTTTCCTGGCCGAAGCAAGGTCCTTTCGAGTATTTTTTATCGACCTCGCAGCCGAGCGTTCCGCAGCTTTTACGCGGTGTTCGTCGATTTTGTGGCAAAAATTGTAGCCCTCGTAGCCAATCTTCAGTCCCAAGACGGTCATAACTTCGAGAAGTCCCTTGAAGCCCTCATTGAAAACGACAGCTGCTACATCGGTGGCTATGTCTATGATCGTTTTACCGCTGGAAGCCGACGTGGGCGCTATCGTCCACACGACGGAATTCAAGCTCTCGTTCGAATTCTGCGTGTACCCGCCGAGGCATTTCGACAGTAGGTCTTCATCCGTTAGCTCGATGTATATTTTTTGCAGAGCGTTGAAAACTTCCGTCGACATGGGTGGCTTGTGCGAGTAAACATTGAGGGTGTTCGCGGCGGCGGCTCGCTGCCACGTACACCAAGAGTCAGGCCCGTGCGGGCATTTATCGTGTCGGGGATTTTCATCGGTGGAGATTTGATGGTACAAGGTGGCCCAAATATCATTCTGCATGGCTTCGACGGAATCGCAGTTTCCGCTGATTGCCAATCCATAATACATGGTCAATTCGTCGATGAGTTTGCCCGTGAGTTTCCCTCTGCCGCCTAAATTCTTCGCCTGTTTCTTTAAGTTTCTCAGCTTCGTGCCAACCCGCTTCTGCATGTGCTCTATGCTCTCCTTTCTTCCGACCACCGAATCGTAAGGGTTACCATCGACGATGCCTCTGTAAGGTTTGGAGTCACCATCGCCGATGTAGAACGCGTAGCGTGTACCGTACAAATTTTCGGAGCGCCGAAACATTTCGAGAAACGCGTCCGCCTCCAGTTTCCCCGCCGATCCGCTATTGTTCGTTTGGCATACGCTTTCGTGTTGGGCAGCCCACTCCTCGTATTCGGCTGTATCCTGCTTGCCGTTCCAGTGCTCGCAAGATTCGCAGTCCTTCGATTTGACAAGGACATCGAGCACCTTACCGGTGTGCCTTCCGACCAAAGCAACAAAGCCGAACAGAGAGGAGAAGCTACCGTTTCGCCACGACCCGTCGCCCGCAACCGTGAGCCCCGTAGTTTGCCCTTTGCCGGCCGCGATGCTCTTTTCTTCTTCGACTGCTTTTTTGGTAGATTTTGTTCTCACTGCATTTGCCGCTGTGGCTATCAGCTTTACGATGCTATCGTACGTGCTCTGGTAGGCGGGCGTAGGCAGGCTCATTAGAGCACAAAACTTTGAAATACCGTATTGCCCTATTCCGAGCAGACGCATCGCGAAGATCAGACGCCTGTTGATATCATATGCATTTTCGATAAGTGGACTGTTGGTAATGTGAGCATCTCCGCATGTGGCGCACGAAACAACGATCTTGAAACCAAGCCCTCTCTTGCTCGTTTCTGAAAAATTCACACTATTGCCGCATTCTTTGCACACGAGAATTTGAGATAGGGCCGCAAATACCGGAATAAAATTTATAAATCGATAACCAAATGTAGCGTCCAGTTCAATGTCAACGTCGCTGGCTGTTGTTTTCATTTTTTTAGCAAGCGTCGACGTAAGTTCCGACTCTTTTTCGAAACTGTGTCTATTCGGTGGTCTTCGTTTGCTTATCGTGCTTCTTTTTAGCGTCGAAGACGCGCCCTTCTTTGCCTTTTTACCTTGATACAACGCACCACTCATTTTTCACCAATTTCTACACAAATTAGACACTTAAGTAACGTACAATTGAAAAGAGTCGAAAAAATGCGGAGCACGGTAAAAACACGTGTTGTGTGTTTAGCGTCCGTTACAGCTGTAGTTATAAAAGGTCTATATTTTCGTCGATTGTGTAGTCGTTCGGGTAGGGTGCCGGTAAGTGGTTAAGAACTCACGGCAGATTACCAAGTACCGATCTCTTTATTTTAATCACACAGCCGGTTATAAACATGTTTATCCCGAACGTTTTCGGATAAGAAGCGTCCAGAGTTGCCAGACGTGTAGTGCGCGAAACCGCCGCCAGACGCCGCTTGTGTAGCCCAAAAACCGCGAAACTTTACGAAGCCCAAATAGCGCGGTAAAAGCTCGCATATAGCCCAAATTCGTGGTTTTGGTAGGTCATGAAGGAAGAGCACCGATATAAGTTAGAAATTGAATTATTTCTTTAATTATTTTAAAATCAAACATAATCAAATATCTGTATTTTGTAGCAGGCTAAAACAATCACATAAATAAACAAATACTCATTACTCGTAAGAACGCAGTAAGAACAACGAATCAAAGTATTTTTTATGAGAGAAACAATAAGTAAGAATAGCAAAAGATTTTATTTAATAATTCAAATATTATACTTTTTCTATTAATAAATATAACTGATGAACAGGTGATCATGCATTTTCATTTTGTTAGTTTGCGTTATTTGATAACCGAAGGAAGTATAATTTGAGCAAACAAAAAGTAAGAATTCATTTTCTATCTATATTTTTTATTTCATACTATTTCCGAGATTTTCCCGTGATCGTAATTAAAATGATGAAATATTCGGAAAAATTCGAAAAAAATCGGAGAAATTCGGAGAAACTCGGATGTTTACGTCAAAATAATTGTCCGCAAAACTCCGAATTCTTCATATTTGTTCTAATTCATAGAAGAATTCGGAAAATTTTCCGGAAAGATCGGAATTTTTCGGAAAAAATTTGCACTAGGGTTAGTATGAATATCAAGCTGTTAGACATTTTTTTTTCGATGTACAAAATGGCCGTCTACTAATATTTTCTTTTGTTATCTTTTTTTAGGCGCTCCGCGGCGTGACATTTAGCATCCACAATTTTTTACCTAGAACAAAAAACAAAAATTCTTGTCAATCTACATTAGAATACCTAGAGACGTACGTACGGAATTTAAAAAATATTGTTTTATTCAAAAGTTGTAGGTATTTGAACTTGAGAAATGAATTTTCAGTGAAAAATTTCGTTATAACTGCTCATAAAATGAAAAGGTTTCGATTAATCAAAAATTCCGTACGTACTTCTCTGCGAAATGCAATTAGGAAAATAACTTTTAAATTTGAAGTAAATCGAGTGAAAATTGTTGAAGTTATTTGTCACGCCAAATGGAAAAAAGCTGTTTCAAAAAGTTTCAAATAGTCTGCCATTTTGTACATCGAAAAAAAAAATATATTTTTTAACAGCTTGATATCCATACTAAATAGATGTGTAATTAATTTTATGAGTGAATCACTTTTTCATACGAAAAAAATTGTTAAATTCGCACATGATTTTATACCCGTTACTGTGGCCTAACCCCTTAAATGGAATGGTACATTTGTTTTCAACCATTTTGTGGAGCACCTCAAGCCGCATAAAAAACATTAGGGGATCAAAGTCGTTCAAGGTCATTCAAGGTCAGTGTCGACGATACAAATCTAAATATCTCGGATCACTACCAAATATTTGGTCCTGATCCGAGATATTTAGATTTGTATTTCATTTTAATAGGTGACCTTGAATGATCTTGAATGACTTTGACCCCCTAATGCTTTTTATGCGGCTTGAGATGCTCCACAAGATGGTTGAAAAGGATGTACGATTCCATTTTAAAAAGTGGAGGTGATCTTCACTGCGCGTTAGCGCCTCCACCGAAAAAAAAAATTGGTCGCATTTGATGGCCCCTTTCATACCGTACGACTTTTGTCTGGAACATTTTTTTGTGACGTCGATAATTACCCAGTTATTTCGGGTGGCAGAGATAAGAGGCACACCCTGTATAAGTAAATATCGTCGCTCTGACATTCTATCGTAGTACCGGCTGGACTAAACGACTTCATATTGCTACTTTTACCGTCCAGGATGCTTCCTGCGTTTGGGAGTCAAAGGCACTTCGAAAAATAAGATCAAAAAATTTTTAAATACAAATTTTCTCGTATATCATGGTTGTGATGTTTATACATCATTCAAATAAATTTAAAAAACGGTTGAATTTTTTTCTGATCATATTTAACCCCTTAAGAATTATCCTCATGGAGGTCATAGTGAAGGAGTCTAAATTCTGTACTTGGAAGAGTCCGCAAAATTGTAAGAAAGCAAGTGTTTCACTCAAGCAGCGCTTGAGTCCCTAATGTTATATATCCTCGTATGTTATTTTGACAGTAACTTTCATTTATTTTCGATATTATCCACAAGTGTGCAATTTAGAACTTCAAACCACGTATACATAATGCACATTTGTAATACTTTTTTCCGTATCCTTCATTATGAGCATATGTATAATACATTTATAATCGTTAAAAAACACCAATTACAATGTTAATTGCTCACATCTGTGAAGTATTTCCTTCGTTTTTCAAGTACTTTCGATTATCGTGCTGCTTATTCCGGTATTACGAAAATTACGTTACGAAAAACCTTTTCAGAATTATTTTTACTGATAAATTGGTCCTCTTATCACTTCCATTTAATTTTTACCTTTTAAGAGTTAAGGGGCGACTGTAATGACCCGAAAGGAAGGTTTATTAGGACTCATTTGAAGGAATGAGTAAGATGATTGAACCATCGTTTGTTTGGGCCTTCGGCCACCCGGTTGATCCGACAAAAAAACCAGTGTTGTTAAAAAATAAGTACTATTGTCTAAGACTCGACAGAGCTTTTTATTATTTTCGTATTTTAATCATAAAAAAATTATTTTTTTTTTCCGTTATTTTTTCAAGGAAAAATGCTATCATTATTGTTAATAAGTAATGGGCAAAAAATGTGAAGAAACAGAAAGTCGGTCAAGTAAGGTACTATTACACTGAAGAAAGTGTACCAAAATTTTAATCAATCCGTTCATTAGATATCGAGAAATCGTGTACACCGTTTTAAAAAACAGAGTTTCGAGGAAAACGCGTTTCAAGTTTGACTGACAGTTATATCGTTGTAATAATGAGTTTACCTTTAATCTGCGATTCCTGCACCATATGTGGCACCTTCCTCTTCAATTCGAGTTGCCGCAAGCGACGAACGAGCGTTCGTCATTTTCACAGTAATCTAACCCCTTAATCGTAGTGTCGCGGCCACTTTTACCCTTATGCTGGCAATTACTATATTGCTCGGTCACTCGTTATCGAAGCGACGCTGGTGATGAACTTTCCTACCCGAACTTTATACATTTACGCAAACGCGTTTCCTACCGATTCCCCTATAGAGTTTAGATTCCCATACTCCAGGCATAATTATGCCAGTTCCGGTGTCGCGTGCACGGTCTTACATACAGGTCTTGCAACGAAGCAAAATTTTCGTGGTGGGGGTAGGCACGCTTATCGGCTTCACTTTTCAATTCACTAGGCGCCGCTACGCGTCGCTACTAGCAAGGGGAAGTAGTTTCCCCCTCACCTCTTACCGGCGAATGGACCAAAGGTGTTTATGTATATTTTGTGGCGCGATTGTCGAAATAACCTTTATTTGCGACCATATACCAGAAGGTTCTACGCGATTTACCGTGATACATTTTCATCGTGTTCTTACCTACGAGTGTGATTTTTTTTGGTAGTGTTTGCGAAAAAAATGCGAAATGGCTAGGGGTTGCGTGGTTCGCAATTGTAAAACGGGGTACAAAAATTGTAAGCAGAAATGCTCCGTGTTTCGCGTACCCAGAAACGTCGAACGATACAAAAAATGCCTCAATGCTATTCCGGGACCAGGCCCGTGTAACCATCAGTTATAGGCGTCCGAAGTAACTCTTGTGGCGCACCCTTGCGGCGAGTTTTGGCAAAACTTTGATTGGTTTTCGTCTGCTAGTGCAGTATGCCGGTCGCCATTTAAATCAGGTGTTTGCGTGAATGACAGTACCGCGTGTGATGTTTACGTTGTAAAAACAGCGTAAACAAGCATTATAAATTAATAAACGTGATGGGTACTCGATCGGTTGAAGGCGCTAATCGCAAATGTTGTGTTGAGGGTTGTCCCCACACGGAAGCGAGGAATCCAGAACTCCATTTTTATGGTTTTCCGAATCGACGTTGCTTTTAGGGCGAAAGGAAGTCATGAGGATACATTGAAATCCGCAAGTAATCGTTATTACTTCCATCACACCTTTTTATTTTATTTACAAGCACATTCCATTTACAATGTAAGATCTCCAATCGATGATGCTTGCTCAAGCCTAGCTCTTTCGTGTTTGTGCCGGTTTGACTTAACCGCCATTCGCCAATCCAAGTTTTGCCACCGGCAGCCGTTACGGGGCGCCACCACGAAAGTTACTTCGGAGGCCTATACATGGCTCGCGTAATGTCCGTCGCTTTTATTTTCAACCGCTGCCACGTGTGGCGCTAGTAGTCGTCTGCTCGATAACTATATATATGCCGTATGATCTGTGAACCGGATGAACCCACCGAGCGCGTATAATATTGTTGCATTCGAGTTGCGACAAAAATTTGATCCACCCACAAGTCACAAACGCAACCATAAAACGCGTAAAACTCGCCAAATTTACCAAATTTACAGTACTGTAAATTAATTTAGGGCAAACGGCGCATGCGTTGCGTTCAGGAGGGAAAAGGACAGAAGAGCTATTTCTCTCTTCGTCGCACCACTACTTCCCCTTGCCGTCACGCACCAAGCGGCAGAAACCGGAATAAAAAACAGAAGCGCTAAGAGTGTCTACCTCCACTACCGCTGTTGTCAGACCTGTATGTAAGACCGTGGTCACGTGCATCGCGTCGCAGTTGATAGCGACTGCCGACAGATGGCGACATCGTTGGGTCTCAGCGCCGTGGCGTGGCTCGATCAGCTGATCACACTCGTCTTGTGCAACGCGGCGGATAAACAAGTCAGTGTTTACACACGCCGATATCGTTGTTTGAATCGTAAAAAGAAAACGAAAATACGAAAGCCTCGGAATGGCGGATCAGGATCAAGATACGAGTGATCGTGGTGACGGTGATAATGTAAAATCGGACAAGCTTTTCACGTTGAAGAAATGGAACGCCGTGGCGATGTGGAGCTGGGACGTTGAGTGCGATACCTGCGCTATATGCCGTGTTCAAGTCATGGGTAAGTGAAGCACATAACCTCAACGACACTCCGTGTTATATGATTAATGTGACAACATCCGTGCGGATGTTTGCGAGCGCCTGAACAAGCATTCTCCCTGTCACGTCAATGTCCCGGTTGACAAATAAACAAATTATATTACATACATACATTTGCGCATATACGCACAGACACCAGACAAAATACACGTACGAAGATACATGTTAGTTTTGAAAAGTCATCTGTCTCACTCTGCTGGGTGACTTTCCTTATACTCTGGCCTTATGGTTTCTGTTGTAACTTCAACGTCTTTAACATTCAATTTTTCACCCCCCTCCCCCCCCCCCCCAATTCCGGTGCTCAACTGGAACAAAATCGATCCAAAATAATTAAATAAACGTTGATTTATTTTCGTCATAATTTCGTAACTTGTATAAAAAGTAGTTATTTCATCATGTAAATTAAATAGATATTTAAACCTCATAATTAATTTAACTGTGGCAGAAAAATCACATTGGATTTACCAGCCAATACACAAGCAGACTAATACCGGAAGATCAACATTTACTACCAAGTAATAGATAATATCAATGTAAATCTAAAACGCCGATTTGAGAATCTACCGTTCTGTATATGAAATATACAGAATTATATGAAATTATGTCTGTATATGAAATTGTATATGAAGAACGGAGAGGATTTCATCAATAATTATTTTTTAATTTCGATAATTTATACGTCAGCCTTAGAAGCGATGGTTATGAAAAACACTTAAATTTAAAAATGATGAAAGAAAATTCTGAAAATTTAAGAAAGCATATAAAAAAGGGGTACTGCCCTAACCTATATAAACTTTTTCAAGCAGCAATAGTACTCTCAGTGAGCTCTGCTGGCCGTGAGAGTAGTTTTTCTGCAGTGCAGTGGATAAAAACGTGACTTGGAAGCACAATGCTTCAGAAACGATTCTCTCGTATGTCAGTGTTGACCATAGATAATTTAACAGAGATAAGAAAACAAATGTCAACTCAAAAGGAGTTGGGTCGATTGGCAGAAAAAAATTAAAACTTACTTGATTGAATACCAACTGAAAGTAAAGTTTCAAGACTGATAACTGGATTAGAGAATGACAAAAGATTAGTTGATTATTTCATGGAGAAGACAAACGCAGACCCGTCAAAATGGGGGAAAAACTTAGTGAAATTGTTAAGAGATATGGAGATAGAATAAATAATAACAGTGATAAGGAACCATAGAGAACTGAAAGGATAAAAGAGGGACTAGAAAACTTGAAAAGAGAATTTGAGGAAGAGAAAAAATAAGAAAATCGTGGTATAATGAGAAGTACAAATATATAGGGTGTTTTAAAATAACCTGACATTTTAATTTACTAATAAAACGTATTATTTATTTGAATAGTGCGAATATTATTTTAATATAAAGTACAAACATGGAGGTTATGTGTGGAACACAATATCCGATAAACGGCCACCTCGTCTCCGTTTGCAAACGTTCACTCTTCTGACGAAATTTTCGATAACATTTTGGCATAATTGCAGACTAATTTCATTAATGGTCCATCCAATTGCTTCCTTGAGCACCAGAATGGTCTGTGGATCATTGGCGTACACTTTTCCTTTCAAAAAACCCCATAGCAAGAAGTCCAATGGTCTAAAATCGCACGATCTTGCATCTTAACAATGCAGCAAATAACAATTTCTATACGTTGCTCGATAGTATAATTCTGACAACGTTGAAGTTTGGATAGTTGGAATGTAACGAAAATTATTTTTAATTTTTTAATTTTTCCATTTTCGTTACGATCCAGAATCTTTTCTTACATATTTAGGCCAAAAATTAGGAAGGAGACGGGGACATGTGGGTGAGGTTAAGATGTCGCAACATAGGACGGTCGGGACAGGGAGGGGGAAAGGAATGTATGATTCGGCGATAAAGGAGGAAATTATAAATGTGTTGGGTGGGAAAATACAAAAAGGGATACGTGAGTATTTTGGGGAAATAGAGGAAGTGTGCAAAAAGATGAGTAAGGAGGAAACGGGAGGAGAAAGAGATGGGGTGGACGAATAAATGAAGAAAGAGAAATATTAGATTGTACAAAGTGCCAGAATGTGTGGCGTAGTAAATAAGTGAAGGAATATGTAAGCGGAAAGTTACTGTGTTGTAGAAAACTTATCGAAAAGTTGTCCACATAAAACTCGATTTCATTGACGATGCTGAACTTTGCATCGTTGAACTGCAACGAATTTAATTTCTTTTGGCACATTTCGCCTACAATAAAGCCTCAAACCATTTTTTAAGATATTTATTTCCCGATCTACATTATAAATATACCAAAAATATCGCCTATAATAATAACAATATGGAACATAAAATGTAAAACGGAACTTTCGTTGCATTCCAGCGATGCAAACTTCAACACCATTTCGATTGATAGTTGATTATTTTCTAAAGGTATTGCAAAAGTTTGACGTTAGTGTTAACATGAACGTGTGATTAAAGGTTCATATTTTCCGTGAGTCACTTACAAGGAACATCACTTAAGTATCGACCTTCGATTTTGTTGAAACTCATACATGTGATAAAGCATTGAAAACTATTAGACACGTATTTTTTTTATCTCTGGAAAAACGGTTTTAAATTGGAAAACAAGCCCTCGAAGAAAGGTGTGTCGAGGGGTGATTTTGCAGTTTCACGTACACGCAGTCCACCGATCCGAATGAAACAAAAACCAAAATTCTTCTGATGTAAAGCGATTAAAAATCCACTATAGAAGTTTCGAAAAAAATTAAATTATGGGGTGAACCACCCATCCATTTGTCTTTTTCTCACCTTATATACCAATAACCTGGAAATATTAGCGATTTTGTATCAGCATCACACAATTTTTTTCCTGCTGAAATGCCGAGTTTTGAGCCGAATAAGCGTCATTTGCGGGAACTTTTGATTTACTTCTCTAATTTGAAGAAATCTGCGGCTGAGGCGCATCGATTGCTTGTAGGAGAGCATATGGTGAGGCTGCTTTAAGTGAGAGAAGTTGTCGCGAGTTGTTTCAAAAGTTTAAGAACGGTGAGTTTGACGTCGAAGACAAAGAACGTAGCGGAAGGCCGAAAGTGTACGAACACGCGGAATCGGAAGTATCACTGGAGGGAGATTCGTGCCAAACGCAAGAAGAACTTGCACTTACATTAGGAGCGACTCAACAAGCAATTTCGCATCGTTTGAAATCGTTGAGAATGATACAAAAGCAAGGAAATTGGGTTCCATATGAACTGACGTTGAGAAACGTTGAACGCCGATTTTGCACATGTGAAATGCTGCTTGCCAGGCATAAGCGAAAGGGTCACCCATAACACTCAATTGGGAAGTTTTACCCCACTCGAACAATGTCACGAGACATTGCTCCCTCTGACTATCATTTATTCCGATCAATGATGCACGGCCTGTCTGAGCAGCACTTCATATCATATGAAGATACCAAAAATTGGGTCCATGGAGCCTAGATACCAGGAGGTTCAGCGAGGCCTTTCAACTCGTCCTCAAAACGAGAACAAGAAATGATGGCGCTGGGGTGCTCCGGCACCTATATGTATATAGATATGCGTTAAACATGGGTGCGATCTAAGACAGATCACAGATGATGTACCTAACCCTCATTAGTGTTAAGGGATAACACCACTCTAGGATTTTGGAAAGACGTTTTCTTGCCTAAAAATACTTTGGTGTCATAAAAACAAGATGCAATTGGTCTTATAGCAATTTTTTTTATTTAAAGGTTCAATTATCGATTTGGCCGCAGCGCCTTGGAGCGCGCGCTGAGTTGCTCGTCCAACTTTAAACGCGTTTTTCTCGAAACCACTTTTGTCGATCTCGGAAGACGGATTACTCGACCACCTTTACATGTATCGATTTGAAATTTTGACAGCAGCTTCACAATTATATTCTTCATGGGAGTACGTAGCCGTTTTTTGATTAAATGTAAACATCTTTTAATAAACAATTTACTGTTTTTTTGGCAAAAAATCGATTTATTTCCGTCAAAGTGCGCTATTTTTGCAAAATTTGAAAGCAAATTTCTAGGTAGTCTCATAGCTAATAAATAAATTATCATTTTTTTGGTTTTTGTTTCAGGTCTTATATTTTACGAGAAAACCGTTCTCCCGTGAAGCTATATGTAAAAAAAAAAAACACGTTTTTCTAGTTGGGCTGTATCGCCGCCATTTTGAGTTTGAGTTTGAGATCTTTTCTCGCTTTTGCGTTTTTTTCCTGAACCGTCATGAGGAAATTATGAATCGGCGGATATTTCGACGTTTGATGTCACGATCGGTCTGTCGTGAGGTTAGAAACTCATCCGATCACTTTCACCTCGTTGACCAATATATTGCTATATATGTAGGTGCCGCTGCACCCCAGCGCCATCACTTCGGGACATTTTCGAGGACGCTTTTTTCAGCGCCTTTGCATTGCCGCTGAACCTCCTGGTATCTAGGCTCCATGATTGGGTCGATTTGTGGATAGCCTCAAAAGATGAAGCGTTCTTCCGATGCGGTATCCATATGCTGCCAGAAAGATGAGAAGAAGTAGTGGCTAGCGATGGACAATACTTTGAATAAAACATAAAGTACCGTTCTTTCACAATAAATGCCCAATTAACAAAAAAAACGGCGGAGACTTATTTGTACTCCCAATATAAAGCGATAAAAAATCCACTACAGAAGTATTGAAAACAAAAATTAATAAAGGGGTCACAAGCCTTTCTTTGAGGGGTCGTTTCCCTCCTTAACAACGTTTTTCCGCAGATAAAAAAAATGTGTCTAATAGTTTTCAATGCTTTATCACATATATGAGTTTCAACCGAATCGAAGGCGGACACTTAAGTGATGTTTCTTGACTTTTTCCGGACAATATTTCTATTATGGACTCTGGCCTGCTAATTTTCCAATATAAAGCCCCTTTTCAGGAAAATTAGTAAAAATGATGTCATACACACAGACACACACACACACACATATCAGGGTAAAAGCACCAGCACCCAGCCCCTAACCACTAGTCAGGCGGTCCAACACTTTAAGGGGTTAGGCCACAGTAACGGGTATAAAATCATGTGCGAAAGTAACAATTTTTTTTCGCATGAGAAAGTTATAAACTCTTAAAATCAATTACACACCTATTTAGTATGAATCTCAAGCCGTTAGAATTTTTTTTTTTTTCGATGTACAAAATGGCCGACTACTAATATTTTCTTTTTTTAGGCGCTCCGCGGCGTGACATTTAGCATCCACAATTTTTTACCTAGAACGAAAAACAAAAATTCTCGTCAATCTACATTAGAATACCGAGAGAAGTACGTACGGAATTTTGAAAATGTTGTTTTATTCAAAAGTTGTAGGTATTTGAATTAAGTTGTAGGTATTCAAATGAATTTTCAGTGAAAAAAATTCGTATAAAACTGCTCATAAAATGCAGTTTTCGATTAATCAGAAATTCCGTACGTGCTTCTCTGCGAAGTGCAATTAGGAACATAACTTTTAAATTTGAAGTAAATCGAGTGAAAATTGTTGAAGTTCTTTGACACGCCAATTGGAAAAAAGCTGTTTCGAGAAAAACGCGTTTAACGTTTTAGGTACTCTATGGCCGTGCCAGAGGTGGGCTTACGTTATACGTTCAGTCGGTGAAAAAAAATTCTTTCTATAAATCGAATAGTAACTTATTCTTATGATGATGAAGCACCGTTTTAGCGAGAAAAAAAATCGATTTTTTGAAAATTCTACTGTGGCCTTACCCCTTAACATTGGTTGAAAATAGTAGTAGTAGTAATTTTATTCCATCTGTGCAGCTTTCGCTTTTTTACAAAACCCTCCTGGTTGAAAATATATATAGATATAATTTAAGGGGCCAGTCCACTTTGGAGCCACGAAAAAAAGGCTGTAGTTCGCGATTTTTTTTTAGGATTTTATAAAAGATATGAATATAAAAGTTGTTGGGCTTGATAAATAAAGTCTTGAAAATGAAAAAAAAGAAAAAAAACGCGTTTTTTCGCAGTCTTTTGCAAAAAAAAAATATAAAAATCAAAATTTTTAAACCATCGAGGGTCATCTTGTTGCGAATCATGTTTTCAATATGTGGTTCAAATTTCAAGAGAATCGGTTTATTAGTTTTAGAGATATTCGATGGAGCTAGATTTTGAAAACGTTTCAAGAAAAACGCGTTTTAAATTTATACTATGAAAAACTCTTACCTAAATTCAATCGGCATTTCCTGCACCGTAAAAAATCCCTTCTGATTGCTCATCACCTCCGATTTCTTCAAGTCTTGCTCGTTTTCGATTTTTTGAAATTTTCAAAGTTCACTGGCCCCTTAATACGAAGTGGCCGACTACTGGTTCGAAGCTGGTTACTGTTACTCTCACCCTATACATAATTGCGCAAATCTAGAAGAGATGTACAAATAAAAAAAAACCAAGTCAACGGTAATCATTTGTATATTTTCTTTTATTCGTCGATCCAAACGCTACTTCTCAAAAAAAAAATGTTCGTTCTACTTACGGATCTACGACAAAAACAATATCAAAATAAAACACTTGCAGCTACAACATGTTCTCGCTACAATATATATAATCTCTCATCGTTCCGACTAGCGGAACGTTTTATTTTCCTACTTTTTCTATTTTTCACTTCTAATTTATCGCGCAAAAGTACAATATTTTTTCGTCGCGTCGCTTTCGAAGCACGCACGCATAGTGTGCACTGTGATCAATCGATTGGCATCGAGCTACAAAAAATTGTTTGCTAATTTACAATTCTACAAGTCTATGTACATCTCTATATCGAGTTCTAAGGAAAATTAACGAGAGAAAAGAAAAAGAAAGAAATAAGATCGTAAAGTTTAAACTAACGAGGATTCGGACTATTTACACAATTTTGTTACGTGCGCTGCATTATTTACGTTGGAATATATCTTTCTTTCTCTTGTATCTTCATATTAATGTTTACGATGTATGTATATATTTACAAATTGAATAATATTAATCTCGCGTCAAGAGCACTATGCGGTAACAACGCTCGATTCTTGTTGTCCTCTGAGGTAGAGCTTCTGGGATTCTGTGACCCGAGGGTCGCACGGGGGGGGTATAAGACGAATAAATAAAAAAAATTGGAGCACCTGGTACGAGTGCGGTGAACGGCTGACCGAGCTCGAACGCTTCCGGTAACCGTAATGACCGCAGAATTTTTAGCCTCCCATAATTTTTGTTATTTTCTTCAACTATTCCGGGACTAAAAAAAAGTAGGTATGTGTTAAAATCTTCTACTGTTTCGTAAAAAAAAACGAACAGAAAGCGCGGCAAAATCTCTTTTAGAAAATGCTACGAGCATCGGCGAAATCAGCAAGAGATTTTTCCGTGTAATTCGTATAAATTGTAGTGTTGTAAATTACACGTACGAATTAAATTTACACGAATTACTCGTTTCAATGATTTTTGGTGCATTTTTCCACGTGCCCGTGCGAAGAACCACTTTTTTTTCTTCGCTCGACTGTGGTGAAATTCTGAGAACAGAATGTTCGGCAAAAAGGCCGAAATTCCTAAGGGGCGATTCAAAATCGATGTAAGAAAATAGCGGAAACAAAGATCCGTGACCTAAGTCGTTGCGGGGCTCTCAAAGGTCAGAAATCTGCAGCCTTTTCTTAAAATTGCGGCAAGACTGTGAGGGAATATGCTATGAGAGTCAAAAGACTCTTAGATTGGTCCCATGGCCAAACAGCCGGGCTTCTTGCCACTATTGGTCATGATCAACGTAGTCCTTTTCGTTATTTTCGTTCGCGACGAAACATTTGAATACTCTCGTCCGGAAGTAACGTAACTACGAGGCCTCTCGCATCACCAGTGGCGTTGTAACAAACACAAATTTCACAATTCCCTTGAAACCCGTTCGGCCCTTCATCAAGCCCATGGGATCTCTGAAAGGCGCAGTCTTCGTCACCGCTAAGATCATTTTTTTCGTCGCTTATTATCGATTACTACTGTTCAACAGTCAATTAAAAAATGTACCTCTTTAATTCATGGTGAAGTTTGCATCGTTGGAACGCAACGAAAGTTCTCCTTTACATTTTATTTTCCATATTTTCATTAGTATAGATCTTTTGTTTTCCAAATATATTTATATGGCAGAGCGTTTAATAAATATCTTCAAAAATGGTTGAAGGATTTTCGCAGGCAAAATCTTCCAAAATAAATTGCGGTAATCCAGAAATATGAATGTTCGTTGCAACGATGCAAACTTCAACCTCTCGTTAATGCTTCGGGCAACGAGGGATCACGATATTCAGTGTGAACCTAATTTGTATCGGCGATAAAAATCCTTAACTCCTAGTTCCCAGAGACTTCGGGCATTTCTCAAAAAGATCAAGGAGCCATCGCCAATGCTCGTCTAGTCTCCGAGGGATGCGCGTACTTGGCACGATCGCTTCGACGAAGAAAAACGAAGTGGCCTTCAAAGACGCAGACTTCAAAAATAGTTTACGGCGTCGTACGAGCGGGTTATAAGATCGCACGCGTATTTTTCGTCCATGGAGTTCACGTGAAATATCCTCTACGTAGATTGTCCTAGATATTGGTAAGTTTGGCACGTTCAGGAGAGGCCACAAGTTATTTTTCGTCGCGCAGACTGTGACACGAGAGACAATCTGCTTGACGAAGCGAAATTGAATAACGTACCTAGCTAACCCCGTGCATGTCACGCATATCCAATGCACATGTGACAAACGGGCGCCTTTGCGTGTGCACGTACAGATTAGAATCGACGTGTTAGATGGATAACGAACGAAGGCGATTAAAAATGGCGCGTGTTGCTAGTACACCTAACAGGCAGTCGGCATGGGTTTCATATTCGCTACCGAGCTCATTCTTCTCACAGGTCCGGTGAGCCTCTTCTCGATCTCCTCGAGCGAGCGTCCTCTCGTTTCCGGCACGAAGAACACGACGAAGCCCAAGCCAGCCAGGCAAACGAGGCCGAACATCCAGAATGTGCCACCCTGGCCGATCGCGATGACGATATCGTTGAAGGTCTTCGTTACGACGAATGTGCACAGCCAGTTGAACGCAGTGGCGACACTGGCGGCCGAGCCGCGTATCTTCGCCGGCAATATTTCGCCCATCATGAGCCACGGTATCGGCCCAAAGCCGAGTGAAAAACCGATCACGTAAACGACGAAGCTGATCAACGGTACGAAACCTATGGCGGACGTGTCGAATTCGTGATCCTTCGCGTAGAAGAAACCGCCGAGAATGAAAAGCGTCACGATCATCGCGCCGCTGCTTATGTAGAGCAACATCTTGCGCCCGAGACGATCGATCAACGCTGTTGCGACGAACGTCGAGGCGAAATTCACTATGCCGACGATTATCGTGCACAGGTTACCGTTTATGTCACTTCCGGCAGCCTGCGAACATGAAAAACGACGTAAATTAGACGGGGCGGACGGGTGTAAAGTTGCGCCGCGAAAAAGAAATGGTTCTAAACGGAAAATGGAAAACGAACGAAGATATGACCTTGAAGTTTGCATCGTTGGAACGCAACGATTTCTCTTCATTTTCCATTTCTTTATTTTCATGCTTATTTAAAGCCGTTTTAGGAAAATTGAGGTTATAAATCTGTACTAAGGACGGGAGGAAAAAAGCATTTTTGTGATTTTCACAATCGAAAAAGCTGAATAGTTAAACATTATTTTTCGTTCGAAAATATTATATGTAATATAATTTAATATAATTAATAACGTTGAACATCATGCAAACTTCAACACCATACGAGGAAAGGGGTGGAAATATGAGGAGAGAGAGAGAAAGAAGTGAGCCAAGGGAGCGGAAGAAGAGATATTTGAGGGAAAGGCGCTCGCGGTGATGAAGTTGAAATAAAGAGAAGACCAGGAGTTAGGAACAATGGGAGAGGTCAGCGTAAAAAAAAAACGAAAAACGGTGGAAGCGCTGTGTAAAAAGGAAGCTGCAGGAAAAATGCTGAAGACTGGTAGAATGAGGAAAAGAAGGGACGGAAACGGATTGCAACGAAGAAAGGAGCTGAATTTTTTTTTAAATGATGTTAAAGTTCGCATCGTTTGAATGCACCAAAATATATTTTTTAAGTTCCCAAAATCTGTCGAAGACAGGTTTAAACTATAAAAATCACGCGATAATTCTTTGGGCTCCTTGTTGATCGATCTCAACGCAAATCTACAAAATACGATTTTCGATAATAATGAAAATAAGGAATTGACAGAAAAAATCGTTGCATTCCAACGATGCAAACTTCAAGTCTATCTTTTGAAAAGGAGAAATCAAGAGTGAAAGGTTCGAAAAGTGAAAAAAGGGACGGAAAAGCCTTACGAGAAGTGGGGGAAACGAAAGGGCGAGTGAAATGTGAAAAAGAAGCAAAATCGACGAAAAAAGGAGAAAAGGGGGAAGTAGATTCTTTAAAAAATAATTTAAAAAACTTAAAAAGACGAAAACAAAGTAACCGGGCGATTTAACCGGTAAAGAATTCCATGAAATGTTTTCGGAACTTTTCTCGAACGCCGCAAAACCCAATAACTTGAGATGTCTCATCACCCCACAAAGGATCCTTGGTACTGTTGTATAAACAAACAAACAAATTGCAAGGCAATTTACTACGGCAAATCGACTTCCGGTCGAGTTAATCACAAATCGAAGAAAATCTCGTCCCAGCCACGCCATAAACACGCATTATGACACTCGAGTCTCTTCGCACTCTGTAGAGAAATAGTCGAGAAAAGTTCCAAAAAATGTCTCAGCGCTGGTCATTCCAAAAGAACAGAGAAAAGAATGGAAGACCGAAAAAAGGATAAAGCCTTAAGGAGGTTGGAGCGTTAGCCGCAATCCAAAATTGAATTAAAAAAAAATATATGTTATTATCTAGACTATACTGAGTCTATACGAATTTTTTGATTTTTTTTCACCACTAAACATAAGAGATAAAAAATAATTTAATGTATGTAATTTTACGCGCGGTTAAATGGGCAAGTCGTTCATGCTACGGGTGATGTAATCTTTTTGGCTATTTAGCACCAAGACTAAACCAAACTAAAGCCTTGTAAACAATTTAAAAAAAAACCCCATCCTGCCCATTGTAAAGCATATATATCCAATATTGAACCATCAAGATTTGATGAAAGATTACGAATCTTGGCTGGCGAATGAAGAGCATTGCTGCCAACCTCAATGTCCGCGAAGTTGTCGAATTTCGGCAACACTTAACACCAATACTAAATGATCTCGTGATACAAATATAAATAGGCATAATTATCAATGACTCAAAATTTCATTCTTAGTTGTATAAAACATTCGCTGACGCAGTTTTTTCATGATAATCATCGATAATGTTATACTTTTTCGAGTTGGTAGTAACACAAAACTTTTTCATATTTACGT
Organism: Ophion slaviceki; assembly: GCA_944452715.1. Taxonomy (NCBI): domain Eukaryota; kingdom Metazoa; phylum Arthropoda; class Insecta; order Hymenoptera; family Ichneumonidae; genus Ophion; species Ophion slaviceki. The sequence continues at coordinate 18,063,961 of OX101790.1, forward strand.
AATAACAATATTAAAATGCATAATTTTGTCCTTTAATAATATATTTTATGAAAAATCAGCACCTACAGAATAAATCTATACCTCGAAGGCATTTTATCAAGCTTCATTGAAAAAAAAAATTCATAAACCGTCATTTGACTCAACTGGAAATCAAAAAATGAAGAAACGAGAGGCTTTTGCGAAAAAAGTAAAATATTGCGAGACGTAAAAGGGAAGAAAGAAGGGAAAAAAGACAAAGCAAGATGCATAAGTACCTCGAATATTTGCACGGTGTAGAAGATGACGGCGTTGATACCGGAAAGTTGCTGGAACAGCATGAGACCGAGGGAAATCGCCAAAGGCTTAACGTTGTTCCTCTTGAAGAGTTCGAACAGTGGGCTCTGGGTTGCGTTTCTCTCGCTGTCGACGTGGGTCTTCTCGACCGCTGCTAGTTCCTCGCTCACGTCCGCGTTCTTGCCCCGCAGCCACTGAAGCGATTTGCGGGCGCGCTTCGTTTTGCCCTTGGATATGTACCATCTCGGGGTTTCCGGTATGAGGAACATCAGCAGGAGAAACGGTACAGGCAGGCAGGCGCCGAGTAGCGCCAGATTCGACCAGTCGAGATACATGCCCGCGACGAAGCACAGCAGTATGCCTGAGCACGAGATATTCAACGCCGATTAATTTTCCGTTCATTCGGAGACTTCAACAGAATTTAAAACGGAATGGCGACGGGGAGTGGGGATCAAAGTATCGAATGACCAAATATAGAACGACAAAGATTTCGAAACGACAGAATTATGAACTCTCAAAATAACGAAGGTTAAATTATTCAAAATGTTGTCCTTTGACCGATGACGAAATCGCATAACTATCACACCAAAGGATTATTTATTCGAGAACATATATTCAGATAGTCTGCAGTTAGTCATACAAATACAGATTCGAACAATCTACAACATTCGTATCTCCGAAATAGGAAAAAGTGAATGTCCAATATTCGTAATACCGTCTATAGCAGAAAGCCATATATCGAGACTACAAACTTCGAATGTGTAGATCTTAGAAACGCAAATGATCGATGGTCCGAAATGGCGAATACCTAAATGACGAACATGGCTGCCTGACCCGACTGACCACTAACGCCATCTGCCATCTTCATTCTGAAGCGCAAGTAATATTGCTCGATCCCAAATTTTTGCTATCCGGACCGTTCGCCATTTTTGCCCATCGCTATTTTAACTGATAGACTTTTTGGTCCTTCGCTTTAATGAATTCGAAATTGCAAAATTTGGCAATATTTACAATTCGACGATTTGCCGTCTCGAATTGTTTGGTGTATATATACAGGCGAATCGATATTACATCTCTCATTATTTTGTTAAATCTGATATTTGTCTTCGCTATAAACCACTTTCGAGATTTTTATATTCGGAATTTCGATGAACTATTTTACAGACTATCATAAGATTGATCTATCAATATTGGAACGTTCGTCGTTACTGAAATCGAAATTTCGGTCCTTCTGAATATTGATCGTTCGAATTTCCGATTCCCATCCGCGATGGGGTGCCGCGGGAATGGAGGAAAAACAAAAAGGAAAGTGGGGAATAATAGGGAGAACAAAGAGAAAATGGAATTTAAAAAAGAGGAAAACTAGAGTGGAATACTAGAAAGGAAAAGGGAGAGCAGAGAAAAAAGAAAGCCATAGGGCAGTGTTTCCCAATTAGTGGTACGCGTACCCCAAGAGTACATGAGGTAGCTTGAAGGGGTACGCGCGGCAATATCTTGACTAAGGTAATTTAACCAGTAAAAAAGAATTACGCAAATATTAGAAACGCCAAAATATATATTTTGAGTCAATCAATCTGTGTATAATATAAAAGGCTTTACGCAACTGTAGGAAAGAATATTGTAATGTCGCGTTTGTGCGAAACACTCGAACAACCTTTTCGCAAACCATTCCACCGCCCATCTACCTATCTTTTTTAACCGGGCAAACGTTTTCGTTTTTTTAACCAGGTAAAACAAAACTCTCTCGTATACACTGATTTTCGACGCTGTTACAAGTTGTGCCAGAGACCGCTTCTACCTTCTTTCGAAGTTAGCAGGCACCTACGCTGGTATACGGCGTCTCGTTTCAACCCTCCCGTCCCCTTGTGCAGGAAGGAACATTTGTCCTTTAACTGTAGCGGTCTAGTAACGATATTTGTATTTCACACCAGCCGCAGCAGGTATTTCTATTTTTGAATTACAACTTTGTTTACGAACAACATAATGAAGTTCGAAAGCGTCGGTTTTTCCACAACGAATGGCATTTTAAAAACTTATATGCACAATTGTTGAAACTGATTGCCGGGAATTATCTGTATACACATTTGAATTAAAAAATGAAAAGTTGCCAGCAGCGAAATTCGAACCGGGGACGACGGGCTTATGAAGCAGAGAGCTCGAACGGAACGGAATATTTCAATGCCGATTGTCTCGTCAACGGGGAAGAAGCGCATCTTACTGCTTTGCCACATTACACCTCTGGTCATGAGCTTTTATTACACGCAGTATGAATCGAATCTGAATTTGACAATTGACAGCCTCCCCTTGTCAGACCAAGAGGAATTAATGAACATCTCATGCAACTGCAGACTCAAGAGTTGTGTTGTAGAGCAGTCACCGGTTCAAAATCAACTTTTGGGCTAACCCATAGAACATTTATCAAGTTAGCAAAGCAGCATTGAAATGTTCACCACTATTTTGCATTACGTACTTTTGCGAGCGCGAATTTGCAGCCATAACAAACATAAAAACTAAACATCGTCACCGACTTCATCTCGAAGATGACTTGAGACTCAAGTTCACTAAAAAAGCAACCTGATTTCTCAGAGTTGTGCAAAAGAGTGCACGTTTGTCTCATTAAACTCAAATAGCCATATGCGATTTTCATTATTATTATAAAATTGTTATGGCATTAAAAAAGATTAAATTTAAAGTTAATAAATTTCGAATAACTGATTTCGTTTTTACTTATCATTTTGGCTATATAGTATAAGGGGTACGCAGATCGGGGCTTTTTCTTGCAGTGGTACGCAGGGAAGACTAATTGGGAACCATTGCCATAGGGGGAAAATAACGAGAAGGATAAAAAGCGAATGGGGTTGAAGTTTGCATCGTTGGAATGCAACGAAAATTCTTTTTAATTTCTCATTCTTATTGTTATAAAAAATCATATTTTGCAGACTCAGGTTGTAGATCGCTAAATGAGACTCAAAAGAAGTGTTTGCGTGTTTTTCGTAGCTCACATCTGCCAAAGAAAATTCAGCGAAAAAAAAACACATTTTCGTTGCGTTCCAACGATGCAAACTTCAACGTCATAAAAAAGCGAATAAAAAAACAGAAAATAAAAAATTAAAAAACAAACAGAAAAAAAATCATTCCTTTGGAATTTTCACTTTTGTCTTTATTTTTTTCGAAAAAAAAAACAAAGGGCAAGACGCGATAATTTCGGAAAATAAAATAAATTACAGAAAAATAGCAATAGCTCTAATAATCGTAACATTGGAAAATAGTGGAGGAAAAAGACAAATTTGATGACGTTGGAGTTTGCATCGATGGAATGCGATGATTTTTTTACTCGTTTTTTATTTCCTCTATTGTATTATTATCAAAAACTTTATTTTTGCAAATTGAGGTCGTAAATCTCCAATTACAATACGTAAAAACGTTTGAGCGCTTTTCACAACCTAAACCGACGAATTTGAACAATAGGAAAGAACTAATTTTCGTTGCATATGAACGATGCAAACTTCGACGTCGTTAAATTTGTAGAGAAAAACATAAGAAAAAAAGTCTGTCAAAGGAAATAAAAAAACACTCACCTATGTTACCAAGAGCGGTTGGCAAAAGTCCCAGGGTGCCGCGAACTTCCGGTTGTATGGTCTCGCCCAGATAGACCGGCAACGATAGAGAAGCGATGCCCACGCAGAAACCGGAGAGAGATCGTCCCACCAAAATCATGGGGATGTTCGTCGCGAGACCGATCAACAGCCAGGCTGCGTGCAGAAATCGAAGCGTCTCGTTATAATCATTGAATCATTGAATTATTGAATCGGAATCGTATCGCGCGTATACGTCGATACAGCACTGCGAGACGGCGACGAAGAGAGCGAGGGGGGGGGGGGGGGTAAGGCGGGAAACAGTATGTGGCACAGCAGCAATGAGATCTCGACGGATAGGCAAGGCCAGTGTACTTTCGCGATAATTCTAATGGTGCTTCGTGTTATTATTACGCCTTGAGAGAAAATTATTTGTATTCGATCCAAGAACGCTATTTAGTACATGCGGAAATAATTCTTTTCTGTCTCTGTCTCTCTATCGTTTTCTCTTATATTTCCCTTTTTTTGCTTGTTTAAGAACATTTGCAAGAATTTGTCTTTTGCATCGTGTGCGTCATTTTTTCGTCTTTGTTTGCATCGTTTGAAACGCACGCAAATTAATTTTTTGGTTTCAATTGCATACATTTTATTTTGCCGATTTAGAATACGAAAATCACTCAATTGTTTTTACGTATTCTTATTGGAGATTTACGACCTCAATTGGCAAAAAATGGCTTTGGGTAGTGATCAAAATAAAGAAATGAAAAATGAAGGAAAATCAAGCGTTGCATTCCAACGATGCAAACTTCAACGGCGTTATTTTTATTATCTTTCGTCAATCTTTACTTAAATCGACATTTTTTTGTTTTATTTTGAGGCTATTTCGAGTCTATCTTTATTTCCTTTACATTTTCAATTGTCTTACACCCAGTTTATTTACCGATTTAATTTCGGTGTGTAACGTTACTTTATTATTTTTACTTTTCCATTTGTGCGCTTACTTTTTCACTTTGTTTTACTTATTTTCTTCATTTTAATAATGATGAAAATGAAAAATGTTGCATTTCAAAAATGCAAACTTCAACGTCTTCATTATTATCTTTTGTCAATCCTTATTTTTATCTACACTTCTGTGTTTTACATTGAGTCTATATTGATTTTCCTTTTATTTTAAATTGTCTTATATCGAGTCTATCTTTATTTCCCTTATATTTTCCATTTCCTTACATCGAGTTTATTTTTCGATTTTGTTTCAGTTTGTAACTATACTTTATTATTTCAACTTTTTTCATTGTCACCCCCACTTTTTCTCTTTATTTTACTTAGTCTTTTATTTTAACCTTATTTTTTTTATATGTAGTGATTCTTGCTTCATTTGATATTGTTATCCTTGAGTTCTTGTATTTCAATTACCCTGGGCAGTGATAAACTATCGACCAATCCATCAATCGACCAATCTCAGGATCCTCTCCTGCCTCTGTCTCTTGGTCGGAAATATTTTCTCGCTCTCTCTCTCTCTATTATTCTCGCCCTCGCTGTCCCTGTTTCTACTGTCCATGTCTCTTGGTCAGAATTAATTTTGTTTTTTTTTCTCTCTCGTCCTCTGTCTCTTGGTTGGAATTAAGTTTATTTCTTCTCCCTCCCCCTTCTCTTTCTTTTCCCTCCGTCGCTTGGCCATTGAATGATCGAGGTGAGAAACCACCAAGGATTTATTTTCCCCCGACCGCAAGCAAGCAACCGCGCCGTACGACGAACCAAGCCAACCTCGTAAGATCATAGTACTTCTATATATCAGAGTACGTGATTAGATTGCGCATATAGACGAGCGCGACTCATCGTAGCAACAATATTCGCGTCGTGTCACGGCCCCAGCAAACGTTTCCGTAAGACTCACCGAATTTCCCCGTACCCCCCCCCCCCCCCTTCAAGGTCGAAATTCGTAGGTCAAAAGATGCGTGGTGTCCCATACGAATTTCTCGCGTTCTTGTTTTGGATTGCAACGAAATTCAGGAAACCAATATTGAAAAAGTAATAATGGTAAATAAAATACAAAAGAATGTTGCAAAAGCGAAGCAATATTGAAAAATTATAATAAATAGAATACCAAAAAGTGTTGCAAAAGGGAAGTAACATTGAAAAAAATCATGTACACACAGAAAAGAACATGTCCTGACTGATTCATCAACGCCGAGCCAAAACCGCTGAAGCTAATTTCACGAAATTTGGGCAGTAGGTTGCTTTTGTGACGTAAGCAGCCACTAAGAAGGGATTTTTGGAAATTCAACATTTAAGGTAGAACGACCGCGCGCTCTTGATTTCTATAGACTTTGAATTTTAACCAGACATGTTTCATATCATGCATATTTAAGTGAAATTTCAGAATGGTCGAATATTTAGATTAAGAGATAATGGGTTTTAAAATTGCAACTTTTAACACAGCAGGGTCTGCATTGGCCGAAAGTCAGGTCACATTCGTCGTACCATTCCATTGTGTTTATAAATCTTGAAAAAAAATTATATTTAGATAGCAAACTCGTTAGGGAAAGAGTGAAAAAAGTTTCCATTGCCTTTACTATTCAGTTTTGCTAAAAACGTTCAGTACAGACAGAATAATTCTCCGTAAAAAATATTTGTCCCCTACAATAAGAAGAGATATGGCAACATCGCAGAACAGTATTGTTCAATATTTCGAGAAAAAAAGAATAATTAGCGTATTCCTAAAGTTAAAAACTTTTATCATAAAAAAAGATTCCCGTTGTAAATATTAATACTATATATTGTTTATGTTATCTTCATTAACAAATAAAAGTGTTGTTTAATTCATAACTAATTGAAAACTTTGTTCGATGAAAAATTGCTTCCAAATAAAAGTTTGTGATGCAGCATTATTTTAAATATGCCGCGCCAACTTACGTCATTGGATATGTGGAACGATGCGGTGTTACCATATGTCTTCTTATTATAGGGGACAAATATTTTTTACGTAAGATTATTCTGTCTAAATTTCAATGCACAGAATGCAGTATTAGGAGTTGCAATTTGAAAACTCATTATCTCCCAATCTAAATAGTCGACTGTTCTGACATTCCACTCGAACATGCATAATGATATGAACAATGTCTGGTTAAAACTTGAACAAAATCTATAGAACGAGCCCCCGCTCGTTCTACCTTAAGGAGAGAAAAGGGTGGCAATGGTTTTATGGAAGTTGAAAAAATCTAGACGGATTTACTTGAAATTTGGTATTCGTGCTTCTTCACACAATTAATGAAACACGTATTTCAGCGTTTTTGGAATTTCACCCCCTAAGGGGAGAAAGAGGGTGGCAAAGTTTGTATGTGAAATTTAAAAAATCTGATCAGAAGATTTACTTGAAACTCAGTATTAAAGCTCTTCAACACAATCAATAAAACACGTATTTCAGCGTTTTTCAAAATTCAACCCCTAAACGAAAAGGGGTGGCAACGTTTGTATGGAAATTGAAAAAATCTAGACGGATTTACTTGAAATTTGGTATTCGTGCTTCTTCACACAATTAATGAAACACGTATTTCAGCGTTTTTGGAAATTCAACCCCTAAACGAAAAGGGGTGGCAACGTTTGCACGGAAAATAAAAAAAAATCGGGTCAATTTTACTTGAAACTTCGTATTACTGCTCTTCGACACAATTAATAAAACTTCAGCGTTTTTGGAAATTCAATCCTTAAGGGGAAAAGGGGGTAGCAAAGTTCGTATGGTAAAAGAAATATCTGTTCGGATTTACTTGAAACTTAGTATCAATGCTCTTCAACACAATTCAACGTGTTCCTTAGTGAAACATTTCAGGAGCGAATTTCATTAAGGGCCATTCGACACAAGTCTACGCGAGCGAAGCCGCGGGCGGAAAGTTAGTGGTAAATAAAATAAGAGGATGTTCCTCGAAGTGTATTGAATCCTCCATTCGACTCACCTCCAATGAAGGGAAAAGCGGTCGCCAGGATCGTGTTCCTTCTCCCCAGATACTCGATGCACGGACCACCGAAAATTCCGCCGAACAAAGCGCTGAGTGGCATTATCGAGCCGATCCACGATTCCTGGTGATATCGAGGAAAAAAGACAACAAAAAAACGTTGAAATTAGTCCCGCGCTTTCTCTAAGCCTCTCTCTTACGCACGGGACAAGTCAACGGTGTTAAAGTTCGCGCAGTTGGAAGAACGCAACGAACATGATTGGGAAAATAATTTTGACAGATTAAGGCGGGAGCCTGAATTGAAAGGTCAAAGAAAGCATTTTTTGCTATTTTTTTAGAAGGGAAAAAAACAAGTGAGCCCAATAAACATTGAGGTATCTTTTGAGCTATCTTTGAAGTGTATAAAAAAAAATTCAGCATAAAACAATAAAAGACTGCAGATTTAGTAGCCTATTCCATGTGCGTCTTGCCACTGCAGTCCCCAATCGGCAGGAACGATGCTCGTTATTCTTGACTGAACCGAATAAACCAATAAGATTTTCAATCGTCATATATATTCTTCTTCTGGGTGAATTAAGAAAAGGCTAAAAAATGTGAAATCATAACTTTCTTTAGATTTGAAAAAAAATGTGTTTAAAAATACACTTTAACGTGCTATAAAAATTATAGCCCGGTACAGTTTTCGAGAAAATATTTCGTAGAGGTTACAAGCAGCTATTGTACGGGTCATCGTCATGCCGCCATGACCGTTGGCCTAGTAATTGCCATGTGAACATCCCACTAATCGTCACATGCGTTCAAAATGCTTTAACTGAGTATTTGGACGAATTGATTTCCGTCGTATCACGATCGATGCAAAATCCAACACACATATGTCCCAAAGTGTACGTCAATGATAATAATAATCCTTATTATACGGGGCGGTATGATCGAGTATATCGAGTCGATGCATTGCAATGAAACCAAAACCAATGAATGAGTGATATTCAGGGACTGAATCGGCCGAAAAAAGATGTGAACAATTAGAGAATATCAACAATAACAATTATCGTGAAAATAATAGTGAGCAAGTCCACTAATAATAATGATAGTGAAATAATAGTGAGCAAGTAAAATAATAATAATAATCGTGCAAAACATATGAGGCATTCCACGTCACTTCAGCTAGTAAAAAAAAATGCACAAATAATTTTGAAAAATCGAGTTACTTTATTGAAAAATATTCACCGAGTGTTGAAATTTTTTAAAAATTTCTCACGTTTTTCTCGTTGATTACCATTTTTTTTAACATTTTTTCCATTGAAATGGCTGTAGCTTTGGCAGGATTTGACGTATTTACATTCGTAAAAAAACAAAAATGTGCGCCTTTTTCTAGCCGTCCAGAAAAAAAATTATTTAGATTTTATTGAGCAAGTGAACTTCCATTTCAGGGCAAAATATGCAAAAATATTTTTTTTTCTCTAGGAAAGGCACTCGTTATTTTTTTTTTAAATCCCCGAATTGTGAATACGAAAAACGGATTTTTGGTATTTTTTATATTATGGGATTCCTACACACCGTGAAGTAACAGCTATTTTTATTTAAAAAATTGTTTTATTAATATTCGATTGAAGAGTGTGGAGCACTTCAAGGCTCCCATACATATGACATATATGTCGTATGTATTTCAAAAACATGGTAAACATACAGCGAGTGCTCCACACTCTTCAATCGAATATTAATAAAAAATTTTTTTTAATAAAAAAAAATCTGTTTTATCTAGAAAAGTCTTCTTTTTAACCTTAAATGTTAAGGAAACTTTATGAAAAAAGATCTTATGCGAAATTTTCATACAAACCAATTCGAACATCTGACTTTAATCGCCTGCGGTGTAAAAAAAAAACGTACTACACATATCGTGCCAATGACTTAAAAAAGTTGCTTAGTTATTGTCGATTTATATCATTTGTAGAAATGGCACGCGAAAAACCAAAAGCAGATGATTTTTTTTTCCAAAAAATAACAAAGCCCATAATCTCGAAAACCGTGGGACTTTTACTAAACTGAAATTCCAGCGCATAGCAGGACATGATCTGACCTATCGACAGTTGCAGGATTATCTATCAAGAGGAGGTACCTGAGTAAACGGCGAGAAAAAAGGTAAACTGCGGGAATTTTTATCTCAAAAACTAATGTTTCGATTGGATCCGGGTTTTTTTTATTGGAAAATATGTACATTGGGGTATGTTTAGGAATTTTTAAAAATAAATTCGTTGACTGGAAGCGATTCAAACGCGATTATCTCGAAACATGGTTTTCAAAGTCGGTGCCAGATGTATCTCGAAAACGACTTGTCCGATTTTGTCCAAATTTGGATATAATATTCTTCGACAGTTTTTCTCGTTCGCCACGTAGGGGTTTTTCATTTGATTGAACCATTGCTTTTTTATGCAATGTGTATGCAATCTAAAATCGTCGGAAATTGCGAACGAAAAACGAATGTTAAATTAAAACGGTCGCAATTCCGTCAAAAATGAAAATTCCAAAAAAAAATCCTACCTGGCGAACGAGAAAAACTATCGAAGAATATTGTATCCAAATGTGGACAAAATCGGACAAGCCGTTTTCGAGATACATCTGGCACCGACTTTGAAAACTATGTTTCGAGATAGTCGCGTTTGAATCGCTTCCAGTCAACGAATTTATTTTTAAAAATTCCTAAACATACCTCAATGTACATATTTTCCAACAAAAAAAACCCGGATCCAATTAAAACATTAGTTTTTGAGATAAAAATTCCCGAAGTTTACCTGCTTTTCTCGCCGTTGACTCAGGTACCGCCCCTTAATAACTGGACACCCTGCATAGTTGGCCCGATATCGAATTACATCGGACCACGCTTGACAAGCGACAAAACAAAAAGAAATAAACAAACGCGAATCCCACCGGTCGAGATGAATTATTCGTCGACAAGCTGGTCATTGATCAACGAGGATATTTGGGCGGAAAGTGTCGTAGTGAACGCAAAAACCAGTAATGACAACGATCACGATAAAAGTCATAAATAGCGATGATAAACTGATAGTAACAACGAGATATTCATAAAAAGGACACAGACAATGCCAATAGCAATAATGGTTGACAATAATAATATAACAATCGGAGTACTTACAATTTCGGGTGTAACCTGAAACAAGGCCGTGGCGTTGTTCTTCATGGACACGAGAGCCGGCGAGGTGTAAGAACACGAGAAACCAACGACCATCGAGCCAAGGGAGACCGAGAGTGCGGCTACCACCTGCACAGATTAATATAAACGAATAAATAAATAATAAACGAAACATTTGAAAATAATACGATTATTTTATCATCGCTAAATCAGTTGCAGAGTTTGGCAATTTTTCCGGATTTATAGTCGTCGTCCCAACGGACCTAGGCGTCGTTTATTTCGGCTCGAATTTGTATTTATCTACCTGTGAGAAAGTGCACTTTGCGACTGGTGCATTGCCCGGAAGCTCGATATTCACGTGGGTATCCGCTCTCATAAGAATCTTCATTTTGATGCGGTTTGTCGCGGCGAGTTGAGCGACCACAAATACGCGAAATTGGCGCGGAGAGAAAACACGAAAGCGATCGAGAGAGGAAGATGGGTCGGAGAGAAAAAAGGGAAGGAAAGTGAGGGAGAAGTAGGCAAAAAGAGAGAAGTGAAGAAAAACAAATCAATTTAGAGAGAAAGAGGGGGGTGTATTAATTGATGTAAAATTATAGAATAGAGAGAGAGAGAGAGAGAGAGAGAGAGAGAGAGAGAGAGAGAGAGAGAGAGAGAGAGAGAATTAAATAAAAGAAAGAATAAATAGAAGAATTAATTTGGCCAAAACAAATTCTCGCAGCAAAAGTAAATAAGAATTTTGAAGAGACAGGAAGAGAAACAGAAGATTAAAGTAAAATCACAGAACAGACATAAAATAAATAAAAGAACGAATTTACCAAAAAAAAACTCTCCACAGTGAGAATAAATGAGGAAGGAATTAAAAAGAAAAATAAAGAGCGACGTAGGGAAAGAAGTAAGTTAAAGTAAAATTATAGAACAGAGATACAATAAACAAGAAAATACGTATAAAGAATCAAAAAGGGCACGAGAGCGGAATAGAGATGTTTGGATACACGATTATCAATGTAGAATCATAGAATTGAGATAAAATAAATAAAAGAACGAATTTTACAAAAAGTCGCCGCATCGAGAATAAGTAAGGAAACAATGATAAAGAAAGAACTCAATAACACAAAGAGCGACGATAATTAAACTAGAATTATAGAACCGAGATAAAACAAAGGAACGAATTGACCCAAAAAAGTGCCCGTATGAGAATAAACAAGAAAATAATTATAGTCAGAGGAAGAGATAATTGCTAATAAGATTAGAACATCGTGCAATCGAGATAGAACAAATAGAACGAATTTCGCCAGTGCCAAACAAAAATAAACAAGGATTCTACATTCACAAAGAGGGAAAAGATATTTGTAAAGAGTCCGAGAAAGAAAGAGGATAATTCCACCACCAGGCAATCGCGACAGAACAAACGAGGGAACGAATTTCGCCAAATTCCCGAAAAGAAAATAAACAAGGACGACAAAGTCACAGAGTGGGTATTCGTAAAAGTCCTGCGGTCGTTCACTAAAACGAGACGAAATGTCAATACGTATAACGCACACACGCGGGATCGCACGAGTCAGTGCCTCGAGTGCCGCGAAAAGCGAAGAAGCCGCGAGTAAGTTGCCGCTCGAGAGAACAAAATATGTAAGGTCCGACGAATGTGGCGGTCGAGCAAACAATAGTGACAAAATCGTGTGTAACCCGCGCTATGATCGTACTCGCGGGGCAAACGATCTCGGTCGAGCGCGAAGAAGGAGAACAATCGGCAGAGGGACAGAGAGAGAGAAATAGAGACAAGCGGGCACAATTTAACGCGAAGAGGCGACACAATTGCCACGCGAGGACGAATCCTCGTCCCTTTCTCGTTTCGAGGATTGATCGATCTCGTCGATCCTCCCCCCTCCTGATCGATTATTCAGCGCCGAGATTCCCCCCCCTCACGACTCGCATCGCAGACGTTATTTTTTTTCGTTGTACTTTATGTACACACGCCGCACAGAGTCGAGGACGGACAGGATCGTGGAATCGACACGAGCGAGAAAAACTTCACGAGAGCGCGCGGGCCTGCCGAGACCTCGCCAATCGGCCCCGCTTATATAGCAAACTACGAAACTACAAGTGTTCCGTTTACACTCTCACGGAAGGAAAGAGGAGGGACCGCCGATTACTCGCGATCTCGAAGACACAGATGCACCATGGTGTTTAATAACACCCCCCCCCCCTGCTGTTTTGCGACAACTCGCAATTACGATTATTCAGTTAGCTACGTCGTCGTGTTCTTCCTGTTCGATCGGCTTCCTTCTGCATCACTCTCACGCTTTTGCCTCCGAACCCGCGTTACGGACCTTCTTGGCTCTAGCCGGGGGCTTAGTTCTTGATTTTTTCTCGATTTTTGCCGGTCACGGAGGAACGCAACTGATTTTTATAATTTCTTTACTTTTTTGAATTCTTGGGCAGGCCGAATGCTCGCATTTCGAAAACAGGAAAAACTCAGGGAATTTTGAAAATTCTCCGGAATTTTTTCATAATTTACTTTTTACAACAATTACGAAAAATGAAAACGATGAAAAAAAAAATTGAAAGGTATAAAAATAATTATTTCTGTTCATTTTCGTAAGATACTATTTTTTATATTGTTATATTTATATTGTAGAATATATAATTATATTTATTAGTATATATAATTAGGGTAAATATTTACAAGTGGGGCTCCATCCCTAATCGGCTCCAAATGTTTTTCACGTGTTCGGGGCTATTCTGCAGTGTGAAAATATGCTTTTTATGATGGGGGAGGGGTATTTTATTAAGAAAAGAACTATTCCCCAAACCCATGTCATTTGACCCACTTGTAAATATTTACCATAATTAGTATATATTAGTCATATTATATTTATAGTATATATTATTATTAAAGTATATATTAATTTATATTATAGTATATTTATGATATTCTTCATTATATAGAAAAAAGGTATGTCAGTGCCAAACATGGAACATTTCAAAAACTGAAAACTAGTTTACTCTAGAACTCTATACATTTGCAATCGATTTGTCGATACACTACCACGCAATTATTATTGCAGATATGTGTTTATATATAATATATTAGGTGTAGTAAAAAGAAATCCATTATCTTTCTCTTTAATTTCATGCAAAAATAATGGATTTCTTTTTAGTACACCTAATATATATAAATATTTTTAACTTTACACTGTTTTAATTATTGTTCGAATTCCAGTTTTTTTAAATTTTATTTTAGTATTTAACATTTAATGATATTTGATTTAAAAAAATTATGGGTAAATATTTACAAGTGAGGCTCCAGCTAGAAAAGGGGTCTGGAAATTTTGTACCGAGTCGATGTATTTCCGAGCACTTTGTTTATGATATTTAAGTCGGGGGAAGACAATTTCAACCCCTAAACGCTTTTTTTTTACTTCTTAAAGGTATGGAGGAAACGGGTTTGGTGACATCAAGTGGGTCGAATGACATGGGTTTGTCATTTGACACACTTGATGTCACCAAACAAACCCAAACAAACGTATGTCAAAAATCGAATGTTTTCCGCAAATATTTTTTTTTCTTAATAAAATACCCCTCCCCCATCATAAAAAAAAACATATTTTCATACTGCAGAATAGCCCCGAACACGTGAAAAAAATTTTGGAGCCGATTAGGGCTGGAGCCCCACTTGTAAATATTCACCGAAGAGTCTGTCGGTTTGTCTGTACGCGATAAACTTCGAAACCAATGGTCTGATTTGGATACGGTTTCCACGAGTGTATAGTGTATTTCCAGGTGCATGTGAAAAGCTATGTATCATGTTAGCTGGGGGGGGGGGGGCTAAGCAGTAAGAAAACTGACGACGTCAACAAGCGCGACCGTAACCGGGTACGTCAGCTAGTTTTATATACACTGCGACCTCAATTATCGGGACCTTCACAAACGCAACAGCCCCCCACTATGTTCCCAAGATTGATCGGTCTAGCGCATGGTGGGAGAAGCGCCAGGCCCTAGTGTCAGGCTCGCCGCATGCTAAACAATCAGGGAGGGCTTTGAGAGACACTGCTGTCAGCTACGTCAGCTGCGCAGAATTTGCTTGAATGGGTGGCGCGCAACCTCGATTTTTGCAAGTACGATGAGGAGCCGTACCCGCCGCTGTGCCGATAATCGAGGTCGCGGTGTTAGTATATATTGGATTGTCCGGCGAGTTCGTGCCGATTTTCGCTAGGTGCCGTTACGAAAAATCGGCACGGACTTTCCGGACAAGCCAATAAGACTTTTGCAAATTTAATTTTCGATGTATTTGTTCCTCACCATTTCTGGAACTTTTGTGTGTGTTTTTAAAAATAATTTACGATTTTTCTTTTTATTAAATCATACGATTATGATTTTCCTGAGCAGCATTATTATACATTTTTTTTATTAGAACGTTATATACCGAATATTACATTCTACATAATATATTGGGATGTCCGGCAAGCTCGTGTAGATTATCGCTAGATTTCATTAGGAAAAATCAGCACGAACTATCCGGACAATCCAATATAATATGTAAAATGTAATATTGAATATATAATTTTCTTATTAAAAAAATGTATAATAGTGCTGCTCAAGGAAAATCATAATGGACAATCAATCAGAAACATCGTATTGGGATGTTGAGTAACTTCTCGCCATTTTTTTTCGTGAAAATTAATGCTTTATTTTTAAAAATCATTCCTCATGCTTTCAAACGTTTCGAAACTGTTGTGTGATCAACTAATGATTTCGCAAGTTCAGCTAGCGTCTGACATGAGTCTTCATTTTTTTAACTGTTTGAAGCATACATTTTTCTTTACGTGCAATTGGCTTGAAATTTTTTACTCGGGGGTTTTCGGGGTCGCTGATTACGAATCGACACTCAAAATTCGGAAATTCAAGATGGCGGACCATAAATGCAAAACGTCGTTTGATGATAGCGAAAGTTCGTACTCGGGGGTTTTCGGGGGGGCTGTTACATGAAATAAGCTCCCCATAAAAAAATAGACCATTAAATTTGTAAAAAATCTTATAGTTTTTGCCATTTACAGCCGCCATATTGGATTCCCCATTTTCAATTTGACGGTTTAGACTTCGGGTTCGTATTCAGTGAATCAAAAACCACGTTTTTGCCTATTTTTTGGTTATGGTTTACCTGCTAGATTTGTCGTAATCAGATTTATGATGTAAAAAGTTCGTTTTTTGCACTTTCGTTATTGATGACACCCGTTACGTGAAAAATAAAAATTTAAAAGGTATGTTTTAGTACTTATTGAAGTCCTAGGAACCTTGAAACGCATTTACAACCGCAATATGTAATTTAAAAACACTTTTTAATCGTCGAAATCTGAATTGAATTAGGTGTAACACCAGTGTTACACTATGCCGCAAAGAGTTAAGGGAGCTATACCAGTGTGACACTTTCAAAAAATCGATTTTTTTTTGCCTTTATCGACGGTTTATATTTTCAAGAATATCATTATCATTTATATCAATATTATTTTATATTGCAAAAATCGATAGATAAATATTTAAACGCGTTTTTCTCAAAATGAGATTTTTCAAACTTGCTGACATTGTAACTCAAAGAGCAATTATCCGATTGACTTAAAATTTGAACTGAGTACTCTTGAATATATTTACTCTACAATGACGTTGGATCTTTTTGATTGGATGAAAATTGACGATTTGGCATTGAAAAAAACGACCATTTTATAGGCAAGAAAACAGACTTTTTTCATAACTACGCCATTTTGTTAGATTTTGATATTTTTCGAAAATCCTACATCATTGTGCAGGAAATACCTTCGAGTTTAACGACATTTTCTCCTTTTTCGGTTTCAGCTACTCAATCGGCCGGAATCATGTTAGCAGTGGAGGAATTTTTTTTGTCACCTCCGAAGGCTTGGATCGCAATATTATTCTATGAAAAAATGATGTAATATAGGTCAAATATAGCCAAATATATTCTTAATTTTCCGAAACATTTAATTGAGTATTTTTCTTCCAAAAAATTCCCGAAAATCACAAAAATTTTCAGCGTTCACACTGGTACAGCCCCTTAAGCGTCTAAAACAATCTCTGCATGTTGCTTCCGACAGAGCATGGTCGCCGTAAGTCTCAACAAGAATTCTCTGTGCTTCAGCTACAGATTAAAAAAAAAATAAACTAGTGCAGTAAAATTGCCCACAAATACTCTTTTTTGGCACGAAATTTGACATGTTTAACACTACAAAAAAAAAAGTTGTTCCCACTTTGGCGAAATGACATACTGAATTTCAAGCTATAGTACTTCTTTATAGATGCGTTACCAGGGTGTCTACCGACCTGAAAAGCCATGAAAAATCTTAAATGTCATGAAATTACACTCGACCCTAAAAAAGTCATGAAATGTCATGAAAAATTACCAGTCTGCCTGAATTACTATACCCTACTAAATTATCGTTGAGTCTATATTCAATATGAACTAACTTTGCGGTACTTGTCGATAGAGACGCGAATATCGAATCGATAGAAAATAAAATAGAAGAAAGTAAAAGAAAATGATGCGTTATCTCAACATATTAGTTTTTCTTTGTTATTCGTGTAAAGCGACTAGATGATATTACTCAAAGTTCCTAAATGTATGTAATATTTTTCTAGATGTTCCCAAAATATATTTCTTTATAGCAATTTTGAAATTATGTTTGTCTCCCATTTCTTACTACATATGGAATTGTACAGTTTGGTGACTTTTCGTTTATTCCGTATACTTTTTATTGGCATACAACACACATCTGTTTGAAACAGCAAAATAAAAATATAAAAATTTAGAAAATCGATCGCACTGTAGAATCATTAAGTATACTTCTATGCCAGAAAGTCATACTAAGAGTCATGAAAAAATCCCCATTCCTTGCCTTAAAAGTCCGTAAATGTTATGCAATTTCAGTTCTGGTCAAAATTAGACACCCTGGTTACCGTCTTAAACAACACGTACGCGATTCTGGTAACGCCCTCTGTTGGAAAACAGCAAGAACTTACTCAACGTCTCAACAATTAAGAAAAAAAAAAACACAAAAATTGCACCAATCATGAGCAACAAATACATCGAAAACGGAATTATCAAAAATCTAAGGCTTCGTTCGGCATCGGAGGAACTTCACATGCATCCCCCGAAATACACACGTGATCGCATGATAGCGTAAGCCGATAGGAAGAAGAAGACAAAAACGTCGCAATTGTGCGGAATACGCAGCTGTTCGAAACCGATGAAATTAGAGGTTGCCACAGGTTGCTATATACATATGCAAAGACACATGTAGATATAATGTGTTCCACATGCGCGACGACGAGCGAGAAAACGGCGTAAGTGCATCTCTTTTACAACTTCTTTAATCGCACATCCGCGATTGCGCAACGAAACACCTGTTTTCCGGGCATGTACGTCTCACTCGTCCTTCCCTCTCCTCCCTTGCCCTCATCCTAACTCTACACGAGCAACAGCCAATTAGGGACTGAAAGGCCAAATTTCAATTTGCAAGAAAACTGCGAAAAACCGATACGCATGGAAAAAAAGAAACAGCGAAAATCACAGTACAAACCGCACAAAAAACAGTGTGCCAAATTTCATTTTACAGTAAAACAGAGTAATGCAAATCCTGTCCTACAAAAATGACCAATTTTCCTGTACACACTGAGATTTTTACAGTTACACTGGCTTATTTACAGTTCGGTATTGTGAATACATCAGTGTTTTCAGTAAAAATATTCGACTATAAAATTTACATGAGATCACTGATTTTTATACTGTACGCAAACTGCAAGGGTTACAGTGTACACTGTATTGAGTACAGAGTGATTCATTAATTGTACAGTGTGGCACCGTAGTTTTACTCTTCTTTCGACAGTTCGTGACGTAATCTGTGCACTCTGAGATTTTTACAGTTACACTGATTAATTTACAGTATGGTATTGTGAATAAATCAGTGATTTCAGTAAATATATTCAATAGTAAAATTTAAATGAGGTCACTGATTATTATACTGTACGTAAAGTGCAAGGGTTACAGTGTCCACTGTATGGAGTACAGAGTGATTCTTTAAATTTCACCGTGTGGCACGGTAGTTTTACTCTTCTTTCGACCGTTCGTGACGTTATCTGTGCACTCTGAGATTTTTACAGTTACACTGGTTTATTTGCAGTTTGATATTGTGAATACACTGTAAAAAATGTCTGTATGAAAATTAATATACAAGTGTAGGAAGTTTTTATGCGGATACCGCTTATGAAATTTCAGATACGATTTTGAAAATCAAAAACAGGTGATTTTAAAAATGAAAGTGTAGTTCCGTAATATTAATATACTTGTGCGTTTGAAAAATAATGCACGTGTAAAGAAATAATCACATCCAAGTATATTGAAATCAAGAACCATTTGCTGATATCAATATACAAGTGTATATTAAATTCAAGAACGATTTGCTAATATCAATATACGGGTGTGTATTAAAATTATTGCTCATAAGTATTAAGTTTATTTCAGAAATTGATAATTGCAATACGTTTTTATGTAAAAATTATCAAATTAAGACCACTCAATTCATATACTGCATGATGCTTCCGTGATACTTGTGTATATGATTTTTTCGCAGCTTTATCCCATAATTAATATTGAATACTTGAATAATAAAATTTAAATGCAGTGAAATCACTGCACGTATGTATTTTTTTTCTTTATATATGTATTCCTCAGAGGCACGGGCCTTCTCCTTTTACCATCCTCTCCTTTATTCCTTCCATCATTCACATTCCTTCCAGAGTTCCCTACATTCCTTCCAGAGCCCCCCCCCCCCCCCCCCCCAGAGTATTGACCGCATCCACTCTTTCCTAATGCACTACTGTATCGCATTTGCTCGAGGGCCAAGGGAAACTGCGGAAAACCTGGGCCGAAACTGGCGGTCATATTTGGCTGAGTTTCAGTTGTATTACCATGAGAAACTCAGACAAACTGTTTCCCACTGAGAGGTTGACGCGCAAACCAGTGCACGGGCAAACGGTCACCGCTCCAAGTATTGGCCGCGCCCAATACTGCTTAATTTCAGTGACCGCCGAACCCGCACACCGACCGCGCGCCCATCTCTGTCCACTGCATGCTTGTATTTGAAATTCATGTGATTTTGAGATATCGTCCGGGTCAACAATTATGAAAATCATAAAATGTTTCTTCAATATTAATATACGAACACATTAAATTCAACTTATCTGTGATTTGTTTTTGACAAACAATTGTTAATCTCAGTGGCTTTTATCTTGGAAATTTCTGAATCGAATCACAGTATTCATGTACTGGATGGTATTATTCCGAGAAGTACATCATCGATATTCCTAAAGATTTGTCTTATATTTAACTCAGCGTCGATGAGAAATAATATCAGATAGGGGTACAATCACGATACTTTCCAATTCCAATTCAGTTCCAGATGTATTATATTTTTCAGGCAGCCGTAAATAAATTTCAAACTTGTTTTGTATTTTCAATACTCTTTTTTTTATAGTTGATTTATTATACATCTGTAGTAATTTTCAATTGAAGACACGGGTTAATACAATACATTTCCCACAAATTTACAAACTTGTCTTCGAAATTCCATGTTGCATCTATTAAATTCTATATCCACGTTAGAATTTCATGTTCCTGTTTTAAATTTACGGTACAAGTGTTTTAAATTTAATTTCATCTACCGAGTTCGTAAAATTCAATTCCTTTGTATCTTAAATGTATTGTAAATTTCATATCATTTTTTACAGTGTACATCAGTGATTTCAGTGAAAATATTCAACTGTAAAATTTTAATGCGATCACTGATTTTTATACTGTACGCAAATGAGGCACGAGGTGAGGCACGAGGCCAGGACACAAAGGATTGCCAGTTAGTAGTGCGTGGTTGATGGGACGCGAACATCGAAATTTTTGCGACAGAATTCAAGAAATTATAAAGAAAGAGAGAATTGTTTTTTAAGGTACGTTCTTGTCTAATTATGACTTGTCTCGCGCGTGGGGTGAGGCACGTGGCCAGGACACAAAGGATTGCCAGTTAGTAGTGCGTGGTCGATAGGATGCGAACGTTGAAATTTGTGCGACATAATTCAAGAAATTATAAAAAAGAGAGAATTATTTACAAAAAGGTACGTTCTTGTGTATGTGACTGATTTTTAAATATTTTCTACACATTTTTTTCAAACTTCTTTTATGGATAAACTTTTTTTTGTGTGTCTACATAAACTCTGTCGATATAACTGGCGCGTTCATTGTACATAATACGGATTAACCAACTTTCAAATTACAAGTTTTGTTAAATTTATATTACAGTGTTGAACTGTCAAAATTTACTTTTGACTACACTGTATTTTGGACTGGGTGTTCCAGTAAAAGATACAGTAGAGCGGTTCGAGTCCAATGCGAACTGTGTAGCCCCTGTATTTTGTACTATTTCTTTTTTTCCGTGCGCGCCGGAACTAAGTCGATGCACGAAGAATGTGGAAAGAAAAGACGAGCACATAGTCGGCTGACCACGCACCGGTTTGCACCACTGTGGCGCGGCAGAGTCCAACGCGCCGCGATCTGCTTCGATAAAAAAAATTAATCCCGGTGACCCCCTAGCGGTTGATCGCTATACGCGTATACAGTTTTATTGCGACGCTTCGTGGGACACCTCCATCAGTCCGCTGCCAATCCATGCATGCCACCCCCGCGCTTTTCCGAAGACGCAATACGGCGAGAGGAATCAGTCGTTTGGATCTAGTCGATACAATTGACTTTTGCTCGAAGCGAGTGCGTTTTTTATTCGCTTTTGAGAACGTTTGTTGGAGAAGTGGGACTGTCATTCGGACGTATTCGAAGCGTAGCTGTCATTTGGAATGAACTTTTCTTTGAGTGGCAACCCCGAAGATACCAATGACGTTAACCCTAGGACTCTACACATGGGTACCGCACACATTATTAGTGAGATATGCTAACGTCATTTTTCTTGCTTTTTTTCAATCGCATTTTTCACGGTGATAAATTTATAATAGGTTTTTCTCGCAAAGCCTATTCTATTCGTCAGTTCTCGAGCGTACGATTACAAAAAAAAAATCTTTCTACGACGAACGGTTTGTTAGCAGCGTTGATTTGAAGTGCTGGGGTGAGCGTGACCCCAGTGTATGTTATTTGTTTCGTACAGATAGGGTAGGGTCCTAGGGGTCAAGCAGAGTTGGGCGTAATTCTATTTATAAATACGAATACGAATTTATACACATCGTAATTTTCATGCGAATATAAATACAAGTTTATTCGTACTTCACTTATTTGTATTTACATGGATGCATACAACTACAATTGTATTCACAAATATTCTGAACATACAAATTAATTCACAGAGAAAATTGTGAATATTGACAAAAAATTTGAATATTTACAAAAAATTTTGTGAATCAAAAAAAATCACATCAAAATCTATGAATGCAAATGTATTCGCAGAAATTGTAAATACAAAAAAATTCACAAAATAAGTTGTGAATTTGTTCGTATTTAAAACAAATTAAAATCGAATTCACAATGATTACATTAAAATTTACACCAAAAGTGAGTTCTTACGTATTTTGAGAGAAAACATTGCTCCGAGGCAAAGAAATTTTTGCAAAAAAAGTTGCGAGTTTTGAATATTACATTATAAATATGGAAAAATTCACAAAATGAGTTGTGAATTTCCTCGAGTTGAAGAAAATTAAAATCGAATTCACGACAATTATAACAAAATCAACACCGCAAGTGAGTTTTTACGTATTTTGAGAGAAAACATTGTGTTTTTGCTCAACACAATGTTTTCTTTCAAAGTACGTAAGAACTCACTTTTGGTGTAAATTTTAATCTAATCATTGTGAATTTCATTTTGATTTGTCTTAAATACGAAAAAATTCACAACTTATTTTGTGAATTTTTTTGTATATACAATTTTTTTGCAATACATTTGCATTCACAGATTTTGATGTGAATTTTTTCTAATTCACAGGATTTTTTGTAAATTTTCACCATTTTTTCTGTGAATTTATTTGTATGTTCAGAATATTTGTGAATACAATTGTATTTGTATTCGTATTTACAATAAGTGAAGTATGAATAAATTTGTATTTATATTCACATGAATATCACGATGTGAATAAATTCGTATTCGTATTTATAAATAGAATTACGCCCAACTCTGGGTTACAATTTGCACTGTTCGAATGCAACGATTTTCATTTCTTTTTATTATCATTCTAACGCTGTTTCTTCAAAGTAAAATCCTGAATCTCTAGTGAGGGTACATCAAAATGGACGAGTGATTTTAATAGCCCAAATCGATTTTTAAAAAATGCATAATTTGAAAAGAATTGATTTCCGTTGAGTTACACCGCTGCAAACTCCAACATCATAGATATCATTTATTGAAGTCTTATAAATGCTGGAGTACACTTGCAGAAATTGTCTTGGGGACCATAGGGGTCACTTCCTGATAAGAATCCAATGTGCCATCGCATTGGCTCTTTATATTAAAATGTCTTGTTATTGAAGTTTGCATAGTTGGAACGCAATGACCGTTCTTTGTGGTAGGATATGGAGTCTCCCCAAAAAACGTCTGCGCGGGTCCGTCTACCGAGGGATTTGTTCGAATCAACGTTTATAAGGGGCAAGCCCCGGGCGCCACGTTCCAAGCGGAAGTATCGCGTTGTCCATTGACCCGGTTTTGAACCACCCAAATCGTAATTTGTATTTTTTTCTCTACGACACCCAATTATCGCTTGGAATGTAAAGTCTTCGTTCCGGATACGCGATACGCTGGTGACGAAATCCGAAATTGTGCGTGCGGAAGGCGAGGCGCGGGAATATTAGTCGGCGAAATTAATGACAAGGTTATCAGCCTCGAATAAAATACTGATTCGGACGAACATACGGTTTTTTTTTCTTCAATTAGAAGCGGTATACTTTGTAAGACGAAATAAAATACTTCGAGCCAAATATGTAATTGCATTGCAGTAAATAAAAAATACTAACTGGAATGAAAGTTTACCGGGGTCGAATATCCGGTTTTCGCAGAGTCAGTTTCAATTGAAGCCTTCGGTTGAATATCTCACTTCGTTGAATATCAAACAAAAGTCTCGGAGGAGATTCGGAGCAAATTTTATTTTATTAAGGCGTTAGGCCACAGTAACGGGTATAAAATCATGTACGAATTTAACAATTTTTGTTCGTATGAAAAAGTGATTCACTCAGAAAATTAATGACACATCTATTTAGTATGAATATTCAGTTAGAAAAAAAATATATTTTTTTTTCGATGTACAAAATGGACTACTCGCAACTTCTCGAAACAGCTTTTTTCCAATTGGCGTGACAAATAACTTCAACAATTTTCACTCGATTTACTTCAAATGAAAAAGTGGACAAAGTTCCGAAAACCCCCCACCTCCGATTGCGCTGAAATTTTGTGAAGACCTTCATTTTAGTGTTATGAAAGGACCCCTGAAGGGATTTTTGGCGCATTGAAGTAGTTTTCGAGTTATCGATTTTTTAAATTGTAAAAAAATATTTTCTTTCGCTGATATCTCAAAAAATAGTGGCAAATATGCAGTTTTCGAAAAAATGATGGGAGATACTTTTTGTAGGAAATTAAATTTGCTACAAAAAAAGTCTTATACAACATTTTCAAAAACTATATATTTTAGCCTGTAAATTAAAAAAATATGTTTAATGGACAATGGGCAAGTTTTCAGTCAGCTGACCACGGTGAACCGAACGTTCATTAATTTTTTTTATTTCTAATCGATTTTTAATCATATAAAAAGTAGTTTTAGTGTCATTGGGGGGGGGGGGGGGGAGGGGGGCTACGTATGGGAAAACTTTGCATGGGACCTTTTTTGTAGCAAATTTAATTTCCTACAAAAAGTGTCTGTTGCTACTTTTTCAAAAACCGCATATTTACCGAGTTTTTAGCGAAAGAAATTTTTTTTTCACAATTTCAAAAATCGATATCTCGAAAACTACTTCGATGCGCCAAAAATCCCTTTAGGAGTTCTTTTATAACACTAAAATGAAGGTTTTCACAAAATTTCAGCTCAATATGATTAATCGAAAACTTTTTTATGAGCAGATTATGAGCAGTTATTACGAAATTTTTCACTGAAAATTCATTTCTTAAGTTCAAATACCTACAACTTTTGAATAAAACAATATTTTTTAAATTCCGTACGTACTTCTCTAGGTATTCTAATGTAGATTGACGAGAATTTTCGTTTTTGGTTCTACGTAAAAAATTGTGGATGCTAAATGTCACGCCACGGAGCGCCTAAAAAAAGATAACAAAAATAAAAACTAGTAGTCGGCTATTTTGTATATCGAAAAAAAATATATATGTATTTTCTAACTGCTTGATATTCATACCAAATAGATGTGTAATGAATTTTATGAGTGAATGACTTTTTCATACGAAAAAAAAATTGTTAAATTCGCACATGATTTTATACCTGCTACTGTGGCCTAAAGCCTTAAAAGTCTCTCATCGTATCTCCTGTAAATTTGAAAACCGTCCATCAAGTGGTCCTCGAGATATATCCACCGACTTTGAAAACAGTGTAGCCTGCAGAGTTTTCGCGGACGTCATTTTTTATGTCTCTACTACAGCATACAAAATATCAATTTTATTTCTAATGAGGAGGTTCGTGCACGTACTACCTTAAAAAAAAGTTTTTGCCAGCGCAGCGACGTAATCTTTTTGCGTGTTCGACATTTTCCACAAGTAGCAGAAATTTTCGGGCGATAATTCGCATTCGCGTAGAGTTATTATCAGCTTTCTCCCTCCTCTGTTCATTTATCCGCGTCGAGTTTCGTCACGTGGCGAATTTGAAGAAGAAAAAAGCCTTTCAGGAATTCGACATAAAATTAAAAAAAAAACTGTAGACGAAGTTTATCACCGTTTTTTTTCTTCTCAATTCCCTCTGACCCCTTATCGCGTTTCGTTGGTTCGCAAATGGACGAAAAATGGGAACACATTTTAACATAGAGAACTGTATCGAATACTGATAGGCTCCGGACCATGAGCAACTTTTATAGCGAGCTGTGCGATCCGTTCATTAGGATTGAACAATCGCGTTGCGAATTGCTCGTCAGGGACAAAAAATACTTTGCCGATCTACCGGCAGCGGTGGACGCGCTGCTCCAAAAATACAGCCATCTGTATTGGAACAGGTTTTCACAATTGCATTGAACATTTTTAACTTGACGAATCTCGTATCAGACAATTGTTTGGTAAATATTTACGAAACATACGATCGATACTGTGGAATGCGAGTCAATTACGATAAGCCGATCGGTCCAAATATGGAGGAGTTGTGGCGCAAAATGGCCATTTTGCTGAACATTCATACTCCCCCGAAATCCAAAAATAATATTTTGGAACATTAAATGCTCTTTTTATATACGAAAGTCATATTTCGGCAAATTGAAACTACCTCGAAAACCAAAAATTATATTTCGAAAAGTTAAAAACGGGCATTTTTCGGAAAATTCAAACTCCCTCGAAGTCCAAAAATAATATTTTTGACATTCAATGCTCTTTTTCTATACGAAAGTCATATTTCGGCAAATTGAAACTACCTCGAAAACGAAAAATCATATTTCGAGAAATTAAAAACGGCCATTTTTCTGAAAATTCAAACTCCCTCGAAGTCCAAAAATCATATTACGGAAAATTAAAACTCCTACACCTAAAAATTATAATTCGGAAAAATGGACCTTCCTCGGAATCCAAAAATTATATTTTGGAAAGTCAAAACTCTCTCAACAGTCAAAAAACATACATCGTAAAAATAAAACTTCCTCAAGATCCAAAAATCATTTTTCGGAAAGTTTAAACTTTTTCAAAATCCAAAACTCACATATCGTAAAATCAAACCTCCCTCAAATGACGAAAATCATATTTCGGAAAATTGAAAGTTAAAACCCAAAAACTATATTCCGGAAAATTAAATTTCCCTCAAAATACAAAAATCATATTTCGGAAAATCAAAACTCCCATAAAACCTACTCCCTTTCGCTGAATTTCGCAAAATTTACTCCGATGATATTGAAATATGTAAATTTGTATAATGTAACCATATACGTTTTAAAAACTAGAAAAAACGCGGTTAAAAATTGTTTTCTTCTAAAAATATAGATTTCTTTCTAAATTCGAAGCACTCCAACGGTTTCCACTAAATTTATTCTGAAATTCTCTGAATTAATTTGGAAATTCTCTAAAATCAGTTTAAAGTTCTCTAGATTCATTTTTACATTATCTAAGATAATTTCGAAATTCTCTAAAATAATTTTAAATTTCTCTAAAATAATTTTAAATTTCTCTAAAATCATTTTGATATTCTCGAAAATCAGTTTAAAGTTAAAAGTTAAAAGTTTGAAATTAAAACTCCCTGGAAATCCAAAATCTATATTCCGGAAAATTAAATCTCCCTCAAAATCCAATAATCATATTTCGGAAAATCAAAACTCCCATAAAACCTACTCCCTTTCGCTGAATTTCGCTAAATTCACTCCGATGATATTGAAATATGTAAATTTGTATAATGTAACCATATATGTTTTAAAAACTAGAAAAAACGCGGTTGAAAATTTTTTTCTTCTAAAAATATAGAATCCTTTCTAAATTCGAAGCACTTCAACGGTTTCCACTAAATTCATTTTGAAATTCTCTGAATTAATTAGGAAATTCTCTAAAATCATTTTGAAATTCTCCAAATTCATTTTTAAATTCTCTAAAATCAGTTTAAAGTTCTCTAAATTAATTTTTTAATTATCTAAAATAATTCCGAAATTCTCTAAAATAATTTTAAATTTCTCTAAAATCATTTGAAATTTATCTAAAATGATTTTGATATTCTCGAAAATCAGTTTAAAGTTCTTTAAATTAATTTTGAAATTCTCTAAAATCATCGACTTAAAAATTCAGCCGAGTATTTCAAAAGCCCCAAAACGTTTCGCTCGTACAAGAAGAAAAACTCCGTCACGCACGCCTAGGAACTTTTTCCAAATAAATAATTCTTCGTCTTTTCGAAAAGTTTCCAAAACATCAAGTTGGCAAGAAGAAGGTATTTTTTATTTTCACGAACGTAAAGTCTGCTCCGTGAGGATGGACAAAAATGAATAGTCCACTAACCTGAGACGCATAGGTGAATTCGAAGCGACCGGGAGCGAGCTTCTTCCGGCGATGATGCTTGACGATCCTCTCGGAATTGATGTTAGACTCGTGTTCCTGAAGGAACCGATGAACCTCGGATATCGAGTCGGTTGGGTCCTTGGGTGACTCGGTGTCCATCATTTCCGTCATGTCTATGCTCAGTTGTTTGTATTCGGCAAGATCTTTGATCAACGGATCGTAGATACGGAGCTCCTGTTCGACCCGGTTGTGACGATGACTTTGGCTCTCTCGGCGCTGAGTGTGCCTCAAATTTTCCGCATAATAATGATGGCTGTTGTTGTTGTTGTTGCTGCTCGTACCCCTTGCCCTTTTTACCTCGGTTTTCGCTGCTCCCTGGCTGCTCTCGTCCTTCTCCTCTGTGGTCCCGACCAACGCCTGTTGGCTGTTGAACGGGCTGACCGTCGTCGCGATTGTTGCACTCGATGCACAATCCAACGCCAGGTTCGAGGTCGTCGAGGCGATCGACGATGCACCGCTGTTCGGTAACACCCTCGTGTAATAATTCGGAAATGATTGCTCGTGCTGAAATACCAAAAACACCTTTTACTATTTGCTTTTACTTAAACTTTGTGTTGTTTAAAAAAAAATCATCTACTTTTGGTTTTTGCCGTTTGTACAAATGATACGAATCGACAATAACTGAGCAACTTTTTAAAGTAATTGGCACGATATGCGTAGCACATTTCTTTTACACCGCAGGCTATCAAAGTCAGGTGTTCGAATTGGTTTGTATGAAAATTCTGCACAAGATCTTTTTTCATAAAGTTTTTTTTAACATTTAAGGGGTATTCTCACTTTAGACGCTAAAAAAGGCAATTTTCATGAATTTTTTTGATAGGTTCATATTATAGATATTGATATAAAAGTGGTTATACTTAAGGGGTTACCCCCACTTGCGATTTTGAAAAAATCGATTTTTTTTATTGCATTTTTTTGAAGTATAAGTATCCGGGCCCATACAGAAGTATGGGCCCGGAATAGATGACTCTATGTAAGTTTACAAAAAAAAAAAATATTTTCTTCGTGTAAACTGAAATTGAAACTTTAAACGCCTTTTTCTCAAAATGGCATTTCTGAAGTCGGTGACCAAGATTACTCGAACACTAATGAACCGATCTTCTTGAAATTTTGCAGGCTTATTTAATACATAAAAATGTAGTCTTTAATCGTTCGATTTTTTTTTCGAAAAAAAATGGCCGTTTTATAGCCAAAAAACGGCCGTTTTTTTTTCGTTAAAATCGAACCATTAACTTTGACTGTCCGCCATTTTGTGAAAAATGAATATTTTTTAAAATCCTTCGATTAAAGACTAGTTTATACTTATATTTGACTAAATCCATCCGCATTTTTTTTCTTCAGATGATCCACTTCGCCGCAATGTTGGTCACCGCAAACCGTGTATATAAAAACATTATTTCATTGACGGCCATTTGCCACTAAACAATGTAATATTTTTCAATAAAAAAATTACTGAAAGTTCTTCAAGATGTGTTCTTTAAGATGGTATATTGATCGATCAAAAAAGTTTTGTAGTTTTCTTTAAAAAAATTCATGAAAAAGGCCTTTTTTTGCGCTACAAGTGGTGGTAACGCCTTAACCCTAGAATGGTACACCTTTTTTTTGCCTTCTAAAGGCACACTGGGGCACAAATGTACCCCGCGCGTGAGACCCGATTATCGGGGTTACAAATAGTGAACAACATTTTTGGAAGCACATGATTTTCTTCGTCTTTTGACCAGGAAGACGATGGTACCATTTAAACATTTCAGAAAATTCGAAAAGTGTGTCAACGTTTGATCCGAAGGGAAAAGAACATTTTAAATTGGTAATATTGAGTACTTTTACAAAATTCCTGGCTCACGAGTGTACCGCAGTGTGCCATTCTAAGGTTAATGAATACACTTTCGAAATACATTTTAAAAAATTATTTATTTGAGTCACTAGTTATAGACGAAAATGGTAGTTAAAAATGTCCTAAAAAATTGTAGGTCCGCGCTGTTGATGAAATTTCAGAGATGGATTATCCGAAACAAAAAAAATCAAACGAATTTAGATTCAGCACGTCAATGGTTATAGCGGATATCATACGATTTTTCATGTATGCAAAAATAACAAAATGGCCGACATTTTTCGAAAAAACAAAACAAACTTGTTGTTTCACTGTTTTTGGCAATAATAACAGTGAATATCAAAATTTAAAAAAAATCCTTGATATGCTCTATAGGTATAGTTGTGAAGAATATGTGGTTAAACTTTCATAAGGATCGGTTCAGTAGTTTCAAAGATTTTATCAACAAGCCGTCGAAAAACGTCGATTCGAGAAAAACGCGTTTAAAGTTTGTTTGGGTTACATAAGTACATACATTTTTTGTTGTTGTATTTCGAAAGTGCATTTATTAAGTGTAACAACTTTTATGTCAATATCTATAATATAAACCTATCAAAAACATTTATGAAATTAGCCTTTTTAGCGGTTAAAGTGAGAAAACCCCTTGAGGTTCAAAAGAAGACTTTTCTAAATAAAACAAATAACCGAGAGTATTTTTTTTAAGCCGGGTAAAAAAAAGTTTGTAGAATTTGTAGAATTGGCATGCGAAAAACCAAAAGCAGAGGATTTTTATCTCGAAAACCGTGGGATTTTTACTAAACCGAACTTCCAACATATAGTAGGACATGATCTGGCCTGTCGACAGTTGCAGGATTATCCATTCATAACAGGACATAAAAGCCATTTGTCCGTATAAATATTTATCTATTAATTTTTGCACAATTTCTTCTCATTATTATGAATACCCCGAAGACCAAACGACGGTCGGTAAAGAAAAATCAGGGGCACAAAAGAATCCTACAGTCCGCTGTTTTATGTCCAAAGTTTATGCTGCTGAAGTTTGCATCGTTGGAATCCAAAGAAAATTCTTTTTTATTCCCTTTTTCTTTATTTTCAACATTATCCAAAATATTTTTCGACAAAGTTAGGTTGTAGACATCTAATGAAGATCTCAAAAAAAGTTTATCGTAGCTTAGATGTGGCAAAAAATGTGCATCTAAAAAATAAAAAAATTCGTTGCATTCCAACGATAGAAACTTCAATATCGTCAAAGGTTGTAATTTCAAGCAAAGATTATCAGAATAAATAATTCAGAGCGATGTTTAAATGAAGGACTTTTATCATAATTGGATTATTAATTTTCAGAGTCGAAATCTGCTTGTTCATTTCTCCCGATATGAATTTCGCCCAAAGTGAGACCCAAATCGCATAATTTTTATTATCAAATAAGATTAAAAAATTGGGAAAATTTTTATTTAATTTTTCTGAGGCTGATGTTTTAGAGATCCCATCTCGTTTAAAATCTATTTCGATGTGAAAAATTCTGAATTTTTCGAAAAAAATACTTTCAAAACCGGGAAAAATGGGGCAAGGCCCGAAAAATCGATTTTTATACTTTGAACGTGATTTTCGTAATTTTTAAAACAACCCAGAATTTCGGCATATTTTTTTCAAAAAGTTCATGTTTTTCTCTAAAAAATCTTTTTTTTTAATGTTCTAGCTATAATTGGAAAGAAGTTATGGGCATTTCAAAATTTGGTGTTTTACAAATATTGAAAACTGTGAGCCGCCATTACTCAAAAACTATTGAATAAAAAAATTCGAAAAAAATCATGGAGGCTTGTTTTAATATGACCTTTCAGATGACCTTAGTTTTGCTAAATTCAGACCACTCGGTACAACTTCGACACAGAATTGGTGGAATAACCCATATATTTTCTAACAGCTTGATATTCATACTAAATAGATGTCTAATTAATTTTATCAGTGAATCACTGTTTCATACGAAAAAAAATTCTTAAATTCGCACATGATTTTATACCCCTTACTGTGGCCTAAGGCCTAAATGGTATGGCGTTCACATTGTTATTGTTATTACTATTATTGCATGATAAAATAACAATATACAATTTTTTTCCGCACTATTTATCTTTTACTTGCTTGTTTATCTCGGCCTTTTCAGCCGTACCTGAACACGTGACACTCGGCCAAATCCACCGATAAAAAAAAAGTAGAAAAATCACGAAAGCACCAGAGAAGCCGCGGAAAAGTAATGAGCTGACGCCGACGCGGGAGCGGCGCGGAGTTTATGCTCGAACTTCTACAATTATGTCATTGAAGGGATGAAACTACAAATTCGGTCTATTTATACGAAGAACCATTCGATATTGCGTTGACGGGGCTGGGAGAGAGAAACGCCATAAAGAGGAGCGATAGTTCGTGATAACGTTGCCCACTGGCCAATCGTTTAAAAGCTTACAAAATGCGGGAGAGAGAGAACGAAAGAAAAAGGAGAGCGAAAGAGGAACAAATATTGTTACGATAGGAATTTCGCTTTGCAGCGTTGCTGCTGACTTTTACCCTCATTGCTTAAAGATAACCTATTTGAACTGAGTGATTAGCTCGGGAGTCTCAGCTGTGACGCGTTCAACGGGGACTTTACTTTCCGCAACCTTTGCTTTCGCGCGTTTTCGACTCGCCGCTCGCGCACGCGCTACACTAATTTGAGATATTGAGCGAAAAAGGACACTCCGGTAAATTCGAAACGAGACAAAAATTAAAAACGACGCTATTGACCCTTCGAAGGCACACGGGGTCATTCTGACCCCATTTTACTCGTCCTTTGAATTTCTTCGTGCAGCTCCGAGCTCGGACATGTTTTTGCGATTGAAAAAAATCTAACCGTGTTGTCCACAAAATGAATGCTACGAAAAACATTTTTTTTGGGGTGTCTGAAGCCAAAAATCGATTTGGGCAAATTTGACATTTTGAAAGGAACCAAAGCAGATTTCGAAATCACTATGATTGATTCAGCCACTACCGGGACTGATAACCGCCGGGCCAGTGCTATACTATTCGCGTTAATTAGACGAATAATGCTTCCTTTTTTACCCTTTACTTACTTAACGGGTTACTAACAGGCCTAGCTCGTGGCCGGAAAAAAGAGAAATTTTCGTGATTTTTTTCTAGGGAAACGTGTGCAGGCTTAAACATTTTTTTTTACATTAAAGAGTAATTGAGTATCTTTCACAATTTTTCTATTTATACAATAAAATATAATAATAAAATAATCAACGAAATAAAAAAAATTAAAGGCATTTAGTTTTTCATAATTAAATAATTAAATTTTTTTAATAATTAAAAGCACCACTGTCCAAAGGAAAAATATCGATTTTCGTTGAGCAAAACACTTTATTTACGTTGATAAAAAACAGAGCATCGAATGAAAAATCCTTTGTTCAAGCACTGCTTTTTGATACGTAAATATGCTTGTAAAATTTGAAGTTGTTCGGCGCAACGATTTTTAACATATTGTGGTCACCGATTTTGAAAAAGTGATGTTCAGAAAAACGCTTCGTCGATTCGCGGAACCTACCTATGAACGCCCATAACTCCCTCAATTACAAACGAATGGACTTGAAATTTCTACGGATTTTTTTTTCAAATATTTTATTTTGAGAATCCGTCAAAAAGCAGAAATCGATATTTTCAAAAACTTCAACTATGTGTAGCCCTTAAAGGGTAAATAAGATGTTTGACCCTTCAATTAGGCCCTTATAATGAATATTAGGAGCGTAAATAAAGGGAAAATCATAGATGCAAATTATTCGCATCATTTCGCAAGACGATGCTCGCGGCCGAGTTGACGATAGCGACCGACAGATGGTGCTGCGCCCACTGCCAGGGACGAAGCGAGCACGCTCGGGCCCCGCGAATTTCGCACATTAAATACATCGCGATTCGCTTCGCTCGACAAGCACATATTACGAAAATTATTCGTTGAATTCCAGACAAATGTTGACAAGCACGAAAAATTGATTTTTCGAGCTCGATGTCGTGCGCGCCTGTGTACTGTTAATTGAGGGTTGCATTTGTTTGCTGACAGATTGATATTACATTACGAAGAACGCAAAAAGGGGGGGGGGCTGATTAAAGCGGCCTCCGGCCTTTATCGCGTTTTCATTCTAAGGTTCATCGGTTCAAGCGCGGGCCTCTTATCTCTCGCCTTTGTAAGTGAGAAAATCATTTCCACCCCTGCCGCCCGTAGCCGCCGATGTATCACGTGCGATCGCGTGCTCTCCCGGTCTTACAACACCGTGTTTCAAGAACCACGCGCTCATGAAATGAGCAGTCACAAGCGAAGATTTGGAGGGAAAAAAATGGCGCGGGAACTCACTCGAGTGTGCGCATCTTCCGTAAATACGTTTCGTCACGAATTATCTCCTTATGTACGTACGTACACTGGGCGAGTCACGAGAAATTGGGCATTCGAAAATTGCTGAACATATTCATTTCTAAAAAATACTAAGGTAATCGAAACCTTGCCAGGGGTTTCGGTTAGCTTAGTTTTGTCAAATATCAGTGTCAACTTGATTTCAAGGTCGACTGGACTTTTTCAAGGGAAAAACCCCTGCGCCCTGCTCTGTTTTCAGAACACATCCAATGACCTTGGGATGACCTTGATATGAAGAAAAATAAAGAACGAAAAAAGGAGATAAAAGAAAAATGACGGAAGATAAACAAAATCAAGTAAGCAAATAGTTAAGAAAGACGAAAATAGCGAAAGGAAACAGAGAAAAAAAAACAGAAAAAAAATTAAGGAACTGATTATTAGTTTGAGGCCATTAATGAACGTGGTACTGCCGGAAACCAATAATAATTTGTAATAAATAAAATGTTCACAAAGTTCTCCACCTTAATCGCCCAACATTTTTCGGTTCGATCTGTGAATGGAGATGGAACAAGAGACCTCGAGCGTCAAATTTCTAGTGACTTTCCCGTTAAACACATGTGTGGGTATGTATGCACAGGGTGTCCCTCTTATCTCTGCCACCCGAAATAACTCGGTAATTATCGACATCACAAAAAAATGTTCCATACAAAAGTTGTACGGTGTGAAGGGGGCCATCAAATGCGACCAATTTTTTTTTCGACGGACGCGCTGACGCACAGTGAAGATCACCTCCACTTTTTAAATTGGAATGGTACATTTTTTCAACCATCTTGTGGCGCACCTCAAACCACATAAAAAATATTAGGAGGTCAAAGTCGTTCAAGGTCATTCAAGGTCACCTATTAAAATGAAATACAAATCTAAATATCACGGATCACTACCAAATATTTGATAGTGATATTTAGATTTGTATAATCGATACTGTTTGTATGAAAATTGTGCACACGATCTTTTTTCATAAAGTTTCCTTAACATTTAAGGCCTTAGGCCACAGTAACGGGTATAAAATCATGTGCGAACTTAACAATTTTTTTTCGTATGACAAAGTGATTCACTCATAAAATTAATTACACATCTATTTAGTATGAATATCAAGCTGTTAGAAAATACATATAAATTTTTTTTTTCGATGTACAAAATGGCCGACTACTAATATTTTCTTTTGTTTTTAGGCGCTCCGCGGCGTGACATTTAGCACCCAGAATTTTTTACCTAAAACAAAAAACAAAAATACTCGTCAATCTACATTAGAATACCCAGAGAAGTACGTACGGAATTAAAAAAATATTGTTTCATTCAAAAGTTGTAGGTATTTGAACTTAAGAAATGAATTTTCAGGGAAAAATTCGTTATAACCGCTCATAAACTGCTCATAAAATGAAAAGTTTTCGATTAATCAGAAATTCCGTACGTACTTCTCTGCGAAATGCAATTAGGAACATAACTTTGAAATTTGAAGTAAATCGAGTGAAAATTGTTGAAGTTATTTGTCACGCCAATTGGAAAAAAGCTGTTTCGAGAAGTTTTGAGTAGTCGGCCATTTTGTACATCGAAAAAAAAACTTGGTGATAGCTTGATATTTATACTAAATAGATGTGTAATTAATTTTACGAGTGAATCACTTTTTCATACGAAAAAAAATTGTTAAATTTTGTGTGTGTGTGTGCGCCTGTGTGTGTGTGATTTCTTGCTTTCAGTTATTTCAGTAATGCCACACAAAAACTATTAAATTTCAAAAACAATCTATGGAAATGACGTTGAAGTTTGTTTCGTTGGAATGCAACGATTTTTTCCGTAATTTTTCATTTCTTCATCTTTATCATCATCCAAAGCCTTTTTTTCGCAAATTAAGGGCGTAAACCTCTAATAAAGATGAGTAAAGACGTTTCAGTGAATTTCCACAGGCTAATACGTCAAAAGAAAATCTGAACAATTGGAAAGAATTAATTTTCGTTACATTCCGACGATTTCCAAACTGCAACATCCAAATCCAAGCTTCACCTTCATTCGTGAAAAGTCAAATGGAATTTCGAATCGACAACTGAATATCGCATCGTATCATAATTAAAATTGTGACAAACGACGGAAGAAACTGTATCGGATAACAAGCCTACGAAACTAAGCAATCACACGAACCTACTACCAAAAAGCCATCCGTTATCAGGTCGTTCGAAGTGATGTAATTGCGCAATTTATCGTGAATTGCTGCTGCCGTATAGTATGCGGAGGCTTCATTTAG
Organism: Ophion slaviceki; assembly: GCA_944452715.1. Classification (NCBI taxonomy): domain Eukaryota; kingdom Metazoa; phylum Arthropoda; class Insecta; order Hymenoptera; family Ichneumonidae; genus Ophion; species Ophion slaviceki. Next base: position 18,100,682 of record OX101790.1, read on the forward strand.
GCAAACGATTTTAAGCCAATGTGTTAATGTACTACGCATGCACGTAGTACATTAACGTGTATTCATTTGCTGAAGGCAGCAAATGAATTGCTGCCTTCCCCGGTTCCCGCGCTTTGACGTGTACTTCGAAATGGCGAGAGAAAAAAAAAACTTGAATTGCATTTGCATAAACAATGTAAAGTATGTGCGGGCCGTAGCGTTGCAGAAGAAAATCACGGGCAGTCAATTTTTTCGTTGAAATGTTGCAACGAAAAGACACGGGAGAATTGATGTGTAGGTGTGTGTATATAAGTTTGCCCGGCGACGGAGTGTCGCAATTGTCGCAAATTCTTGCGTCATCGTCTATATAAGTATACACGTGGATCTCCCGCGCGAATAATTAATTATGCATAAGTACGTTCGCGTAATGTCGCGCCTACTTTATTCGCAAGATTCTTCGGTAGGCCGCGTTCGAATTGCCAAAAGGAGTAATAAAGGCAGAGAACGTTTGTTTATTTTGAGCTTTGGAGCATCAACCCCATCAGAGAACCGTGATCAAAACTTACTGCAAAAAGGCTCAAGGACAATATCTCCGCATACAAGAGAGATATTCCAGTAAAAGAGACGAAAACCCAGCACTTTTTGCGTGGAATTAGAATTTTTTTACTAAGAAACAGGGGTTGAAAACTTAAGGGATCTTCTCACTTTAGACGCTAAAAATATAATATTTTCATGAATTTTTCTGATAGGTTTATATAATAGATATTGGTATAAAAGTTGGCACACTTAACAAATACATTTTCAAAATACATTAGAAAAAAATTATTTATTTAAGTCACTATTTATAGACGAAAATGGTAGTTAAAAAAATGTCCTAAAAAATTGTAAGTCTGCGCTGTTGGTGAAATCTCGGAGATGGATCATCCGAAACAAAAAAATCAAATAGTATTAGATTCAGTATGTTAATGGCTATAGCGCATATCATATGATTTTCGATATATGCAAAAATAACAATGGCGGACATTTTTGAAAAAAAAAAAAAAAAACAAACAAACAAACAAACAAACAAAAACAAAAAAAACGTTTTTTTTCACCGTTTTTGGCCAAAAAAATAGTAAATCAAAATTTTAAAAAATCCTTAATATGCGATATAGCTATAGTTGTAAAGAATATGTGGTTAAAATTTCATAAGGATCGGTTCAGTGGTTTCGATGATTTTATCAACAAGCCGTCGAAAAACGTTTCGAGAAAAACGCGTTCAAAGTTTGTTTGGGTTATATAAATACATACAACATTTTTTTAAATGTATTTCGAAAGTATATTTACTAAGTGTAACAACCTTTATATCCATATCTATAATATAAACCTATCAAAAAAATGCATGAAAATCGCCTTTTTTAGCGTCTAAACTGAGAAGACCCCTTAAAAGTCGACGTATCTCGACAATTAATAGCCCGATCAAAAAATGTTTCGAACAAAAGTTGTTTGAAATAATAAAATACGTATAAAGTTATCTGACGTCCAATGCCCTGGCTTTGAAAATAGCGACACAAAAACGCGAGATCACCACTGACTCAGACAAGGATTTTGTGCCGCTATTTTCAAAGATAGGGGGTTGGACGTCGGATAACTTTATACGTATTTTATTGTTCCGAACAACTTTTGTTTGAAACCTTTTTTCATCGGGCTCTTAATTATCGAGATACGGCGATTTTTAAGTTTTCAACCCCTATTTCTTAGGGTTGAGGCGAGTTGAGGGGCAACATTCCATTGGGGTTATATTCGGTATGCAACCATCTAGCTTCAGTAAAAAATTCGGATTCTACGCCAAAAGTGCTGGGTTTTCGTCTCTTTTACTGGACCAAAAGAGAGAACGTTTGGTGTACTGTATGGTATCGAAGCTTGCATCGTTGAGATGCAAGAAAAAAAATCGTTCTGTGCAATTTTTTTCACTACATTCAGGCTACAAAAGCTACTGAAACATTTTCGAACATCCTTATTAGGGATTCACAAAAATCTGAACCCAAAAAAAAAACGAGTTTAGATGGTAAAAAAAGTAAAAAAAAGTGAAAATACAGAAGAATTTTCGTTGCACTCTAACGATGCTAACTTCAACACCATATTTGTGTGCTTTGGAGCTTGAATTCTCTAGGAGAACCGTGCCCAAAATTCATTACCAAAAGGCTAAAGAACAGTATGTTCACATTCAAGAGAGAGAGAGAGACAGAGAGGGAGAACGTTTGTTTATTCAGTGCTTAGTAGCTTGAACCCCATAAGGGCATGTACAATGACCTTGTACATGCCCTTAAGGGGTTCAAGCTGGGTTGGATAATTTTCGAGGTTATGTTGACCACATAACCTCGAAAATGATCCAACCCAGTTTTCTCATAGAAGGTCAAGTTTATTGGGAAAAAAACCAAGCATCAGGCCTTGGAGAAGTCTTCGACGCAGAGCTTGACGATTTTCTTTTGCACTGAGTATTGTTTATCTTTGAGAAATCTCTGTCCCAAAATTGTATCTATCTCTCTCGCACTCACACGTCACGTGGTACACATTCTACTTGGTCTTAAGGGAACCGTGATCAAAATCACGAAATTCACAATCAACAGATCGCGAAAGAGAAAAATCGAGAAAAAATCAGAGAATAGGAGCCACGAGGTGTTTCCATTCCTCACGATTTACAAGCGGTCGTCTTTTCAATTGTTTTTCTATACGTACGAAATTACTTTCGCGACTCGTTTCGAGGCATCGTTAAAAGTCAAACACCCGCGCACATATTGGCAACTGCATAAATCAATAACCACGTATTTTTTCTCGAAGAGCTCGAAATCTTATTAAAAATTTGTCCGCAGAGCATTGAAGCTGCCGGACACTTTTATTGTCTGGCAGACTGTGGCGTAAGGTAATCAAAGGAGACGGACATTCCGGGCTTAATTCCGCAAAGGAAATACATTTTACTAGAAAATAGATGGTTTTGACGTTTTCATCGTTGGAACGCAAAAAAAAATTTTTTTTTTTAATTTTGGACAACAAAGAGCACTCAAACGTTTTCCAGGATCCTTATTAACAATCTACAACATGAATTGGCGAGAAAATATTTTCGATAATAATGAGAATAAAAGAGAAAAGCATTTTCGTTGCATTTCAACGATGCAAACTTCAATATCGTGAAAATCGTTTGTAACAAAAATCTGCATAAATTACATTATACCTCATACAAATGAAATATATATATATATATATATATATATATATATATATATATATATGTATGTATGTATGTATGAGGCATTCCACGTGAATTCGGTGGACTTTTTCCCTGACCCCCGCCAATTCGATTTATTTTTTTTATCTGATTCCATTGACTCTAAAAGACACCCTGATTTTTTTACATTTTTCGAAACAACTCTTAATTTAAAAAAAATTCTTCGAAAAAAACGCCCTGATTTAAAAATCTGTAAAAATTCCCAAAAATGCTTGATTATATGTAAAAATTTTCAAGCTATCACCCGCAGTGGAAGTATGATTTTTTCTGTGCTTTCTGAGCGATTAACGTTTAAAAAATGCGAAAAAAATTCAAAAACCGCTTACTTCGGGCGGATACTTAAATATTTCGATACCCACAATGAATTTTTTTGACCATTTTTGAATAACCAAATCACAATCATGGACCTTGAACAGTTAGCAGTCAATCTTTTGGATTTTTTTAACGTTAATCGCTCAGAAAGCACAGAAAAAATTGAAAGCGTGAACATTTTTACATATAATCACGCATTTTTGGGAATTTTTAAATCGGGGCGTTTTTTTTGGGAGAATTTTTTTTTTACTAAGGGTTGTGTCGAGAAATGTTAAAAAAATCACGGTGTCTTTTAGAGTCAATGGAATCAGATTTTAGAAGATTAATCGGATTGGCGGGGGTCAGGCAAAAAGTACACCGGATTCACGTGAAATACCTCATATATATATATATATATATATATATATATATATATATATATATATATATATATATATATATATATATATATATATATATATATAGGGTGTCCTGTTATGAATGGATAATCCTGCAACTGTCGATAGGTCCGATCATGTCCTACTATATGCTGGAATTTCAGTTTAGTAAAAGTTCAACGGTTTTCGAGATAAAAATCATATGCTTTTGGTTTTTCGCATGCCATTTCTACAAATAATAACTTTTTTTATTCGGTTAAAAAAAAAATACTCTTGGTTGTTTTATCTAGAAAAGTCTTCTTTTTAACATTAAATATTAACGAAACTTTATGAAAAAAAGATCTTATGCAGAATTTTCATACAAACCAATTCGAAAATCTGACTTTGATAGCTTGCGGTGTAAAAGAAAAGTACTACGCTTATCGTTCCAATGACTTTAAAAAGTTGCTTAGTTATTGTCGATTCATATCATTTGTAGAAATGGCACGCGAAAAACCAAAAGCAGATGATTTTTTTCAAAAAATAACACAAAGCCCAAAATCTCGAAAACCGTGGGACTTTTACTGAACGGAAATTCCAGCATACCGTAGGGCCTGATCTGACCTGTCGACAGTTGCAGGATTATCCATTGATAGCAGGGCACCCTGTACGTAGGTGCACCATGGCACATACAAACAAACAACGACTGACCTTTCGTCATTATAAGATATCCTTTATCGCGTGTATTAACTCGCGACACTTAGATTGTTTCGCCCAAAGATAAAACAGGATAATTTTCATTACGAGTGCGCGAGGCGACGATAGCACACATACGCATTTGCTCGCCAAGAACCATACCGACATCTGCGCGACAGGCAGCCTAGGTCGGTCACGACTAACCCATTAGCATAAATCATCGACGAATCGGCTGATTTTAAAACATCTCACCTGCTGCCTGATGAATTTTCCATTACTATTTATCGCTTTGTTATTCTTTTTCCC